>QVRM01001679.1:0-35565 GCA_003439945.1 Dermanyssus gallinae
GGCGCAGTGCGCATCCGCGAGGGTATGGGAATTGCGAGAATAGCTCAGACAACAGGAGTGACCTGAGTCGACGGATTTAGATCGTTGTTTTCCGATCCGGCGAGGCAGGGGTAGCGCGGGGATGAGTAATTACTCTAGTTTACACTCATGACATTTTCGCGATACATAGCACCAGCCTTTTAGGGTTACAACGGGATTGGATAATAATTGGGTATTTTGAAGAGATGAGGCTTAGCATTAAGCGTCAAACAACAATAAAGGTAGTTTTTTTAGAGGTAATCATCAACGAAAACGACGACGTTTTTCGAGTTGGGGCTTTTATTTTTACAAGTTTAGTGGAACAATATATCCGATACGTATCGAGAACGGATCGACTAGTTCTAGTATTTCGAATTTTAAAAACTGAACCAACACCATTAGGTTTTTCAATTATCATCCTTAGAAGGGTCATTCATCAATAGGTCAAATTTTGCACCAACGATAAATGTGTTTATTGTTCAAGCTTGGTTCAAAAATAAGGACTTGTGATTTCTCAGAACCGAAAATAGAAGAGCAATGAATCTGCATAAAGTTCTGTGTTAAAAACCAAATCAGTGAAGGTGGATCGAATATCTGATGAATATTTATAGAATTGTATATTATTATATTATATATATATATTATCTATATTATATATATATATATTTATATATATATATTATATATATATATATATATATTTTCGCAAACGGCCTTCAGCAGGGTGATTCCCTGGGTCCTTCATTTTTCTGTCTGTGCATCAGGAATTGGTGGATTCACTGCGCCCCTCCCAAAGCCTGGTACCTAGATGAGGCGTTCTGGGCGGAAACCTCCCGACAGTATTGGACGATATTCGAAAGGTCATTGACTTTGGTGTAATAGTGTGCGTGACCCTAAACTCGGGCAAATGTAAAGTATATGTTACTGCTCACACAGAATAAGGCTCGTGGACGCGTTGGCCCATCATGACTTGTCATGCGCTTTAAGTGCAGGCCGAAGAGCACGCTACTTGGCTTTGAATGATACTTTTGGTCGAGCACTAAGATCTGTTGGCTATCCGTGTATACTGGAACCTCCGGATCTATCTAGGGACGATGGAAAAACCTGACGGTCTTACTTTGACATCCTTTGAGCTTGGCCGCATCTTCGTTTGGGGCGCAACTCTAACCGACTCATTAGCCCCTTCGGTGGCCGATGCAACTGCGGACCAAGCAGGTCATGCTTCCAGGTTAGCAGAGGCTAACAAATGTAGAAGATACTTTGGCGTTGGTCATCGCACCAATTTTGTCCGTTGGCTTTCGAGACGATGGGAGGACCAGGACCTCTTACACCCAATCTGACTCAGCGCATGGGTAGGTCTTAACTGTTCGACGGGACACTCGAGAGCATCGGAATGTTTACATCAGAGGCCATTGCTCGATATTTAACACGGAAACGCAGTATATGTTTGGGGCACATTTTTAAACTGGGCTAATCCAGGATTAGAGAACCGTGACCACACGTTCACGCGGAGACAATTGTTCACTCCAAGGTTTTACATACAAAGTTTACCAACCAATTTTTGTGATCTCGCGCAAAGCGATACGCGTTTGTCGGTGGGCTCTGGTCAGTTTGGACGAGTACAGCGGGTTTGTATTGACGTTATTCGGTCTTCGCCTTACAGTACGCGCACCAACAATTACTCGGACAGCACAGCGGCAAGGTTGGTTTAACAGGTAGTTGGCGATTTTGCAAATAAAATAATAAATTTCATCAAAGCAAGCTGTTTGTTGATTAGGTGTAGCTCAAACCCGATCAACCTCCGGTGAAAATAAAATTAAGTGTAATACTCAACAAATACCCCTTTATTTTCCAGCTATAATCTGGACGGGAACTATTCTGTAATAAAATCTGAACCTAAGCCTGTAAGTTGAGCCAACTCAAGCAAAGTAACGATATGGGCGGCTCTCTTTCTGGCGTGGTGTCCAATTCATAGAGTTCACTCAGAAATGTTGCCGGCAGACTGGCAAAAAACTTTTACTAGACATTTGGTTATGCGTTTGATATAAGACACCTGCGAATTGAGCAGAAGTGACTTCTTCGAGCTCGCAAAGTTGAGCGTGTTCCAAATCACCGCGTAATTAGGTTCAGCATTCTGCTTGTGTTTTGAAATTAATCATCGTGCTAATTTAATTATCTGTAGTCATTTTTAATATGACGCTACAATGTGAGCGCAAAGTATGCTGAAAGTGAAATGTGATAGGTAATGCATTTTTGTTCGGAATTGTAGACACATTACATTAGATTAGTCAAATTTTTCTGTCGCCTTTGACTGAGTTTTACTCTATTTCCGTAGAATCCTGGTGGAGACAGGCGTCTGTCGCTAACACTACGAGTCGTCTGCTATTGCGGAAGTCTGCCCTTGATGGGGCAAGAAAACACCGTGAAACGTATCTCAATTTGACGGCTCTGGTTTTTTGGTGCGTAAGGGAGAGATGGCACGTACGTATAGTTATTCATTTGTATGAAAATTGGCTTTTCCAATACAACAAAACGATTGAATGCGACTGCCTAAACGTCCAATACTTATGCTTTCTACGGGCCTAAAAGTGTGTGCAATCGTACCAGAATAGCAGTTCCGTCCATACGTAGTGATGGATGTTTGAAGTGACAAAAGCAAGCAAGGGCCGAGTCGACTCTCTGCGGTAGATACGAATAAATTGTTTGACTTGTAACGTACCAACGCCTAGGTGTCGCATAGACAATAGCAAAAACGATATGGCAAACCACCTGAAGCGGTTGTCTGCGCTCTTCTTCTTTCGCTCTTCTTTACACAAAGATGCCAGCAATAAAAATGCAGCGTTTTCTATGGAAAGTTTCATAGAGTGCTGGCAACGACTAGTGTGGGACTCACAAAAGTCATTTATGCCTAGCGACGTGATTCGCACAATGTCATAGCCAACGTAAGGCATCGGGCCCTACCAGGACCGTTAGAAACGCAGCATTCTACGCTACGAAATGCATGTTGTGTGTCTGCTGGAATTGAACGCGTAGTGCACTGTAGGCTTTCGTTGGATAAGAAAACGACTGCAGTAGAGAGTACTGCTAACAGCTCGATAGTTTTGAAGCCATCTTTAAAAAGCAGTGCGACGTGTGCACTCAAAGGGAGTCTAGTATTTTAACCGGTGTAGTATAAATAAAATTAGCTTGCTTACGATAATATCACTTGTGCTGCTCATTTTAAAAGTCTTTGAGGCAAGAAGACTCGGACGTTTGCGGAGGGCTTGGTGGACGAAAAACTTAGCAGAAGGTAATATCAATGGCTGAAGTAACAACGCGAATATGAACTACATGTTTGAATTTATCGTAAAAATCAGACAGAACGGTGTAAACATATCTGTTGTAAAACCGCATGTTTACATATCCACAAATACCAACAAAATTACTTGAGCTTACTCTAAGCTAAGGTATCTCGAAAAGAGCCTAGGCCATTCAAAGAAGTAAAATACAGCTGTCGCCGATTCCTGATTTCCTGCTACGGTTGACTATGCGTATATATACGCGCTATATTGTCGCATATATAGGCGCGGTACCAAATAGCCTATTTAAAATACAAACTAAGATATGCGAAGAGTGGAATTATTAGTGATTCCCAATTGCACGGAGTACATCAACTATGCATTCGCAAGGGCATGATGTACACGAGGAACCACGAGTATGGTGACAATTTCGTTGCAATGTCACAATCGGCTCATACAAAAATAAAAAAGTGTTGAGTTTGAGTTGCTAATTTATAATATATATCCTTCGCTAGTTTCGAGCGCCAACGACAAACCACCTGCGTCATAGTGACGCCGATGTGCTGGCAACAGCCTCAGTAGCAGCCCTTTCGCCGTGTCAACCCAAGCGGCCCGGCACAACGTGGCGACGACGTCTTGTCTCCACACAATTTACGGCGTCGTCTCGTAGGAGGTCTCTTGTTGTATTCGATGTAAATGACAGCAGTCCGCAGAAGCACACATGTATTATTTACTCGTTGTTTACTAGTTGCTTGCGCTTGGCTAGTCGGCCGGTGGTCGTGTTTTCGTTTTCGTGTTTCGACGAAAACACAAAACGCCCCCCCCTGCTCTGTTCGGAACGGATTTTCCGAGTACATAGAGTGGCTACAGCAGGCTGCTCCCTTATTCACTGTCATTCACGGCAGCAGCAGCAGCAGCAGAGATTGCAGCAACAGTACGGTAGCATCTCATTGGCACGACAAGCGCCATCCGAAAGACGAGTAGAATTGTGGTCGGTCGCGAACGTCTCAAGGCGATGGCGTTCATGATCAGAATCCGCGTTCAAGAGACTCGCAAAGAAAGAAGAGTTTAGAAAGTTAGCGAAGAATGGTGGCCGAGTACGTCGGCGGAAACCAGCAAACGGAGAAGGCGCTCGCTAGGAGCCCAAGCACCTCCTACCCCGCGCAAAGCGCTGCGCCTTTCTGCGTCCGAAATCCTCACTGACGCAGGAATGCATCGTATACTGAGTCGCGCACGCACAGATAGAGCGAGCCCCTCTCCACATACGTCGGTGCGTCGCAGTGCTGTCTGAGCTGCCGTGCAAATGTCTGCTAGTCCCAAGACGCAACGGCGCGACATATCGCAAGGTTTGGCATGGCTTGAGTGAGTCAGATATCGGGGCCAGCTGTTTATTTGCGAAAAGAGAAGAGATAATACAGACCAACAACGGTGAGGGCCATGGTTTGCTCTACGATTCGGCCGCGCCGTGAGATCTGCCTCGGATGAGAGCACACATGACAGTGACAATTAGTATACCACTGGTTGTCAGATATGGCCGCTTGTTTACCAGAGAACTAACCAGCAACGTACGCAGATGCAGGCCCCCCCGCAGCGCCACGTTAATCGGATGGATTAACTCTGCACACCCGGAGTTGGGCAAACAGAAGAAGAAAACCACAGTCAAAGTTTACTTAGATAGAATGGAAATAGACCATCTAGGCCATCGAGTATGGTTGCGGCAACTACTAAATGCGTGTGTGAGTGCGATCGGGCGTTAACTGCTGATTGCTTCATCTCGACGCAATGCACTCAAAGGGGCAAAAGCAGCATGTGTATGTATATTTACGAACCCATTTTCGTGAGGCGTACGAATACGTATTGGAATACGTATATATATATATATATATATATATATATATATGCATATGTATCTATATGTATATCTATATGTGTATATATATATATATATATATATATAGAAGCGACAGTACATCGTATTCTGTTTAAAAATAAAGAAGCGGGTCGGATTCCTTAGCAGTATTCAGTTGCTTCTTTGCGCTTCATTCTACCCGGGTGTAAAAGACCCTTTTGGGCCCTACTATACAGTCGGCCTTGCCGCAGCTTTTTAACGTTTTGAGGCGCTTGCGGTTATTGTCTCTCCCGTTTGCTAAACAGAAACGCTTTACGAACCCTTTGCTGTTTCCTTTGCAAATGAGCACTACATTTGCATCCGCTGAGATCCGCTGCAGACGTTCACCCGTTGTATATATGTACTCAAATTGCTTTGAATGAACCCGCAACCGCCAATGCTTTAAGTCTGACTTTGGCTTCCCTAGTAATCAAGGAAGCCCCCTTGACCTGGAAATATTATGGGAACGAATTCTAAGGTTAAACGGACACAACTACATAAACTGTGAAGATCAGCTACATGTGTAATGTGATAAACGCATCTATGAAAACAAACTGTAATTTTAACTATTATATATTGCATATTTTAACTTTACAACGTCACTTCGCCAATATGGCGCCTAGAGAACGGTAACCGTTTCTACAGTCTATAATTATTGTCTATTCTGTGGTGAATAATCTAAGTCATAGTGAAGTATGTTTCTCTATAGCAGCAGTGACGGCCAGCTGGGATTCGCTAAGTATATTCTAAAACTCACCTCAGCGTTATTTTAGGAAGGCGGAGACTTTGCGCGCCTCTGCCAAAAATGGCGGGATATTGTGTTCTGATATATATATTATAAAATACTCTAAATGTGACAAGGTATATATAAATATATATATATATATATATATATATATATATATATTATATTATATAATGACATACATATGCAAGGCATTGTATGCCTCGAGCACAAAAATGTCTACAAACGAAAAAATGAATGCGGTGATAAAAATGTTATTTTTTATTAGTGGTAGAGTTGGTAACGAGAAGTTACAAATAAATACGGGTGTAACCATAGGGTTAGAAGGAACAGAACAGACTCGTAAAAACTAAAAAGAAAAACGGCATATGTGTTTGACGAAATAAGATTGAAGGCGTAGGCTTAACTATTACACAAGTTACGTTTAGTATTTTCATAAAAACAGTTTAAGGGCCAAATACAGAATTGGGTAAAATCAAATGGTAAAACTGCAATGAGGGTTTAAAAAGGGATATAGGTAAGACGACAATAGTTCTTATTGAATCCTTTGTCAAAATATTTGGGATGCGTGGACAGGGTTATACTGTTAAAAGAAAATAGCATACAATATGGTTCGTACAGATATATTTTTACACAAAATGTATTTTTGCCCTAAACAAACAATTATGACAATTAGTAAAACTTTTTAGGGAATGTCCGAAAGTCCTTCGGCTAAATGAAGGGACCCCCTACAGCCGCAGCGTTGTTGCGCTAAACCTCGATCGATATACTGTGCAACAGGTATTTGCTAGTGGGGGGGTCTAGGGTTGCAGCGATGAGTCTCCGGCCCAGTTCTTCAAAACATCGCATGGACTACAGTTCGATCGGGCCAAACGTATCTATGGCGATCGGCTGAACTCTAAATTAAGATGCTAACTCCTTTTATTTCGTCAATTTTAGGTTCTCGGTGAGTTGGACGCCCGCATTTACCTTACACCTCGTGTGCTGAACGTAGCTTCTGGCCAGTGTACAGTGACATCGTAACATCCCAAACGTGGACAGGATCACGCACCTATGAGGTGGGAGTTTTTCCGTCTGACCTTAGCTGGCTACCCCGACTAAAACCAACGGGTTTTTTCACTCCCAGATGAGAGCCGAGTGAAAAGCGCGAAAAATCATATCGTTGATCGCGAAGTGACAGAAGTGGCCTCCAGCGCTATAGCGACACGACAAGATGTGCTTACCGGTGTCGCTTACTAGAGCTTTGCACAGGTTACATGCAAAGGTGCGCATGTAACCTGTGCTTTGCACAGGTGCGCAAACAACTTCCCCCAACCGCAAGCCGGAACGATGCGGAGTGTGTTGTTATCTATCGTGGTTCCCGACGAGAGGAGGGCTTGAACCCACTTTCGACTTATTTGTTAAAAGCACGCCTTTTTAAAGGGCCTTTTTGAGCTGTCAGCAACCCAATTTTCTAGGCCGCGTTAGAGTCGAGCTACAACGACCCGATCCTGAAATCCTTGTGTAAAGTGCTTCGATAATAAATTCCACTGGTCGCGAAGTTTGAGAGAGCTGCTTGTGTTAAATCGCCCATCCTACTATCGATCGAGGGGGCCCTGGTGGTGATAACAAGCTGCGTTAATTCGGTCAACGAGCCCAGGTAGCAGGATGGGACAATATTAACCGCTCTGCGTACTTTCAAACCGCTAGCACCAACGGGAAGCGCAGCTTAAGTTCAAGACAAGTACGTTAGCTCAGTGCTTAGGGTCTCCTGGAGTACCTCATAAAACTGCTGTAGTAGGTTGTGCCTCATGAAAGCGAACATTGGAGTTGATATATTATTCGAGGCGTGGAGAGACTGTGTCTCAGTAGGTACACTGCTGAAGGGGCGTCTAGGGTATTGCGTCGGCGGCACTATAAACTAGCGTCCGCGAGCTTCCTCCTGAACGTATCTTTACCGCTGTTTTCGCGAGTGGCGCACCCAGTAGTTGCAGATTCAATTCTTCAGTTCTCTGGGTTCCTTCCAGATGTTCCCGCCTTCCATCGCCGGTCGTCGCTTTTTTCTCTTTCTCTCTCTCTCTCGACCTCTACAAAGTCAGCTATTAAATATTTCGGCGTCTTTACCTTGAGGCTCTGTGCTGTGCTTACATGTGTTGTATCCTTTTAAAAAGTCGAAAGTTTCGAAGTAAGCAAAAAGTTATTTTTATAAAATTATCCACGTATATATATATATATATATGGAGGATGGAATTTATAATAGTAGCAATTTTGTTTTTTTTCTTCTACATAGGTTGGCTAGTGCAAAATCTACGATTCCGGGAGAACCCGTCAACGCATCAAGGAATAGATCATACCGGCGTGTTCGACGGAAAATTCCACATGATATATAAATGATATCCAACGCAAGCTAACGAAGGATGACTAGCCGGATTAAGGAAAGTCCTAAAAAGTCGATACATTGTTATGTTTTACGTTGAAACTTTCACGTTCAGAACCGCAAAACATTGCCAGTACGACCAAAAACTAATATCTCGAAGGTAAAGGCATGTATATTTGCTAGCATTTTGACCTGCTCCAGAAAATAAACCACTTGCGCGTTGAATATACGGGCGTCCAGATCTTCACGCGACTCAACGGGGGTTTCGTAGAGGGCGTCGTAGAAGGTGACGTAGCGATCGACTTACCTCGGCCGATCCACCGATTCGCAAATGTCTTGCTTGGGAATTCCCGAACCATAGCAGAGTTGTGTGGCGGCACACCGTCACGCTGAGAGCACATTCTCAGTCAAACGCGTTCCGGGACCCCTTCCAGCAATTGCGGAAACGTATGGCTCAAAAGCGTGCGATAGGCAGCTGCATCTTATCTAGAGGGAAGCATGCGTGGACCTATAAGGTAGTCGCCCACCATGCCCGCCCAGACATTCACCGATAAGCGATTCTGGCGTTTGTGCTCGCGGGTCATTTTCGGGTTTTCGTAGGCCCACTTAGCGGCGGGACTGTAAATATCTCTCTGTTTTGCTGTTGTGTGCATTATACACACTATCTTGGCTAAACGAAACCTCATCCGTGTACAGAGCAAGCGCTGAAAATCTCTCCAGTGTGCTTAGCTTCTCCGAAAACTGTTGACACTATTCAGTGCGTAGCTGGTAGTCAATGGGCCGTAGAGTTTGAATTTAGTAACGGCCATGGAACGACCCAGTTTCACGTAACTGATTGTTTAAATATCCGCAAACGTGCCACTCTCAGGTGTAAGTTTATTTGGGAAACGCTCTGCATACAACCGTGGCGCCTCCTGACTCTCGCATTACAGCGTGCATGTCAGCGTTTTCCGTGTCGTCTACGAAACCTCCGTTGACATGCGTGAAGACCTGGTCGCGCATTTATTCAAAGCTGCTGGCGCCGTCCAGGCAGTACCTAGCATATTTACACGCGTGAAACAAAGACTGCGCAGTTGCTAATGGTTGGCGGACAAAACCTCGAGCACTTCCTATAATAAAAGAAATGCTAGCGTGTTTCTGAACGAGCGCGAGTGGTATATTTGCTGAAGCAGGTCAAAATGCCAGCAAGCAGTATGTATGCCTTCATCTTTCGATATGACTGTCGAAAAAGCTTAGTTAGTCGGCAGCTACGTAACACAGCACCATAATTTTGGTACAAAATTTATGAGCAATAAATCTATTTCCTTGGACGTAAACCTTTGCGGTTTGCCTTTCGCTCGCTTGCGTCTGGTGTCATTTAGATTATGCGTAATTGTTTGATTCAGCCGCAGTCAGGCTATGCGGATTTTTCTGATTTCCCCCGCAAGCGTATATTTGCACAATTGTGTTGAAAAATTCAGAATAACTACGTTTATAAATTTCATCCTTACTCTTTAACAAGACGTTTCCGCCCCTCCTTCCATTAAAACAAATATTTTCTTGCTGATATCAAACTTATCAAAAATACATGCATACGGTTCTGATAGACCCTGTATATATATATATATATATATATATATATATATATATATATATATATATATATATATATATATTATTTAGAAGAATAAAGCCGTTTGGAAGGTATGTAGCCATATGTGCTTCGTTCAAGCTGGCATCACAGTTCTTCGAAATTGCTACGGCTGCCTGTGCTACGCCTGAAGCGCGGTCGACATTCTCTGCACGTTTGTCGTCTATGATATGTGGTGAGACAATAGATAACGGTTACTTCGGGCAATTCGGGCAATATGAGGCGTCTGCTGGCGTCTGAGGCACAATTTAGCGCACGGACGCTGCAGTGCAATAGCCTAACAAACGAGGTGAGACGCTAAGGTCGTCGCTCAACGCTGATGTCAGTGGACAGCATAAAAAGAATGACGCTGCGTGAGACAACGAATGGCCGGAGCAGGCCAGACGGATAGCATCATCATCATCATCGTCATACTAGCCCCGTGTGGAAGAGGCGAGGCAATTGGGCAGACACCCCCGGCGCGTCGAAACCTTGGCGCCACCTCACTTGGCTAAGAAAGCTAGTGAATTGTATCAAATCGGCCAACACACAGTCTTCACGGGCGACTAGGTTCACCGCTTTGTTTTTCGACCGGCAGACATTCGGCGAGCTAAGAGCTCACCATACCAAATAGGCCTCCCACAACATAAGCGCACATGTATCCTAACGTTATTTTCTCCGCGAGTCGGAGAATGCGTACTCATCATTTTTGCTGGTGGTAGAGAGAGCCTGCTCACAAAGACAAACAGCAATTGTCCTCGTCGTGATAACAAGAAAAAACAGTATTAAACAAATTTTGTTTTAAATTTCCACCGACTGGCAATGACGTCCTCAAGGGTGTCCTCGTTAGTTACGCAATTGTTGAGTTGGTCATTTTTTATTTCAGCCAATTGAACACACATATTTTTTGTTTACTTACAAACACCTGTTCGATGTAAATCTCGGACAGGAGTGCATCTAACAGCTAAGATTTTAACCTGCTTTATCAAACGAATTGCTGGTCTTATTCTTAAAATCACATGAAACTCTTTTTTACACCACAAGAACTGAAGGAATTATCGTTAGCCAATATATACATTATGTTGCGTTTCTAAAGGTTTTTGATTGCATTCCATATATGACAGGCATATCCCAGGCAAGCCGGTTGTCGAGCCCGGTGGCGTGGTGGCATGCGTCTGCGCCTCGCGACCGGAGGAAACACATAGGTGCGCGGGTTTGAGCCCCACCGTTGCACATTTGCATTTATGGGGGTCGTCCGTCTATGAAGCAATGCGAAAAGCAGTCCCATGGACGTTAAATCTTGGCTGAGGGTCAGCCCCGAAAGGATTATATCCCAGGCAGATCCAGCAGATTCTCGTCTATGACACTTGTTGGTGACCTCATAGGAAAACTCATTACTTGACTGGTCGAGCCATCGCGGAGACCAGGCCAAATGAGCCCACATTGACTTATTCATTTGTTGTAAACGAACAGCGCGCTATGCAGGAGTGATGAGAAATGATCACACTGAATCATTTAGTCAAACTATTCTTGTTTTTGAACTCACCACTCCACACCCGCTACGTGACCTAGAATGGTCACTTAAGAATGGCTCGCTGACAATAGTAGTCTTACCTCGAAACTTCAATGTTGCTTTAACAACGTGAGTTTAATAGCCGGGTCATATGGTCGTCCTTAACACAAGGGGTACAGAACCTACCTTTAACTGCAAGGGAATGAAATTGTACAATGTATAATGAAATAAACCTGACAATCTGCAAGAGAGAAAACGCCTCTAGAGTTATACATTGGAGCGCCCCACGTAACCAAGAAAGTCTTAGCAACCATTATTGTACAGAATATAACTTCGAGAACCCCTCAATTCCGCGACCTTAACCTAGAAACCGAGGTAGAAGCCACAGGAAAACAAAAAAATGCAAGCTGGGTTAATAAACATCTTAAACTCAGGAGAGGAAAACGGCCGTCTTGTCTGGGTTTGAAAAAAAGCCGAATATGTACTCATCCTGAAAGGGTTTAACTCCTATAGACTAATGCGTTTAGTTTGCTCGCTTAGTCTGTTTCGCAGGGGAGTACGGCCACCTCACGCCGGCACCAAGGAGGATTCCCTGCGTCAATCCACGCCTAGAACCAGGGGCCTGCTGCTAACTGTGCTGCTGTACCTTAAAGCGCATTCTACGGCCTGCCCTAAAAGGTGATTTTAGGTGCACTACTTAAAAAGGGAGCTCCGCCCTATGTGCGCCGCGCAGTCTCGGCCTACGTGAGCGAAGGGTTATAGTTAACGAGGGCTCCGAATACGACCGTGATGGCTGAGATTCCCCAGATCTGGATTCTAGTACCCCTACTCTTATGAATCCTAGCATATAATGACGTTTTACGTTTTTACGGTCCGGAAGGCACTAACTTCCTGGCGTATGCATACGATCAGGCCCAACCAGTTTATGGAGCAGCAATTGGAACTGACGGCCAACTATACTCTGGCGGTGGTAGGTGGTCTAACACCGGTGCCGAATGAAAATAAGACCATACTTCGGGCCAAGAAAACGCGCCCTCTTAAAACTTACTCTAGATTCTCAGAACATCAAGCTCATTAATACCGCCGCTACCTTGAAACACCCAGGACAGAGAATAAGAGAGCACACTTAACATATATCTTGCAAGCAAAAAACCACCACTAAAACCTCGCACGAAATAGCCCGGTAAATACCCCATTGGAGTCAAAACGACGCTTTATGATGTCGGTAGTCGAGTCCATGGTCATTTTCGTAAGCCCACTGCAGCCATCAACCGCACTGTTCGCGGCTAGCAACACGGCGACGCTACGCAAAGTCCAACAAGTAGCCGCTCTGAAGATCACAATGGCATAGCAGTATGGTATAGTTTACCTAGAACGAGCTAAACACATTAAATTTTAAAAGCAATGCATGTACCATAATCGCACTTGAAGATGCATTTGACCATGACGATAAATTAAAGCAAGCAACTGTTATTAAAGCCGTTTGCTATAAATATTTTTTGCATTCAATATCTTTAAGCCATACTACTGTAGTAAGTTACAATGGCACGCTGCGTCTTTTTATAGGCATGCTAAATGTGCCGCTCAGCTAGCTTTGTTTTGAGCAGGCTGTACAAGGATTAACAGGAAGCTTACAACGCTTTTGTCAGCCGCTTGAACAAGGGAAAATTCCGTAGTTAGCAAACGGGCATAATACAGCTTCTAGACCCTTGCAACTAGAGGCGTTACCTTAGAGTACAATGTATAAAATACTGACCACACAAATACTAATAATAATAATGCAGCTTTCATAGGTTATAAAGCAGCATTTGACTGCGCCTTTCGAGACCTACTGCTAAAAACAATTTCTACATATTTTCAGTTGCGAGTAAAACGTTTAATTTTTTGTATTTTTTTATACATTTATTATATCATTAATGATATAATAAATGTATACAAAATTAAACCCATCTCATTGTCTAAAGTACTCGTCAAGCCGTCAGTAAGCCGCAATATAATATTGCAAGCCCTTCTTTGTTTATATTATATGCTGCGGGAGTGAGTCAAACGCTGTAGAAAGTCAGAACAGACATTTTTTATGCCGAGGATCTTGTAATTATAGCTAAATTTAGACAACGCCATAATGATTTTCACTATTGAAATAGGCCCAATTATCTCGTTATTTTTACGCTTGCTTCTCATGTAACACTACAAACCATGGACATCGATCAAATTAACGGATCGTTTGTGAAACAAATTCAAAATACTTCGCGTGTCTAGGGAGCCTCCACCACAATGGCACTACAGCTGTGCAGGGGGCACATTTTTATCGTAGAGTTAGTACAAGACGATTAAACATTCCAGGAGCAGGTTATAAAACAATACGCAGTTTAACGAAAGGGTTTCGTCCCCATAAACTACAGTGATAAATCCTCTTCTAAAATAAACAAATTAAAAGCTGCTATGTAACGGAATCGTCACTGCTATGCAAGATAACGTTGCATGAGTACCACTAGACTATATGTCCGGAGGGCTGCTGCTTCAATATATATGATTTTGTCTGTGAACACTAAAACAATAAATATAGATAGGTACCCTCGTTTCAACTGCCCGAAACCAAGCGCCTCCTCGGCGTCAACGGTCGTAAGAAAAGCACTGCATAAACGTGACCAAATGTAATCTATTTTTAAATCAATCAAAAACAAAAAAAAGAAAATAATTAAAACATATATATATATATATATATATATATATATATAGTGAACGGTTCAGCAGAAGTTCTGGCAACATTTAGAGCGATAAAATCTTAATATACGCCGCTACGATATTGGCAAGAAGACGCCAAAGACTAGACCGAATCGGTAGAAGCTACTAAGGTCTTACAGAGAGTGGTAGCACTTAGAAAAGCTAAAGCCAATTAGACGGCCCTGGCCAACGATGCACTGAGACCAGCATGATATAGTGGTCACTCTGAGTTCTAGAAAGGGTAAAGTTACATAAGGACCTGACACTCCAAAACGCGAGAAGCCAGAGCAGGAACACTCAAGCACGACACCGGCACGTTCAAGCAGCCTTATCCGAGGCAAGACACGATTGAGACAGAGGCAAAGGCACGAAAACGTCCCAACACCATAACAATTATGATAGGGGCATCGGTGCTTCCAGGCTTACCGGGATATGATAGGAAAACAATGGATGCAGGGCAGGCGGGCATCTACTTTTTTAACAACGCTGGTGGCAAGACAATGTAGGCCGTGAGGCTCGTGAGGTGCACAATGGCGGGTATCCAACATAGCACATTTGCACGACAATACTATCTGAGCCTCATTGTCATTGATGATGTGATTGCGCTTAGCAGAACAATAGGCGAGGGAGATCACAATCATATGCGTAGTCATGAATGAAAAGAACACGTCGAGAAAAAGCGGCAACACGCATGTAGTATGAGCCGAGCGGCTTTCTTTGGTCAAATAAACCAGCACAGGTCACCTGTCGCTCGGGGTTAAGAGTTGGTAGAAGGAGGCGTTCTTGATGGGATTGGAAGCCCCACACGATCTCTAGGCATGCGCCTCCCCAAAGACAAGCTTGCCCGATGAACTGTGGAGACGACGCAAGACGATGACAAGCGGTGGCCTTTAATTAGAATGTTGGAATACGCAAATTAGTTTATTGGTGCGCTAAGCTCGATTTAGTACATTCAGCGTCGGTCTGTGTGTTCAGCAGTTGTGTATCACGTCCGCTCACTGTACTAGCTCGGAGGTCTTGCTCCGCGTCCAGTGGTAGAAGTCACGTCAAATAATCAGCAGCGGTAGAGAACGCTAAACGATTGGCGATGGCTTATCCAATCAGGTGTATACCCTCTCCAAACGGGTTATTGGGCAGCTTTAGGCAGGTGTCGACACGACACCGTCGTGTATCGTGGGAGACCTACTCTTTGTCACCTTCCCGGTTCGTTTCAATAAAGTCCTGCAACTTTTCACGCCAACGCATGGCGTACCGACGCACCTTTGGGATAACGTTGTCGTCACTTCGAACCGTTTCCAGAAATGGGATGAGATCCTTTAGGCCGAGGTCGTCCGGCTGGCCGAAGTACGAGTAGATTGGCACACCGTTGTCGCGGTGCATCATGTAGCTGGCTGGATGGTTGTCGACGATAATGATTCGACTGATGGGCCGGCCAAGGAAATCCAAGTCTTTGACGTAGTAGTCTCTGAAGATGCCGCAGTGGTGCCGGTACAGCCGGTGTTTGATGTAGAGCTTCGGGTCGATCTTGTCGATAATCTTGTCCGCGTACACCGGTAGCGACGCTGTATAGATGACCAGCTCGAACCACTGGCTGGCAAACTTAAGGAACTCGTCAAGGTAGGGACGAATCTGCACGTAAACATCTGCCATTTTCTTGCTGATGGGCAGCTGCAGCTTGAAGGTAAAGTCAAATATTGGTGGAACAGAGTAGGTTCCATGGATAAGTGTCTCGTCAAGGTCGAGAACGAGCAAGACTTTCGGTCCATCTGGAGGCGGCAGTGGTAAGTACGGTTTCTTCACTATTGGATTCTTTCCACGATATTCGCGTTTTTCGGATGCTGTCAGCATAAATCGATGACTTAGATGGTTTTCATCTGTCTTACTCGACCACATCTCGTGCTGTTTCAACAACCCGATTTAGATCGGTGGCACTACGTTATCATAACAAAAAACAACCATTGTCTCGGACTGCCAAGAAGCGATCGAATCGCTCTGGGCATAAGGGCTAGTTTTTGCCTTACGAAGTTGACCAAGTAGTTCTATCCAATTGGCGTACTAGCAAAAGGCTACCGAAAGCAGTCTACAAGAATCCGCCCTAGTAGAAACGACATCGTAGACTCTAGAACTTAAGATGACGACTTCACAATTGTGGTGGAGCCACGCCACACACGTTCCACAGCGACCACAGTGAAAACAACTGCGTGTGTTTACTCTCCAAACTCTTTGCTTTATTGGCGACACAATTTCGCCGATGTGCAATGAATTATATACATGGCGCGTTAGTTCAAACTGTGTTCATTCAATACAATGTCGTTCTCCACTCCCCCCCCGCTCCGGCTACACTTAGCTTTGTGTTTTTGTTATGCATATTTGTCTATGCATATGGTGCTGCCTTCGATGTAGCTGCGAGCTTAGCAATCCGCTTATTCTGACTTACTAGTTGCGACATTGTCTCTAATGGGGTCTTACTTCGTTCATGTTCGAGAGCCCGCTAGTCCTTTGAGGACTGAGTTGCTGAGTCAAACGCTTCTTCTTCTTCTGCTTCATACAACTTTCGGTGATGCCTCTAAAATTGGTCTCACTCTTAGCATTCCTCTGAGGCAGCTTCTCTCTGTTGGTAGTAATGTAGCATATATATCTCGATGTTGTGAATCGCTGCCTAGAGGTGTGTTATACAACATAATATGTCATATTTGCACTAATGTCCTTGCACTGTATATATATATATATATATATATATATATATATAATTCGATTTGTCTGTGAACTGGACTAAGAACATAGGCATTTACTGATTAAGAAAGACAACGCGTATTCAAGAACATTTACTGTACACAAGTGCCCTTGGTGCACTTCCTTTTTCGAATGTCTTCAACACAGGCATCGTTGACTCATTTTAGTGGTTCTCTCTTCGCCGAATGTACTCAGGGTGCTGGCGCAAAACTTTAAACTGGCACTAGCGGCGCGCAATGAGCGTATACATATTCTAAATATATTTTAGCTTTATAAACCGATGTTTGGTTGAGTATATTGCGCCTACAGAGAAATCACACATTTACATATATGTTCTTTCATCACAGTTTTAAAATTCGAGTCAAGGCAAGTGCTCTATCGCATTGTTGGAGGGGATATAAGTCACACTGTCTCCCGCAAGGTTTGCAACAATGCGTTCCTCCGACAATGCAATAGAGCAGTTCCGTTGACCCGGCGACTTTTGGAACCGTGATGAATATACATCTATGTAAATGCGTGCTTTGTCTGTACACGCAATATTGTAAAGCCACCATTGGTTAATAAAGCCTAATTATGTTCAAAATGAGCGTATACAAAACTCCCCTACTCTAATCAAGACTTTCCGTTCATAATATAATGGTAGTCCACGATCTTTACAAAAATAAATCGATCTCTCGTCTTCTTAATTGTTCAGCTTAGGCTAGTCGTGTCCGCGGCCGCCTCTCGGCCGGCATTTGGTTGTGGTTTACTTTGGCGTGGCTTTTTAGTGGATGAAGACCGATGCGATTTGCTTAGTCTTAGACTCAGTTTCCTTTGAAAATTCGGTGTCTCAGACAGTTCCCCAATGAACGCTCATTACTTTGCTATTATTCCCGAGCGATTGGTTTGACTTTGTCGCATAATCGCCGCTTAGCTTGAAATGTTTTTGCAGCGTATACTGAGATTTTCCTCCGACCTAACCTTGTCCGCGCTGAATTAAGACAGTTTATTTTCTTCAATTCAACGTTCTGTTGCGTCTCTGTAAGTTGGTTTGAACGGTCGCGTAAGGATCATCAAACGAAGGGTGATCCTGGTCTAACAACTGTAGGACTCGATCTTTGATTCCTTAATTGTAACAAAAAACTTACAATTTAAAGGGTTTTGTTCCGGTAGACCGACCTTTGGAGTTCTTTCTTTGACGTAGCAGCCTGTCATTGCCATACATGCATGGCCACTAAGAATACTGTCAGGCTGCGAATTCCGTTGTCACTATTGCATAGTGGCCCGTATGCACCAGTCCGTTAGTACTTCTCTCTTCGTCAATCAGCGACGGACTCACAATGTGCTGTCCGCGGTATAGGCAGTTAGTTATTCACTGTGCAACCTCGACACAGCTCATTTCACTAAAACTAGACAGACGAATGAGAGCATTGCAGCTTGCTGGGGAATTCCTCTTTTGAGTCGTCGCGGATTGAGTTACAGAGGCAATTAATGGCGGCTCAAACTATTCAAATTTACTACTTGAGCTGCCATAGTACATTTCGACTGCGTCGAGATCGTAATAGTGGTATGTGGCAGTTGTCAGCGCATGCAGCTTGGCAAGCGGTACAGAATTGCCGCGCAGAGAATTTGAATAAGTTATCAAAACACATTTTTTTCGCACGAGCACGTAGAGTTGCGCGAAACTTTTTACGCGTTTTTTTTGACAGCCAACGTTTGCCGATCGAGCTGTAAATATGTTCGCCCTGTCACACACTCAGTGAAACTGAGTGAACTGCAATCGGACGCTCGGTTGATCATACCTGTCGACACGATAAGACACTATAGCAAAGATAAATCCTGGAAATTTATCTGTGACCAGCACGAGCGTATGCTTCGGGTTGAGCATCATAAGTGCAGCATCCGATGCTAGTGTTTTCTTTATTGTTTGCAACGCACGACAGCACTGTTCGTTTCATTCAAATGCTACTTTTTTCGGTAGGCCAATCGTCGCAGTAATTGTGAAATGTGTGTAATAGTCTTGGTCAATCGGCATATGCATAGGCGCACTAGTAATTTCAATCCTTGCAAATACTGCTGCTTGTCCTTAACCGTATAATATGTCTTGTAGAGTTAGCGATTTTTGCTGGTTACCACTTGCTGGTTGAGACCGGCCTTAAGATCAAAGCAGACACGTACAAAGCCATCGCTTTTCATTACGATCGGGTGAGTCCATTTAGAATGTTTAGCTTTTTAAATCAATCACGTTGTGTTTCTATCTATCTTAACTGCGCTCCAACATGCTTTGCCAACGCATACGGTATTCCCTCTAAAATTAGGCCGGCTTCGATTAACTTTTGATCTGAATGGTCAGTCCATTCTGGGCGGGAGGGGTACGGTTGACGATCCAATGTACAGAAATGTATACATCCACCGCAGGTGTATATTTGACTGAGTGTTGTTAGTGGTTTATTGTGGCTGCGGGCAGTTTTCCGGAGTTTTGTTAATACGTGAATAAATCCGGTGACGTTAAAAAAACAACACCAAACACGTTGGAAGCCGACCTACCCGATTTGTTCAAGTCAATGCGCCAGGCAATAAACGGCGGAACTTTTTAACGACCCAGTCACGACCAAGTTCATGCCAGCAAACCGCCACACCTGAGCGCGCCCCTCGATTGTGTGAAGTAAATTAAATTTGTGCAGGCACTTCTTGACCTTGTGCGGGATGTGGAAACGACTGGTTTCACCGGGCTGGAGCCCATACACACTTGTCATAGCAGCGCTTAAGTAGCAGTGGAAGTTGTAGCAGCAGCATTTGGCAAAATCTTTTTCACTGGAAGGGCCTTGATCACTTTGTCGCCACCCAAGTCCTTTCACAGGACACGCAATTTACATCAGTCAGTGAACCCTTTGCATATCCTAGTCCGAGCCCCCAGCCAGCGCCAGAAGCTAGCGCTTTTCGGCCGGAAGGCGCTACTCGAAACTTCACTAAAATCATTATCACCAAAGGCCACGCAGAAGACGGAGTCCGGCTGGGAAACTTTAAGTTTCCAGACGTTGTTCGGCTAAAGCCCTCCAAACAGAGAGCCTTCATGGGCAACACACGGTTTTTACAGAATGTTAGCTCACCCGGGTCTACGACTGCACTTTCTGCTCGAAGAGGACATTACTTCCTTATCGCCTTCGTGTTTTTTCACTGCGGTTCGCTTGTGTATTTAGGATAAAGCGCTCTGCCTTGGCGCCAGGCGTCCATCCTGCTTCTCTGGGCTGTTACTGGTCGATTCCCCAATCTCACTCGCGAGCTTACTCTCTATTTTGCTTCGTCTCTCCATCAGCTGGAAGCCTTCCTTGTTCAGCTGATCTACCTTGGCGGCTGTCTCTGTACAGTATATTGTCTCTACAGCCGGGTGGCAATCAAATATCTCAAGACCAGGATCACGGTGACCAAGACAGTGCAAGGCATCGACAGCCCCAGGGCATCTACTGGCCACGCGAAGCGCTCCGACTGTCTCCAACATCTCCTGAAGACATAACCGCCCCCAGAGAGGTTAGAGCTTTGCTCGTGAGCGCGGGAACTGCGTTGGACGCCGCCGATCTGGCGGGGCTGGCAGGACAGTTTCCTCCCTACCAGCACTACTGGAGCAGCCGCCCGGGACGGGAGAAAGCTTCCGCGCTACTGAGACTTGGGAGAGCGATGATCCCTTCAAACTACGGGGCTGCCAAGTCACCTCATTGTTGGGATTCTCGGGCCTTTTCACAAAATAGACAAACTGCCATTTGATGTTCATATGAAGGTCGTAGATCGGACGCTACAGCCGACACTTCTTCCTGGCTTAGCTTTGACTCCTTCGTTATGAAGCCTGCAGCGCTGGCCACCGCTTTTTCTGCTTTACAAGGCTTACCCCTGCACCTTGTGATACCATGTCCCAGCCTGAACACCCAGGCAACGGTTAGAATTCAGGTCGGGAAAAGCCGGTCATTTATGGGCACTCTCAAGGACAAAATATCCGAAGTCATAGTGAAGGGGTAGTCAAAAATACCTAGCGTGGCCTAATGAGGCACCTCTATGAGCTCGTGGCGGGGGTCGAGGGTGACCCCTGGGGCCCATCTTACCAGGTGGTCACTGGCAAGCTTTGCCCTGTCCTCCCCACCCTTTGTCGCCTAAGAAGGCCCTAAAGCAGGTTCGAACGTTTTTTCCTGGCCAGTCCTCGCGGCCGCTGCATTCCTTCTTTGTTTGATACGCTGGCATACCACCTGTCAAGGTAGATGAAATCTTGCGCACGGGGGAAAGGCTCGCGCCCGGAAAGGCAGCCGGTCCTGATGGCGTGCCGCCCGGAGTCTTTAGAAGAACAAACTTTAGAAGGATTAGAAACATGAACTCCTCAGACTGCACCCAATGCTTTTGGTGCACGCCACACGTCTATACGTTAAGGGAAATACAATATATATATATATATATATATATATATATATGTAATCATGAACTAAAGAGAATACATTTCAGACAAGTTATATTCCGTTTGCGTACTAAGGGCAAAATACCGGAAGGGGAGATCGTATTGAGCATATAAAAATAAAATACTCTTTAAACTTTTCTTTTAGACCGCCCGAATAAAAATGTATAATTAAGATTATGAAGCAGTACAACCTTGCTAAGATCCAGGCTAATTGTGGATCTAACAAGCTGACAGCATCCTTCCGCTAACTCTAAATAAAGACAAAGCAGTGCTCTCCTGGGAAATTTCTCCTGAAATTATGCATTGCAACACACATGAAGAGGCGGTTTTCAAGACGTTCCTCTGCTCGCAACTAAGAATGATGATATATATATATATATATATATATCATAAGTATTTACCATAGTTAGAGTAGGACTGGATTGACACACATGGTTTGCTACGAAATTATAACAATATATTGTTCACACGCGCATGAAACAAGTATGAGTCTAATGCTGAACATATTAGAACATGATATTGATGGATGTTGCACTCACTAACTAAAACTTACACATATATTTGTTAATATCATAACATTCACTCTTGAGGCGGCACGTATAATGGTGATAACCGTGCGAAAAGCAAGCCCATCTGTATAGTTACACATAGCAACATTTACGTTTTGGTCTTTCCTGAATGTTCTGTACAAGTCGAGTGTAAAATTGCACTGGTCGGTAATTTGTCTAAGACCAAGTTTCTACCAGAGCACGCTCTCCCCATAGTTCTAGTGCCAGTTCTAGTACTTATATATATATATATATATATATATATATATATATATATATATATATATATATATATATTATTTAGGCTTTTTAATAATTGGTTAACTTGGCAATTTGGGTAGCAAAACATTGATGGTCTGTTAGGTCTCCTTAAAAGCACCGCAAACATCTAGTTAGAAGGTCATATAAAGCTAAAATGAGCATGGCTAAAGATCGGACACGAAATTATACCATATAAAACTTAACTATGATAATACTAGAAAGACTAATATGAAAATAATATATCCAGTGTAACTGATATATTGACTACTTCAAAGCACGATTTTTCAATGGAACCGCGCAGGCTACTTCACACACTGTAGCAAAAACATGCAGCATTTTTCGGCTTTTTGGCTAGCAGCTGTTTCTGCGTCCAAATTTGTTAAAATAAAATGTTTTCAAGCTTTGTAGGGTCTGTGCCTTTTACTTAGTGTATTTAAAGGACTTTTAGATTGAATGCTTTGCTAATTAATTCGTCGAAAGACTTTATCCAAGACGTCGCGTTATAATATAGAAGGAAGCGCTGTGTACACTTCCCGTGTTTCACCACTCCACCGGAGATTCGGAATTGGGCGTCAGGGCTTAGAGGGCCTTGTCTGCCCTCGGGCTCAACGGCCTTACATACAAGGCTAGGGTTCGTTGTCGGCAAATGATAAGTATGGGCAAACCGGAAATATGATGGCACATTGCCAGCGTCAACTTCCGCTGCAGGCCACCTATCGCAGTCTTTTAATATAAAAATAAACAATCCGGTGAGATGCACCGCTAATATTTTGTGCACAAATACAACGACGTATGATATATATATATATATATATATATATATATATACCTTTATTTGATTTGCCCGCGAATTTGACATTGCAGCACACATCTTATAAAGTAATTCGTACGTTATGTATTCAATTCAAACGCACCTTTATTTTGTCAAACGGTTATATGTTTACAATAATTACATTTTATAATCTGTTACCTAAGTTCATACAACGGTCAATTTACTTGCGTGCCGACATTTGCGCCGCTAGCATTTTGAGTTCTCAGTCCACACACCATTTAGAAATTGCCTCATTCACACTCTGTAGTATTTGTCTTTCGTTAGCAGTGTTAGCAGGTCCGTATAGTTTTATATCATCAGCATAAGGCTTAGGTTATCGAATCGGAGATAACGGTTTGAAGATCTTAAATTAATATGCAAAATGAACGTGGACCGAGGCTTGAGGAACGCCAGAGGGGGATGTACCCGACTCACCAAAGCTATTGTTTACGCGAACGCAGAATTCTCTACTGGTAAGATAATCAACAATCTATGACAAATAGCGAGTGTCAACACTCAAGTATTTGAGTTTCTGTACAAGCTTCACATAGTTTACCCTATCAAATGCCTTAGTGAAATACACAAACAAAGGCCAGCCGATTAATTATAACAATAATAATAATAATAATAATAATAATAATAATAATAATAATAATAATAATAAATTATTATTAATATTATTATTATTATTATTATTATTATTATTATTATTATGAAGAAGAAGAAGAAGAAGAAGAAGATGCACTGGCGCAGAAGCCCACCGAGACCACTTCGCTGCTGGATAGTTACTTCCTCTCGATTATGTCGCTAAAAACTCGACTGGAAACAAGCCGCCGTAGAGCAGTGTCCCCGGGCGGCAACGAGCCCGTCTAAGCTCGGCGCCAGAGAGATTGGTCGTCAACTTTATATGAGCAATGTTTGACAACATCATCGCAGGATGCGCCACAGGCGCTGATAGAACCAGGCTGCGCGTTTTAAAGGGGCGGGCGCATGGCTGCACGCCATACACTGTGCTCGGATCGGGACGCTATGGTGATGAGTCGGTGAGGATCGCGATTGGACTTCGTTTGGGAACGGACCTTGTGCACGCTCACACCTGCGTCTGTGGAGACGTCCTCCGTCAGCGTATATACTGTGTCGTCAGCGCAGGTAAGCGAGCAAGACACTAGGCCTTCAATGGATTCTTCAGTAGCGCCTTACGATGCAGAGGCCTACTATTTGTCCTGGAATCCGTTGGACCAGACAGGGAAAGCGGGAAGAGACCTGACGATCTGACCTCAACCTTGTTCGAGGACGCTTGCATTTAGATTGGGAGACGACAGTCTGATTAATTAACTCGGCCCGGACCGGTTATGCTTCAGGTCTCGTCAAGGCAGGCAAGATGAAAAAGTACTAGGGCATCTTGTGCCCGTACGGATTTTACCCACTTGCCATCGAGACCCTTGGCGGGCCGGGCCCGTCTACTCGCGGATTGCTACAGAAAGTCGGAAAGCGGCTAATTCTAGCTAGCGGAAATAGGCGAGCGGGGGATTTCCTTAGACAATGCGGCCTCGATCCGGGGACCCTCCAGAGATGGCTGGTGTTTATACTGGATCCCCCGTAAAGGTGCACACGTTTGCAGTGACCCAATTATCATGTTTCTCAATTGGCATATATATATATATATATATTCAACCAGGTTTCACAAATCGAATACTTGATCTTAAATTTGTCTAATAGACGTATTCCTTGCTCAGTTTATTTT
The DNA here is from genome assembly GCA_003439945.1 of Dermanyssus gallinae. Classification (NCBI taxonomy): domain Eukaryota; kingdom Metazoa; phylum Arthropoda; class Arachnida; order Mesostigmata; family Dermanyssidae; genus Dermanyssus; species Dermanyssus gallinae. Next base: position 24,646 of record QVRM01001679.1, read on the forward strand.
CTGCTTTTGGCCAGATAGTAATACAGCCTCTTAGTAAAACAGTGCCTTTTTACCCATTGCGCTAGCTGTCGAGACGGGATTCCTTCTACCGTCGCCTATTACCCTCGATTCGTCAGAACTAGAATTGATAGTTCAACCTAGTCTGCCAGTGTAAGGTGGCTAATTTGAGCAAACAATGAATTCTGCAAATGTACAAGCACAATCTGAATTTCTAGTTGGTCACCCTTTTTGCGGACGTTATATGCCCGCAGTATATATATATATATATATATATATATACTGTGAGTGCCTATCATTTCACACGGCACCACTTCAATGGAATATCATCCAGTGTTTGCGTATGCGTGAGCCTCAAAACGCAAACGGGGCTAGAAGGGGTAGCGCTTAACAAGAAGTGATGCTGGTGGTGGTCACGGCGAGTTTGATGATGAAAACTGCTGTCCAAGATGATTATTTAAATGCTGGCTAATGCTTGCTGGCAAAAGCAAGCGGCCTTGAGGCAACGATAAAACGAAACACCAGCAAAGGCAGCAGCATTAGGAGGCACTGCCAAACGATAGCGAAAACCCCACAGCTTCAGCAGGCCTGTCAGCCTAGTTGAGTAAGTCGGGTGAGTCATGTTATCCAGTGGCCGCCGTAGTGGCGGTCAGTAGTCGTAGCTTCAGTGGTACAGAAATAGCCGTAGTAACGCTATTAGTAGACACCCATCCAACAACGCATACGATCCTCCCATTGGTGCTGCTAGCTACTGAGCGAGAAGAAGAAGTCCCGAGATCATCGCCATGATTGCTAGCTACCAACTCATACAGACAAATACGTACACACGAATACATATACATACGTGCCTATCTACTTCGTGAGCTCGGCTAGATGTGTCCGGAAACCACTAGACTGGACTGGACTGGTGGACTGAGCTGCGGATTGGATCGGGGCACGCAACGTACCATGCCAACACGGCAGCATCGCCAACGACGACGACGACGACGATTGCACACAAACTGCAAACAACCCACACAACGAACAAGCTCGGTGTACAGCAGAACAGTGGCCTCTTTGACGAGCTGGCCCAACTTGAATGGGCCTGTCTATCCCGTCTGTTGACGGACGCTTCAGGGCGCCACGCGGCGTAGTATGCGCGGGCTATTTTCAGAGATCATAGCCAACCGACAACTGTGGCCAATCGAGCGCGCTCACACGCCCTGGTTGCGAATCGCACTCGCTGTACTAGTTCTAAGGTTGTGGTCGTAGAACTGCTGGTCAATGTCGACCTTCTATTACTAGTAGTTGTAGTAGTGAGTGTGGTTGCCGAATCTAGTGGCCACACCGCCACGAGAATACCAGAGGCCCGGGGCGAACGTCTCGGTACGTTGTCCAGGTCTGGTTCGTAAGCGGGGTCGTCTAGGTAGGTGTTCTCGTTGTTGCTCGTGTGTGTGTTGGCCACAACCTCAATGACCAAAGCGATGCCCCTATGCGCTAGTCTCTTTAGCCGGTGGTGTCAGCAACAGCAGCAGCAGCAGCGGAGAACGCGAAGGGGCGCTAACCGTGAGGAATAGTGGCCAATCAAAACGCAGACAACATCAACAAGTGTCTACTACTACTACTACTATGACTACGACTGCTATAACTACGGTAATATAGGAGGCCGGTTAGCATTCGTAGATAGGGTGGAACTTTTGTCGATGGCCCACGCCTCCTGATGATAATGCACTAAGGATAGTGTAGCGGGCAAGCGGGAGGGAATAGATCCGAATCTTCGTCCCTGCAAAAAGAACAATACAGTTGGAAAATGAGCAAAAACACTCTGGTGGAGACGTTGGTGTGTCACAACGAACATTACTGATACTCTAGAGTGGTCGCCCAGACTTTTAAATGAGAAAACACAAGGAAACAAATATCATGGACTCGAAAATTTTGAACAAATTCGATCCACTCAAAATGGGAAACCTCGTTTTAGCCTCTGTAAATTTACTGCTCCTCACACCTTATTGAGCTATAGGCTTTACTGCTACCTATGACCATAGCGCACGCTGCTTCGAGTGAAATTTGATTTGCTTCTTACGCACAGCCATATATTCTGACTGTTGTGTACACGCTTGACGTTTGCCAATTAAACATGTTGTCCCTCATCTATATAATTGCTTTATTTTAAAAACTCAATAATAAATCAAGGATAACTTTCACTGGCCAGTGGTTTTCTATGACTAACTTCGACGCGTTTTACTATGCAGGAGTCACGATACTTTGAAGCCTTCTCTCATCGCTTAAATTGCGTTGATATAAATCTATTGTCATGTCAATATTAGGTGAGGGTAAGCGGTCTCTTAAGCAATTAACATGTTGATAATTATATATATATATATCGTTTAAACAACAGAATGTTTACCTATATTTAACTAAACGATAGCGCATATATATATATATATATATATACTAATGTCTACTTGCTCAAAACATTACGCACATAAGGTACCTTTTGGATTAAATTAAAGGTCTATATTGGGGTCATTCAACCACAGTTCTGCCGCTTGCTGCATTTGCCTTATTAGCCCAAACGAGGTGTACCCTATAGGTCGGATATGATGCGGCTGTGAGACCTCACAGCTGGGGCAGCTGCTACGCATGTGTGCGTGAAACTTGATTGGCTTCAACCACGCACAACGATGACGTTAATAATAAATGCCGATGATTCTTCCGCGTCCTGTGGGGAACAAGAGGGTTGAGAGCAATTTGACCACATAGCCTTTTGCCCTATATGAATGCATATATATATATTATATATATATATGTGTGGAAGGAGGGAAGCTGATGAAGAAACTATACATGAAAAAAGCGAACTCAACCAAAACAGACTGTTTGCATGACTGACCACTGTTACGGCCGTCATGCACGGAACGCAAGGAATACCAAATCGAAGCAGGTGTCTGTAGTCGGCGAAGAGCTGCAGCTCGGTGTTGCAGGGGCAAAATCGAATTTAATGATTTCTGAACGCAAACAACTGCGTGGTGAACGAAGATTGAAACGAGCTTGACAGCAAAGCGATCACACCAACAAAAAAGACGACACACATGTTTTCTTCCAAAGCAGACCATTTGAGGTCAAATAATGTCCTAGATCCCTCCAGCTTTACGACGTATACATGGTATTGTACGAAAATGCCAGAGGCGCAGTAGATCAGACACAACAAAAGGCTGGGATTCTTCGCCGAGCATGCGTGCCTAAGCAGCTTATAGAAGGCAGCACCGCTAATCAGCTGTTTAAACAAAAGCAGTGAAATGATTTGCGCTTGCAATGCATCGCTACTTGGCTAGACTTTGCCTAGTCTCCATTGCTACCGATCGGTTGAACTATCGGAGTAAAAACTAAAAAGATCAAAAGCCGAACGGACCCCTCACTACGAGTGTATTCTACGAGACCATTGCTTTTCTAGGGGATTCGCGCACGATCACTCGCCTTGTCATCGGCATCATAGCTATACACTCCGACACGAAGAAAATGATTTCGCTCAGGAAACTACTCGAAAGAGTACTGAATCCTCAAAACCTTGCTTGAAAATTCTTGTCGAAAATGCCTCGCGGTGCAGCTAGCTCGAGACGAATTAAGCACTCCAATCACACGCAAACACGACCGCCGCAGTACAGTGTGGTAAGTGCTGCGTTGTGCCTGTGCCACGCGATCCACCTCTAATCAGAGCGTGAGCTAATGCCGCATACGTCGGAGGGTGTCTGTCGTTCGGAGCAGTAATAAGTTTCGACAAGTCGTCTTTCGAGAAGATGTTTCAAATTTCACGCTTTTTTGCAGCGTCGCGGCTATGATTTCAAGCTCGTTTTCGAGGACGAACACAAGACGGTGGCGATGGCGGCAGCGGCGACGACTTCGTCAGAGTATGTCTTTTAGGGAGCCTGTCACGTTGCTACGTAGCTAAGCAAGTAACTGTCTCGACGGCTACTTCTTGTTTGCCTGGCCGGTTCATGGCGGTGCCAGTCTGTATTTACGCTTTTCACATCTAGCCAGGCTTTCACATATAGCCAGGCTGTCACATCTACTAACCGCTTTTTGTGCAGTCCCGCCTGCAATGACGGGAAAAGCCTCCGGATGTCACCGGACGCAACGGAGCTGCTTTCTAACGTAAGGGTTCCGGGCGAACTCTGTGCTCTTCGCATATGTCGCACGTACATCTCTTATTTATCAGTTTCACGACAGCCGAACGCCAGAGGTCAGAGATGGCTGAGTAGAAAATCCATCTCGTTTCGTTCCAGCTCGGTCTGAAGTCGTGACTCATCGTCAGACCTGTTTGTGAAACGTCTGCCTACCCTTCAGCTGCTTAGTTGATTATTTGTGTAACCTTGCTTATCTGGACATATACAGAGTGTCCCAGGGATGATTTCGAAATCGATATAGGGAATTGCTTTGGGGTGGGAGCGAAATTACTCAAGTCTGTGGCACTGGTGTTATTGCCCTACATACGAGCACAATTAAAGACAACAGGTTCTCATGTAAAGAAACTAAGTCCCATCGTTGTGTTGAGAAAATTCTGCTTTCTCTGAGGGACGGACGCCGGCGTAGAAGACGTGATATGGGTCGTTTAGAACTGAATTCGCAAAAATGGAAGTTCTATTTTCAGCTTCCACGTTTAATATCTTAAATATCTAACCCTACGACCATTCACAGCGCATGCGTAAATGACTTACTCTATCAGAAACAAGTTGCCCTTTGCATCACTAGAAGCACATACAGCGACTTATTATAATCGCAGTAATTGCTCAAAGGTGCCTCCGTGAACACCACGCTATACACATTCGGCAGCTCCTGCAGAATTTTTCCTTGCGCGTCTAGAAATATGCAAGGCATTACTCGAACGGTGGAGTTATCCTGGCGAGCAGCTCTTTAGGTGACTCGACCGTGTCTCGTCGGCGTGAGCTTTTAGATGACCCCAAGGAAAGCTTCGATGCTCGTTAATCGGGCGATTGCGGTGGTTAAGCGATCGGCCTGCCTTTGTGAATCCACCGATTCTCGAAAGTCTCGTTTAGGTGACGCTCCGTCATGCTGGAACCACATACTTTTGCGAACACCTTCTGAAACACTTTCCAACAATTCTGATAAGGTTTCATTAAAAAAATGTATGGTATATTCGTAGTGGCGGTGGCTTAGGTGGCTAACGCACCGTTCAAAAAACATCGCTAGTTCGAGCCCTGGCCGTGCTGGGTGAATTTGTTGGACGTGGTTGTCATTGCCTTGCTGCTACATACCTCTGCTGGAGAAAGCCTATATAATTCCAGTTCGAGACGCGATGACGATAGATGCATTTAGACGATATCGTGCCACAGGCACTAAGCCCATTACGAGCGTCTAAAATGTGGTTTTCAGAGCGTAAAATGTTACGGCCCGTTCAATCCCTCAGCGTAGTGATTCGCAGAGGCATTTTTCGAGCACTTACTGTGGGATAATAAATCAATTTGCGTGCTTTTAGAGCTATGACGAGTTATTTATCTATTGGAGTAGGTTATTTATGCAAGCACCCAACAATCGACATGCCCGCCCGGAAAAACCTTAATCACTTCGCACTTAACCACGGCGCTCGTATAAGCCATACATTTTTTACCGGAATGACAACTATAAAATGCGAATAAACAAACACTTTTCACTATAGGACCACTGGTTGTCGCATAATCGCACATTTTGTGGTCCTATATCGCAAAATTATTCCTGGAGATTGCACCTTCGGACTGTTTGTACATTTTCTGGCCACGGAAGTTGTCTCGCTAAAACATCACGTTTTTAGGATAGTGGCACTATATATATATATATATATATATATATATCTATAGATATGTTTAGGTAGGATAGTGATTTACATACTCATATTTTATTTTTATTTATTAAACGCTTCTCTCTCTCTCTCTCTATCTCTATGTGGGAGTGGCGTCAGAACGCACATTGAAGAAGATTTTCTGTAAGCTGATTATTCGACGGATTGTGCGGGTGGCTGAAGAGGCACTTCCACCAGAGCAATTCGGTTTTAGGAGAGGCCGAGGCACCCGTGATGCATCCATGTTTCTCCAGTCAAAATCGAGCGAGCTGTGGCACAACCCAAAGGTCATCTGTATGCAGTCTTTATTGACTGCGTCAAGGCCTTTGGCCCCTCGACATCTGCTGGTGAAGCATTCCAACGAGCAGGAGTGGGTGGCTCTCTCCTGCTATGAATAGCAAGTTTCTTTGAGGAGGACCCTTGTTGGTAGACGGTGAGCAGGGTGTATTAGAGATTAGGCAAAATGTGGGAACCCTCCGCAAGGAGACCCGGCTAGCCGCGTCTCGTTTTACAACTTCTCCTTGCTGACGTCGTCGGCTACGTACCGACAGGAGTACCAAAAGGCCGTAGTGGTACTGTATGCAGATGATATCGTGGTCGCTCATCGTGATTTAGGTGCCATCAAGCGCATTACCTCTATGATAGAGGCGTTCCTTGTCTCGAAGGGACTTGAGATAGACACCAGGAAGACCAAGCCATGAAATTTCAGGCGTGGGGGTCGATTGGCTGCCAGAGACGTTATACGTTGCTGCGGCCAACAATTGGAGTTTGTTAACTCTTTCCAGTATCTTGGCTTCGGGTTCATTATACGGGAACGACCGTTCACAGCGCATGTAAACGAAACAGTACGGAAGGCACTTGTCTCTCTTTACGGGGAAATAGGCAATGTCTGAAGACTGTCCGTTCTCTCAGCAGTGAGGCTCTTCATGCTTAAGATTGTTCCAGGGCTGATTGTACGGTCTTGACAGGGTGTGGAACCACCTCACGCTTGCGAATTTTAAACCAGCTTGAAAAGTGTTTTTCATTATATATGAAGCGAGTGCTCTGCTTGCCTATCCGAGCGAGGAGCCGCTTTGTGTATCTCATGTCAGGCTGCCCACCGGCTGCTGAAACAATCCGACTAAGGCTGAAGATGCCGCGTACAGTACCTTACGAATGATTTATTTTGGAGTGGGAAACTATAGTTTGAAATGTATATTATACTCAATTTGAGTGAAATAAACATAATTGTAATTGTATATTTCAAACTAGTACAAGTCAATACACCCAAGTCTTTCACAATCGTTGCAGCTTGTGTTGTTGCAGCAACCTACAACCTCACCGCCAAGGGTGTAGGAGTATCTAGGATTTGTTTTACCAAAATGTAGAATAACGCACAATTGTGTACGGACAAGTTGAGATCAAGTTTACCAGCCCATTCAAAGAAGTTGCCTAATACTGTTCGTAAGGCCGCAGCCTCAACTATCTGCTTTTATTCTGTTTGGAATTTTGCGTACACATGAGCTTGAGCGGCTTGAGTGACGACCTGGTCGGAGAGACCGCTGTTGCTAGCGAAAAAAATGCCGGCGGATTTTCCGCTAATGTCCGATCAAATTTGCACTAACGGCACGGCACGTCTAACGCCTCTCATTGTCCCTATTATCTGCCGCAAAGTTACCCTCGGGGTCTGTCCGATAATATAGCGATGACAGAACACTCAAGGCGGTCACACGCGAGTGTTGCCCAAGGCAACTTCAACGGTTCGCTTGGTGCCAGCCAATGCGACGCCACAAGGATCGGCGTAGCCTCTTCGACGTCAGCTTTGACATTAGCTGCCTACGGAATAGTGTTAGTTCTAAAGTACGGACCGCCGCAAGAGATGAAAGCCGCCGGTTAGAGGGTATAGACAAGATGAGCGATACAAGGGGGGTTCCTACGAACATCGTTAAACATTGTCTCGGAGAGGCCAGCGTGCAGAGTACACATTTCTATGCGCAAATTTGTTCTAGGTAGAGAACCAAATGTAGCGTGCGGTAACTTAACCTGAGAGATGACGCGTTGATGCTATAAAACACGCTGTTTAGCATACCACCTACACAAATACATCATTATATACGCTTAGGGCTGCATGTGCCTGCACCGAGCAAGATGGCTTAGTGGAAAAAGCCTTTGCCCTTGCGTTCGGAGGACTGGTTCGAGACTCAGACCGGCCACTCTTAAATTGGTTGATGGTTTCCAAATTTAGACAAGGTAAATGCTGGAGTGGAATAAAATTAGCCATGACATAAAAAAAAGCCGTATACGGGCATTAGCCTTACGGATATTCTAAAAAATGTCATTGGTCTCTACTATCAACGGTGATTCAAGCTGCATCAGCAATTTATATGTCGTCTACCGATAATACTTTTTCTGGCTAACTCTCAGCCAACATTACTGATAATAGCTGCCGTTGCTGTGTTTTGTACTGCAAAAACGTGCAGGGCATTGAGTGCGACTCAATGGGATATGGGCTTAAAATGCAAAATGAAAATAAAGCACTTAAAACGTGTGTTATTCGTTTTTCGTGATAGCAGATTCTGAGCCTGCAATATACGTCGAGAACAGGCGCCATTATATCTCATATATATATATTATATATATATATTATATATATATATATATTTATATATTGCGTGTGCAACGAGATAAGTGTAACGCTTTTTTCGATCGTATACAAAATTAAAATTTTAAGATAACAAAATCACAATAATCCTTTCAGTATCTAAGTTAAGCTTATTTGACGCATTTTACAGATACCTCAAACTCTAATAACTTATGGTGTGTTCTTTGTGTTTTAAACTGTTTATTCACGAACGTTTCATGCTCTGGAAGACCCTCTTTGTCTCTGACGCATAAAAACATTGACAAAACATGAACCAAATGCACAATCTTCGGAATGAAATAATACTGCTTTAAACAGTTATCTTCGATTTCCAATAAATTGTTAGTTGATGAAAGTTCTTTGGCACATTGTTTGACAATACTAAGAAGTAGTTCTGTCATCTAGTTAACTCCCCTCTATTCAGGGGATCGTAGTGGATTTTCAACACTTGCTATTGTTATAGTTTGCTGTTACTAAGCATCCTGTTATTACAGTAAAAAGAGAAGACACAGCACGAGAAGGATTAGGATTATAAAAGTTTTCAACGTGAGCAGCGCATACCAAACTATATATATGCACGATCAGCTACGCATTTCTAGTGCACAGCAAGTTATAATTTCACCATTTATACTGAACGCGCTACTCGGAAAAGCTCGAGCAGATTAACCTGCATTCCTGAAGTGAGTTCTGAGTCTGCATCGTACATCGATGAGCCGATACGTCTATCTGCTAGGTGACCGCCGAGAGTTTTTTATGAGTAAATGAAAATGACACCTACGAAAGAAGCCATGTGCGTAACACGATATTCTTATTTACTACCAAGAAATAACTCGGCGGCCAAAATGTATGTTACCCATGAGCTCCAACAAGACACGCGATGTGCGATCGTACTGCAATATGGTGATTCAATCGATTTCCTACCAGTCTAGATTTTGAAGTGACCTGATCAATGCAATTGAAACGAGCAGATCGACTTTCCACTAGTGCTAGGATGAAAATAATATATACTGCAGACTGTAATACACATCTGATAGTCGACATCGAATTCGTGCACAAGGCAAGCGCATCGCATGGGTCAATTCACTTGCATTGCATAACAACAGTGGCTGCGTAGAACGCGCCGATGCATGGATCTTGCATAAGATATATATATATATATATATATATATATATATATATATAGACAGTTCAACAAGTTCTTAAAATGAAAACCAAGAATTTTCCAAATCTTGTTTTAATTTTTTCTTATTCGATATACTCCCCGAGAAGCTCAATACACTTTTCCCACTGAGATTTCAGAGCATTTATACCTCTTGAGTAGAATGCGCGTCTTACACTGAAAATAGGCATTGACGCAGCCTTAAGCATTTTATTGCTGATGATAAAACGCTTTCACCAAGACTATTCTTCAAATGTTTGAAGAGGAAATAATCAGAGAGAGCCAGGTCTGGAGAATAGGAAGGTTGCTCAATAAGTTGGAACCTCAGTTTGGGCCAGTTTGCCGATGCTTGCCGCGACTTGTGTGCAGGAGCATTGCCCTGGTGAAACAGGACAACCTTCTTCAGTAAAGCGGCCGTTCACGATGAGTTCTTGCTTTAGGCAGTCCAACAGTCTTGCATATATTCTCCCGTGATCGTTTTACCGCTCTCAAGGTAGTCGACCAGAATTATTCCATGTTGGTCCCCCAAAAATGTAGCCATCTCTTTTCGGCCGATGCCGCTGTCCGCACCCTCTTCGGAGGTCCTTCACCAGGTGCACACAATTAGCGAGATGCTTCTTGTGTCTCGGAGTGCAGTGATAGACCCAGCTTTTATCGACGGTCACGAATTTGCGCCAAAATGCGACGGATTTTCGACATCTTGGCCAAATTTCGATGTGAAGCGGAAACACGCGCGTCTTTTTGGCCTTGGTTGAGCAAATGCGGCATCCATTTTGCTCTGAGCTTTTTTATCTTCAAGTTTCTCGTGCGGCAGATGGAATGCACACTACCCAAAACTGGTCCCCAAGGCCTCCGCTATCTCCCTAATGTTCACTCGCTTCTCTGCTTCATCAGTTGCCGTTTTGGGCGTCTCTTGAACGTAGTTCATCCTCGGTGCTCCTGCGACCTCTTTTTAACTCATTAATCCAGTTTGGAAAACAGTGGCAAAGCTGGCGCAGAGTCACCGTACACCTCGTCTAACTCAGTTTTCACTGGGTCGCATTCCAAACTTTGAAATAAAAATGCTTGATAACCACTCGAAACTCTTTTTCTCAATTTTTCAAAATCACGCCCCATACGTTCCACGAAAACGCGATCAAACAAAATCGCAACGGTCAATCACCATACACAGGTAGTTCCACAAGTTTTTAAAATGAAAACCAAGAATTTCCAAATCTTGTTTTTAATTTTTTCTTATTTGATATACTCCTCGAGAAGCTCAATACACTTTTTCCCACCGAGATTTCAGAGCATTATACCTCTTGAGTAAAATTCTGCGTCTTTAGACTGAAAATA
>QVRM01001680.1:0-38834 GCA_003439945.1 Dermanyssus gallinae
CTGTCAGCATAGGATGGTAACAGAGCACGCCGAACAGGAAGAGAGACGCAAATACGCGATCTCGAAAACAATCTTCATTTCGTACCGGTAGCTATGGAAACATTAGGACCCATTAGCAGTGGAAAAGCAAAATTCATTTGGGATCAGGCCAGAATAATGGTAGTAACGACAAGGACCAGCGCGAGGGAGAGGGAGACAGCTTCTGTCTCTCGCTGTTTGTAGAGGCAATGCCGCTATTAATAATAATATAATAATAATCATAGAGTTCTCGGGCTTGCGGAGACGTTGTTAGAACCGGATGTTCATTCTGTGCTGCGCGAAGAAGGGACGAAGCTGAGCTGGCAGCTAGACAACGATAGGCCCTGGCCCCTGGGAGCAACACCCTACACAGCACATGCTTGACAGCTACAAGTGTCACGACCGCTCGCAAGATCTTAGATGACATCCAATCCCCGACAACAGAGCGGTATTCATAGCTGCCCGTGACACTTTCAGCAGTGGCTTCCTAAGAGCACTTCCTTCATCACAGCTGGGCACCATGCTGGACAACACTCCTTCCGCATGGTGGCCGCTCTGAGAATAGGCGCTCCCATATGTGAGCCATACGAGTGTAAGGCGTGTGGAAAAACAGTGGATGAGGACGGACTGCATCCTTTGAGCTGCACTAAAAGCCCTGGTAGGGCTTCCAGACACGCGAAATCAACGCGATCCTGAAGAAGGCTCTTCGTAGAGCCGGCATACCAAGCACCCTGGAGCCCAGGTTGGGCTTCGAAGACGACAAAAGACCAACGGCGTCACCATCCCGCCATGGTCCACGGCAACTGCCTGGTATGGGATGCCACGGTATCATGTACAGTGGCTCCGTCATACCTGATGCACAGCGCCATCAGGTCAGGGTGGGTTGCTGAACATGCCGAGATCGCAAAGAAACGCAAATACTCTGATTTGGAGAGGAGATATCACTTCGTACCCGTCACCATGGAAACGATGGGCCCGATCAGCAAGAGCACAAGTATCCTCCTCAAAGACCTAGGTGTCAAAATTAGTGCTAACACGGGGTGATCAGCGCGAGGGCGAGTTTCTGCGTCCAGCAACTCTCGCTCGCAGTGTGTAGGGAAACGCCGCCGCTATCATCGGCTCTATGGATTGAGAAGGGGGGGTGAGCCTACGCGGGTACACGTTTGGGTCCCACAATTGTAGGGAAATACTGAAAAATTGAATAAATAATAATAATAATAATAATAATAATAATAATATAATAATAATAATAATAATAATAATAGCAAAGAACCAATTACCCACTACTGGTTCGGCCGCGTTCGAGATAATCTATATATGTCTCGGTATATTGGTAGACTCTTCAGACGGAGGTGGCCTTTCAAAGCGTTTCTAAAAAACATTCTTATTCTGCCTGTAGAAGAATACACATCCGGCAGACAAATACAACACCAACTACATTTCACTTTAGGCATATTTTGTACGCACAAAAGTAATGTCCTATTAAAGAAAGATGACTGTTCCTGGGGCACGTGGGGTAGTGGTGTAATCTTTACTTAGACATTACCTGAATTTTACATATAAATGATTAGTCAATAATTTATACATTCGTCTTAAGACGAAACTTATTTTAATTGTTGTATAGCCAACATATGTCTTACCTAAATACCTTAAAGTAAAATAATAAATAAAAAACACGCTTTCGCAAAACGCAACGTGTTTGTCTAGTCGTGTTTCAATGCTGCCGTAAATATCATGTTTGAAAAATGTTGTCATTTTTATTGTGGTTGTATAGGTTCTCTTTAAGGCGTCTGTAGTCATTTCTAATGTAATGTATTTTGTATACAGGTAACAAGATAATTGCCATCAACAGCAATCGTCAGCGGCAAATAGGACACTAAGCACCTGCGGGACTAGCCAGCTACCGGACAACAGCAACAACAACAAGGATAAATGAAAACCGCAACCAGCATCGTTCTTAACATTAGAATTAGTAAGACATCGCATGGCAAATTGACAAATCGACCATTAAGATGGCTGGTGGCGGCCACAGCAACAATCACAACAACGAAAATCGCTACTAGGCTGTTAATGCAAATTGAACTCCACTATTTCTAAAACAATTTACCTGAAGCTTAAACGAATTATTTTTTTGCTGACAGGACTGATTGTAATATATCCCCAACAGTACTTCGATTTGAATTTTTACAGACTGAGTGTAACGAGTTCATTGTGCTGCGGTTCATCAGTATGTTTATAGCACACTGGTAGCACCTTGGCACACCAACGCGGTCATGCGCTACCGCGCCACCGAGAGGTATTCGCTCAGACCCAAGACGGGACTACCTGGCAATCCTACTTGATACCAAAAATTAATTTATGTCCATCGCATTGAGCTCCATAAATAACGCACTAGCACACCTTTAAATATCGCTACGTTTTTAAAGACTTTAGCGTCTTAGCAGTCTTAACTACACCGTCGCCTACCATGTCAAGTCATATCTTCTCACCGCATGGGGTCTGCCAGGGCTTAGTTCTGGGCCAATTTTATGGAACATTGCGCACGACGAGGTCCTGCGTCTTCCTCATCCCCTTAATGTCAAATCCATATCCTACGCAGACAATCTAGCTATTATGATTACGTCGCGTGATGCCGTGGAGGACAACCATTGGCGTTATTGAAGGCATTGTCATCTGCCTCGCTTCGCCTAACCCCACAAAAAAAACTCTGGACATATTTCTGAATGGGTAGAAACTGCCCCCGCAACTAGAAGAGACCCATCGACCGGACCTAGGGAAATATTAATGCGACAACTAGAACGGTTATTCGACGTACTACTAAGTTGCTGCAGGGAAGAGTAAAGGTACACGCACAAACAGATGCATCCGATATGAATTGCTGTCATGTCTCGGCAAACTGGCCGAGACAGAATACTTCGAGAACGCATCCATCTGTATAGGGCGAAACGTGTCAGCCCGATGGATGTACACGACCAGATTATCCTTACTTACGAAGGCACTTCTTCACTTGATTATGAAGGTAAGGGCGTTAAGCTTTTAGCTAGCTTAGTGAGTTTGAGTTTCGGCAGAACCAGGACCAATTGCCGGGGCCAGGTCCAACACTACGACTGAACTGGCAGTCGGTTCGGCAGACGGCGACAGTACGTAACTGCATGTTTATTCTCCTCTACAGAAAAGACCTTCACTTAATGTGTTTCAGTGGACATTTAAGTATTTTTAAGTATGTTTATTTCACTTAAATCACGAGTGGAATAATTAGTATAATACACCTCATGAATGAGGTTGTTTCATAGTCTTTTATCCGTGTTCACCCTTCCGGTTGGAGAACTAATACAACGATTTATGCTCCAGTACTCCGCAATCCATTGTAGAGTACTTAAAAACCTCTGCAGGCAGAACCGCCGGGCGCACAGCTCGTACGCCTCGTGAAAGGCGGACGTTCAAGTCCCCGACCTTCCCCCGGGTCTTTCAATATTTTTTTCCCACTCCGAAATAGCAATATAAAGTACTGTGTCTTCAGCGTCGGATTGTTTTGACAGCGTGACATGAGACATATTTCATATATAATGAAAAACACACTCTACAGCTGATCGAAATTCGCATACGCCAGATTGTTGCATACCCTGTCACAACCATACTCCGAGCGAGCTCCGGAACGTCTTATAGTATACAGAGGTCGCGAGAGAGATGTGTGACCACCGTTTTTGGTACTTCTGTTGGACGTAACTAACAAGTTCAGCGAAGAGGCGCAGCTTAGCGGGTCCCCCTGCAGAGTTCCCACTATTTTGCTTAATCTCCAATATATCACACTCACTATCGACCAATAAAATATCTTAATCAAATAAACCTGCTATAACACTCAGTGGTCGAACCCGGTGGCGTGCTGCATTCTCATACGCCTTGCGACCGGAGAAGACACATAGGGGCACGGGTTCGATTCCCGCCATTGCACATTTGTGTAATGGGAATCGTCTTACGAAGTAATACTGAAAGCAAAACCTGAAAGACCTCTCCGTTGCACAGAACGTGATGATTTCCGTGGGCTGCAAAGGGCCGTAGTTAGATGCCAATCTTTCATCCCGCTAGCCCTCCACCTAGTGCTTCTCATTGCTGCTGTCCCATAAATCCCTGTGTCCACCTCACGAATTTTGGGTTTGTCAGTTCCGCATATAAACGTCAAAAACGCACGTTTTGTTCAGATTCCATAGTTTTCGCAGATATTCCGCCAGCACTGGGCCACCTTTCATCACGTAGGACCACCCTATTTCTGTACGTATTTGATAGCGCAAAGACCTTAGAAAGAAAATCCTCAACCCGCCAATAAAACGCAATTCGATGAGTGCTATCTGTATCCCGAAGAGAGCGACTGCTGTTTGAATCCAAAGCATATGTGAGCATTTAATTAGATGCGACATCCGTAATAATGCCTCTTGTTCCATGATGCCGCCTGTTGATTAAGTGAGCCCTATGTATGTAATTTTGTTTACAAATTTTAATTCCGTTTTCCTGACTAAAAGCGTTTTTATAACACTCAATCGAGAGCCAGCGACACCGGCCCGTTGAAATGATTCAACCAACAGGTGGCCAGTGGCTTTACCCACTCAATAGCAATTTGGATATTGTTTGTCATCGCCATGCTTATCCTTGGAGAGGAGATAAAGACTAGCGACAAAACTTCAGCCATCCGCCCCTTTATTTTATGATTGCATTAAATAAATCACTGAGTTTCCACCAAGAGAGGGAGAGACGAGATCCAGTGCTCCGTAAAACGAGCTCAAGAAAAGCAGGATTATACTGGAGGTGCGCGTGCTCTCGCAGGTAAGAGGCACAGGGCCTCACCTACACAGTCGACTTCACTAGCAGAGAGGGTTGACCCTCGTGGCGGCGTGGTCTAGGGGACAGTGGGGCACTAGTCATGGTGCCCATTTTTTCGTCGTCTGCTACAGCGACAAACGGTTGTGTCCTGCGTGAGCTCTGTGAATATTCCTCTCGTTTTAGTGGTTTTGACGAGTTTTCTCCGGACAAACTTTGTGCGAGCGCTTCTCTTCGTGTTCAAGTGCCCGGTGCGGTGTGCTCTGTGTATTTTTCCGGGTTCTTTCCTGGTTTTTGAACGCTTCGGCTTTCCCGACCGAACCTTTGATGGACGGCGATGTGGATGCAGACGGTGGGAGCAGCGGTTCGAGCGGTCACCTCCGCGGGCCGGCGTCTGCTACGCCGTCCTCGTCTGCAGCGCTGGCGGCGCTGTCTGCCATGGCGGCGGAGGGTAGCCGCACGATGCGGTCACGTTTGGAGATGTTGTCTGCGGGTGCCGCTGCACCTGTGCTCAACGTACCGCGCACGTCGCCTGTGAGACCGGCCTCTGTCCCCGGCGCATCTGATATGGTTGCTTGCCAACCTATGGAAGTGGTTAGCCCAGCTGGTGACTCTCACAGCAACGCTGTAGTGGCGGAGATGACAGCTGTCGAGACTACACCAGCTAATCCAGTCGCGCAGGAGCCTTTTCTCAAACGGGCCCGTACTGCCTCAGATACGGAGGATTCTCGTAACGGTGCTGAACCTTCTCGGGGAGTCTGTGATACGATTGGTGACGACGGCTTCGTGACAGTCGTGAACAAGAAATCAGTTCGGCGAGTGATTAAGGCTGAAGCAGAACTTTCACGCTTCCGTGCATCGGTTGACAATGGCACCGGTCCAGTCTACACAGTGCGGTTCACGTCACAGGATTCCACGCTTCCGGCACCTGAAGGTTCCAACAAACAGCAGCAGGTCCGGCGCCCGGACTTTTCGGGCGAACAACTGGTGAATGTATTCAAGGCCCTCAATGACCTGGTGCCGACGGCAACGTTGGGAGGCGGTCCCAAGAGGATAACGGCTACTGTGCCCACGATTTCGGCCGCAAGCGACTTGGTGTCCGTCAGGGCGTTGGGAGGCGTGCCGGTAATAGGATTGTGTTCCACAATGGATCAGTTTTGGGGCGTCATCAAAGACGTAAACCCGGCCTTTTCTGACAAGTGTCTACTATCCGAGCTCGCCTCGTACGGTGCGATGAAGATAAATAGAAACACGAGGCGCGGGCTCAAGAACGAAAAGAGCGTCCGAGTGCCGTCAACGAGGATACACGTTCTCTTCAAGAGGACGCCCCCTAATAAGGTCTTTATTGTGTGGAGGGACCATGATGTGTCGGTTGAAGCTTCGTCACCGATTGTCTGCTTTAATTGCCAACGCACTGGCCACACGGCAACTCGCTGCACTCGCGCTCGTGCATGTAGAAGATGTGGTGCGCACGACCACCTAGCCGCGTCATGTCGAAACCGAGTTGCGTAGACTGCAGTGGGCCCCACCCTAGAGGGGACTTGGGCTGTCCCGTTTTTGCATTAGCCCGCGAGAAAAACAAGGTTTTGCTCGGCTCACGCATGCTTCAACATGCGCAATTGTCGACGCCGGCGGCCACCCTGATCGTTGTCTCGGATCCTGCGCCTACTCGGCCAGTCACATCTGCACCAAGCACCTACGCGACGGCCGTACGTCGTCTGGTGATACCAGCCTCCCCGGATGAGGCTCCGGAGCCTTTGGGAGCGCGTGCTGAGGTCGTGCTTCCCCCTCTCCGGCCGATCCCCGCTCCGCGAAAATCTACAATTCGTGCGAAGACTCCGCCACCTCCTGAAACAGGGCCTTCTAAACACGTCAAGGCTGCTTTTCGCCGTCCTTCCAAGCGTCATCGCCGATTGGCTCCGAGTGAACCGGTTCCGCGCGGCCGCGCCGTCACCCGTGTTCGGGTGCGCCCACCTAAGTCGACCGACGACTTTGATTTTGGGTCTTTGTCTAAGGCCGTGTCCATGCTCGCTCGCATCAACCCGAAACTAGGCGACACACTTCGAGGCATTGTGAAGACACTGCGTCCCCTGCTCGCTTTAGCCCCGTTGCTGCAAGGCTTGGTGTCTCCCGCACCAGCTCCCAAATGATGAACCCTGAGCCCACTCAGTCCCACGGCGCAGCCCCCATCCCCCTCGTCTGTCCGTTTCAGTAGCAGGTAACCCTCCCGTAAGGGTCACTTGCCCCAGATGCGGCCGGGACTTCACTCGCCGCAGTCTCCCTATTCACCAAGCTAGATGTCGTCCCACGTCTACAACTCCCGATTCGTCTTCGACTGCTTCCTTCACGCCAGCACTCCCGTCACAGCCTAGACAGTCGCTGGTCGACAGGCTCATACTTGCGTCGCAACAATCTAGGGTAATGCGTGTAGTCCCCCGGGCTGTGAGGCCTTTGGTTGCCGAGTCCCTATGCGACGTCCTCGACCTTGTGGCGGCCAACAACGACGTCCCCTTGTGGGAGTCGTTCTTGTCATTCGCTTACGTGGTCCTTCAACTGCCACCTCGCACTTCGTCGTCCACGAGGCAGCGACTGTTTGGTCGAACCTCCGGGCGTTCCGCGACGGCTGGCGGTTCGAATTTCGCGTAGGTGGTGTTCGAAGAGTCACATCAGATGCGTGCGACTCGCTTGAGGACTCGGCACGCCGCGGTTCGTCTAAACTGTACGAGGGAGACGTTTCCGGGGCGACCCGCTTACTATGCTCTACGGACTTGTTTGTTTCGGGAGACGAAGTCCTTGCCTCGCTTGCCGCCAAGCACCCACCTGCTCCATCGGACTCGGTTTTTCCGAACCCTCCAGACTCTATGACGCGTCACTCTTCAGTCGATGATGTCTTGGGAGCTGTTGCCAGCTTTCCGGCCAGTTCGTCCGCCGGTCCTTACGCTTTGCGTCCGCGTCATCTGAAGGACCTTCTTGCACCCGTGCTTGGACCGGTGGCAAGGAGACTGGCCGCAGCACTTGCCAGAGTGGTGGACGTCTTGAGTACACTGCCGATTGAGGTCACGGAGATTATATTCGGCGCCAAGCTATTCGCACTCCGCAAAAAGGACTCATCGATTCGCCCGATTGCCTATTCTCTCACGATACGGAGGATTGCTGCAAAAATAGCCTGTCGTGAGGATGCTTGTTTCTCAATTCCTGCTCTGTGTGGCTGTTGAGTGGCGCAAAGGAGTCGGTTGAAAGAAGGCTACGTGCGGCAGATCTTACATCACCTTCTGCTAATTTACGCTCTGCTGTAGCGGCTCTGTTACGATCAGTGTACTGTTTTTCTGAGTTTTTGGGGGTGCTGCGTGGTTGTTCGTCAAGAAGATTTTCTAGTCGCTTCCACTGCGTATCCACGAGATTTTTTCTAATTATTTCACAAAGTGTGGTATCTTAGGCTTTTCGCTCCGGGATGCGCAACATTAGAGTCGGCAACGTTACAAGCCTGACCCAAGACGCGTTGTCTTGCTTTGAATTAAAATTAGCCAAAGATTCTGTGTATGCTGCGCAACAAACTTCTCTGACCCATCTGGGTATAATCCTTATTAGTTAAGCGTCTTTTCGCGCCCGAGCCAAGAGTGTTATTAAGGTCTGTGGGTCTGGGTCATATGTTGTCACGATGTTACCAGCCTGGCTTTCAGAGTTATTTAACGGAGGTACGGTCGGCAATGGTTGGGGATTGAGATTGAGAGGGGTTTTCTTGCAGAAGTGGTTGTGTGCTCATTGTTTGTTTGTAGGTGTTGTACTATTTCCGCTGCCGAGTTCAGTCGCAAGCGGTAGAGAGGGTTCAGCGGTGTCGTCAATAACGGATATCAAGAAGACTCTTCCTGATTCCGACTCCAAAAATTCGAGAACTTTGGCTATCGATGGATTTTCGTTTGATGAGAGCAGATTCTTAAAGATCTTCTAGATTTTCATAATGCCATCAATCAGGAATGAGCTGTTTGTTTCGTTATTTCTTTAGCGCTTCTTTGTTTTGGTTTTGGCTTATTAGAGTCTACCCTGGGCGGGCGCGGTAGAGGAAGGTGGCATACCACCTCGCCTTTTTTGTTTAGCACTGGTTGTGGAGTGGCAGGTCTTGCGGCATCCGCGTACGATTTCACCTCCAAGCTCGTGGATTGAGAGTTTGTGCTGGTACTTGGCAATAGAGAGATCTGAGTAAACTCCTCAGCTAGGTCGGGTAGGCGAGATACTACCTTTGCGTATAGCTTTTGTTTTTCAGCCTCTGTGAAAACTCGTTTTACTCCACAACGGCCGTCACTAGCCGCATGAGCGCCACCACAATTAGCGCATCGGGCCTTTTCATGGCATTCCCACATTTGATGGCCGGGTCTTGCGCATCTTCTGCAGGTAGGGATTTCCCTTTTTGTACATTGTGATGCCTTGTGCCTTGTGTGTTATTATTATTATTATTATTATTATTATTATTATTATTATTATTATTATTATTATTATTATTATTATTATTATTATTATTATTATTATTATTATTATCATTATAAAAAAAGTACATCAGTCTCAATTAGTGGTTCTTCCATATCACCGGATCTTCTCTCATCTTACGAATTCAGCTATTAACTGAACTGCTGGACATGCTGCGGCGTAGTATCAATCGCAATGGCCTAAGCATCTCGAGCACCTACAACACTCCTGAGAATCGTACTCAATATTAGTGAAACAACTCTGATGATGACGCATCCTTCTTGTGCGTTGCAATGTAAATGCACTCTGTTAGCTAGAATAATGATACTCATCCTATAATACTTGTAGACAGTCGTTAAAGTAATTATATTCACCTTCTAGACACACACAGATAACAATAGTAAGCGCCTCGACGTATACCCAAAAGGAACGTTAAAGCTATCTAGCTTAAATATTATTTTTATCGTTGTCCATGAGTCCAGAAGTCCATAGATTTTTCTGCTCACATTAAGCTTGCGATTTCCATTGAAGTAATACCACAAATATCCCGATCATGTAGGTTAGGGGATCACCAGGTTTTTAGTGGGTTTGAAAGTCCTACACTACCCAGACCAAAGTGTGTGCATTATGCATTTTTCTGGCTCCTTTAAAAAAAAACGATTAATGACCGTGTACGGCTATTATTGCGAAACCCTTGGACAGCAATCAAAGTAATGTCCCAACTCCTTGTTAGATCTCCAGGCTTACTTTGTTTTCTATATAATCGAACTAATTCGTTTAGTCTCCAAGTCGAAGGAAACTTTTTTGATTTAAGAGATGCGCTAACAATACATTGGTGATGCGGTGCCACAGCACCTACGTCAGCCCCTAAACGCCCATACAGCAATAAACCCGAACGGGGCCAGTTTTCCGTCCGTTTGAAATCTAGTAATCGGAGCTACTTGTACCAAGATATCATCGCAGTGATTTTGTTCGAATAACAATAGAAATGTATAACATCCACCACCAGCACCGTATAAGGCGATTCGGCGTAATCCAGCATACTAATAATTTGCCCAAATGCCATTTTACGTTTGAGTACTTTTGTACACTACGACCCTTCTTGTAATTTCGGTATCGGGTAGGTTGAGGTTTCGCTCTCATCCAAGTCAACCGGTTTCGTATTTGCATCTCGCGTACCTGCTTCACGAACGTGTATTTGAATCCACGCCCTTCACAGAGGTTATGTCTAACAGTTTTCTTAGTTCCTTGCCAACTCGTGCAAAAAAATAGTGTCATCTGCAAACAAAAGAGCAGAAACTCGAAACTCTTTGTTCTCTTCAGACATCCAAGTTGATTCATGGCAAGTTGACGCAATTAATAGGTGCTTGTAGTGGTGTGTTTAAACCGGATTTTAGTCGATCGTGAGTTTTTAGAGTGGTTGTGCTTGTAAGTTGCTCGATAAAACAGTCTTCCTTTGTTCAGACCTTTTTACTTTTCCTCTTCTTGAGCCATTCTTAAATCGAGGTCTGGAGTGCTTTTCATTTAAACGAAAATTGTATTAAAATCATGTTGGATCTTAGCCCCACATCAGCTCCGTAAAACTCACCGGCAGTGATTGAAAAATTTCAAAAACGAACACATTAGGGTGACTTGGCTAGCCATGTGCTTCTACAAGGTTTCAACGATGTGGGCATCCGCAATTTCGTTCGTCCGACGCGTAACGATATGTAAGGTGTATGCTATTGTACTGTATTTCTAAGATTTGCCGACGTTCTCGACTATCTGGTCGTTAAAAAACGCCAGTCAGTAATTAATAAGTTTGTTAGCTTAGATAAAAAAACCTTAAGACCTTTTTAGCTCTTTGAGAGGAACCCAAAAGCTACCATCACTCGCGCAACGAGTCTTGGAATTTCCAAAGAGCCATCGCCACGCAAACACTCATACTTGTGTGAGCAGAAAAATAGTCACCCGCAGTTTGCGAGTATCTTTTTTACACTATGGCATACCAATACTATGAACGGTGTCACTGGTTACGTGATTTTGTCTCGTGGTATATAGTGTTAAATTTACAGCTAAAAGCTTCAACGTTTGCTGCGTCCTTGAAGACAATTATATGCAAATATAATTATATATATATATTTGTTTTTTTTTTACGAATACTGATCTGTATACCGTAGATATAATAATGCAAAAGGAGCCATTTGTTTGCATTTGGTCAATGTACCACTTACCAGTTGCAATAAATTTTCGGCGCAACCTACTTTGTTGTAACGCGGAGTGTGTCCTTATCTAAACTGCAACTTTAATCTAACCCATTTACAATAATTTTTCAGAAATATGCGCTATGTGGTAGCCGTAATTACTTTGCCCGCATGCTACCAATATTCGCAATGCTATGTAACTGGTAGTTTTTGGCTTAGTCTTGCAAGCATTATCCCGCAAGGGAAAGGAGATTCTTTAGCCCCGTCGTACGACCAAAGGATGCCGAAGAAAAACGCAACCTACAAACTTCCTCTCGGCCATCGTAGCCTTCGATGAAAATTATTCTTGGAAGGTTTCTAATAATTATTAGAGCAGCAACATAATTTTACAACGGCCATCTGAGTTATACCACATGACACGCTTGCGTTATGCGGAATCCCGCTACAGGACATCATACAGGAGTTTCAAGAAAACACCTTGCAGGAAAAACAGCTCGTCACGTAAGTTCAGCCTAGTTTACTGCTTTAGATTCTGGAAAATATTCTTCTGGCAATGATAATTGTCGGTAAACTGGAATCAATACGCCCAACTCTCAGCCGTATACAGGAAGGATTGAAAAACGCTTGAATTAACAATATCGACTTCATCGGCAATATCCGTTCTGTTTGCGGGTGCCTCATATTAAATACAAAACTAAGTCTGTAGTAAAACATTTCTAGCCAGTCAAGTAGTTAGTAACATTGTTCATGACAGAGTCAGTAACAAGTTCTGGAAAATTGATACCATGCCAGAGATAGACAGCCGCTCAGGTTGTTACTCTGCTTGTGCTTGGCTTTATCGACGTTCTGTAACTTGTCATTTGAATATGAACCTGTCCACCGTTTGCAGGGACTTTTAACGGGATCAACTTGCCAAGATGCAGCCCCCATCGGAAGGAGATGACCTTCCAGGGTCCGCATTCTGCAAATCAGGACGACCAGTTCCTTTTTTAATAACAGTTTTGCAAAATCACTGAATATACACTGACGTCCAGTTGCAACTGGGCATCTCCGTAGTGCTCCCGGAATAGTTGCGGATGATCGCACTGTGAGACTAAGAACTGCATAACATAAGTTAAGCCATATGGGCTCGCTACGCCCGTCTGCAACTGACCACTGTTCATCGGCAAACATGATGTCGATTTGCTCGAAACCATGAAAATGAAACCGTTGGTCAGTGACAGGCCGTTCTCTTCTAGCACGAGACCAGGATGTCTTTCCGGCAACAGCATACGAGTAAAAAGTTGACCAGCAATGACTACACGGTTTGCGCAATATTGCACTGCACAGCGTGCCTGTTACGCCCGGCAGTTCAACGGTGGCTTGGAGTGCAGTTTTCCTAGACAGAAGAGAGCCGCATGACTTCGTCTTCAAGCACGACAGCGCTACGCCGCACACCGCTGCCCTTCTTTGAGGGTACTTCGGAGATGCTGGAATTAGCTTCGCGAACAGGGCAGCTGATGTCCTTCTGACCCGAATTCCATCAAACATGTGTGCGATGAGCTAGAGCCAGAACTCCAGATCCAGCAACACTTCCGATGCGATGCTCACCATTGCTATGCTTGAAGATCGGAGTAATGTTTCACAGAAAAGCCAGTGATTCGATTATTCAGACTTATCAAGTCCCACGACGGTTGTTTTAGGGCACTTGAAGTTAAGGCACACAATTATTAAACTCAATTAACTTTAGCGATGAAATAAAAAATTCAAGCACACGTTTGTCTTGAAACGGCAATAGTTTTTATTAGTATTTTTTTATATTATGACATAGATTTTTCGACACATTTTACCAATTAATGTATGCAATAGAAAACACAAGGTCTAACTAAACGTTCTGGTATTTTAAAGCTAGTGTGATTGTATTTCGTCTGAATCGATTTTCCTGTGGCGCTAATATTGCGAGTGCAAAATATGTCTAAAGTTAAATATGGTAAGTAACTCGATTTTTTTTATCAATAAGTCTCGATGAATACACATGTGAGATGTAAGTATGCGTTAAAATTTCGTTGAGCGGACTTTGGCTGATTACTATTATAATTATTAAGATAACTATTTATTATCAGTATTCCAAGTTTATAGTTGTATTGTATTGAACGTATTGTAAGGTTTTAGCGACCAATTCTCGTGCTACGCTTATTGGACGCATGGCGCATTGTTTTTTACTAGCGCCAGCGCTCATAGGTCGCAATAGCTTCGTAAAGCAGAAAAAGTATCTTGCAACAGGTTCAACGTGGTAAGCCTGCCGCAGAATTGACAATAATACTTTTCTAGTCTTTGTCAAAGCAGTCTCCCCATGGATGTAATGCATTCAGTAAAAACTCTTCTACCAAATCGATCACTGCGAGAGCACTGTCTGGAGAGACGCCATGCTGGGTCAGACAGTCTTCCAAGTATTCTTGAAACTCCATGGCCTTTTCGTAGAACTCTGTTGCTCGTACAGTGTGGTTCCTGATGTCTGTCACCTCCGGGAGCCTGGCGAATTTTATTACGGATGGCCAAGAACACTATGTTAGGTGCGCGCTCGCATGTCTACGTTGGTTTACCACTAAACATACTAGCACGGATAAGATATCACAAATACGCCTCATATATATATATATATATATATATATATTATACATAAACAAATAAAAGATACGCTGTTTATTATTTCGCTTTACGAATCGCCACTGAAGCTGAGTTCCAAAAGCATGATAAACCTCGGCAGTTTGTCTCTGAATTTCAACTTGAAGGGTACGACGCGCTTCGTCTGAGTTTCAACTTGACGAGTAAAACTGCACGTACTTGCGAGACAGATCCATTTAGAAGATTACACGAGAAGAGACCTATTTAATTGCGCGTAGAACGGCCCAGGAAAATGTTCTTCTCTATTGTTGAAGCTTTTTTCACAACGACGTATTTGTGGTATAATTATCGTAAGCAGTTTTCCTCCGCGCTCGATGTCCAATTTCCATAGAGTCCTACGCTAACACAGGTGGGGACGTTAATTGCCAGCATGTTCAGTTTCTTCCTGCAACCTGGGGAGCAATTTCGGTAGCCTGTGGAAATGCGTACTTACAGAGACTCCGTGACGTCCAGAGAGAACATTTCGAGACAAAACTTCTCACTGTATCCGAGGCCGGCCTTATTCAGGTCATTGTGGAGGAGTGACGTGACACAATCTATGACAGATGGGTAATGAGCATGGTATCACATAGGCGAAACGTAAAATAAGAACCTTGAAATTTAACATGCAAAATGTGCAATATTTCACAATACAAAGACACAAAAAGAAGACTTTGCAAAAGGGACACCGATGGGTTTGATTTAGGTGTGAATAGATAGGCGATCATATTGTGGCTTCAGTCGGTAGGCTAAGTTGGCAAAATATCAGTACGTACCGTCGAAAGAGTGTCCAGCGTTAACATCGTAGACCCACATTGCTGCGAGCGCGACGAGGAGCAGGATACGCATGACTGCAATGTTTGAATATTTTAGTTTAACTAGTTTTCCTTCTTGGTTATTGATCATACATTCTCGTACTTCCCTTGTGGTATTCTAACATACGTTTTGGCCGCCCCTGGCCTTGTTTCCATTTTCGCCTAGCGCTGGCATTGTTGCTTTTGCGACAAGCCCATCATGCGCCTTAAAGTGAGATTTAATAACGACTCTAATAACGACGCAACTATAGGTACTCTATCGCATGGTCCTGCATTTGAAACTACCTAGGCTGACCGCAATGCATGCTGCCAGTAGTGTAGTGAATGAATCATACAGCCTTTAACTACTTTTACTACTTTATTTTTCTTATCGTTGTATCTTAGGTCGGGTGTCCATTGTTTATATAGCCCGTTGGAAAGCCTCCTCGACCGTCATTAATGCTACGGATAAGCAGGCCAGTCGTGTCAGCTACAAACTTGATTGTGCATCAAAGTGGATTGGTTGAGCATCTACCTGTTCCTAGTCCCCTCATCTGAGCTCTCCACTTTGCATTCGCGATGAATAAGTGTGGGAACGAGAGAAAATATTGGGATCCACTGTATTATTAGGCGTCTGTATGGGGTGCACAAATATTCTGTTAAATTACCACTTTTTTTTCCCCTGAAGTAACAATAAGTAATAACGGTAGTTGCAATTTAAAATAATATAAATAAATAAATAATAACAATACTGGTTGCATTTTTAAAATTTAGATTTTTAACCCAAGCAGCAAATAACAAAAAAATACACTCCAGTCGTCTTAACCTGGCCCCTATACATATTTATTTTATTAACTAGTAGTTGGTTTATACACAGTTGTATTACAGCCTTTCTACACCACTTTCCTCAGCGATATAGCCCTTGTTAAAGGTGGTACGGATCACACGATTCTCCACACAGCTTGCATTCGCAGTCGGTCGATATTTCACGAAACCCATTTCGTATACATAACTTAATTTGAAATGCATGTATTGCAAACGCTATAATACGCGATAATAAATAACTTATTCTTACAACATAGGCTCTTCCGGTAGTTAGTGGTCACCGCTCTAGTCTCATAAAAACGCCAATAGACATCCACAAACTTATATCCTCATTCAGCAAGATGATTCTCGAAGGCCTCCGTTGTCAGTACAGCATAAGTCGTTTCGAGGTCCTCCACAACCTCTTGTGATGGTATCAAGGCCAGCAGACAGACAAGCCAGTTGCAGGTAGTGCGGTGGACTACTAGGACTTTAAAAAAAACTGGCTTCATTTTGTCGAGCACTTCCAAGTTCACTCTCTATAAGTGGGCCCTATGAAATGTATCCCGTAAGCAGCGGCCGGTAAAATCTTTAAATTAAAAAGGGTGAGGGCGGTGTCCAGCAACAACCGATGAAGCTCTATGATACAATGCAATGACAGAATGCCCTCGCGAGCTTTCCCCTCCTTATCTTAATCGTTGTCATCTTAATCATTATCTTAATAATAATTAATCGTTGCGGTAAAGCTACTCCAAGATATGAAAATTCAATTGGCTCCAAGATATGAAAATTCCAGAAGCTGAATAAATTCTATTGGTGCTGAACCCAAACAAAATTCAAACTTGTGCGACCCCTGTAGTCTGAATAATTGGGGTGTGTTTAGTCATCCCGCCGTGGATGAGTACAAATCCTTATTGTAGCGCAGCTTATATTCATTTTAGTTTTGCCGTTGAAACACCACATAACATTAGCCTTTCGAGGATTATTGTTCATGTTGCTGTAGCGAAAGCGCCCTAAAGTCTACGAAAACAGCAAAGAGCAAGCTTTATTTACCTCGCAGGGCCATTTAAATGCTATTAAGATGAACAGCACAAGCCGTCATCGTCGATCTCCTTTGCCTAAACCCGTGCTGCTGCTCTAAAGGCAAGTACTCGGTACTTTCTAAAGATATTCTAGCCGACGCGCCATCAATGCAGAATAAAGTTTGTGAATTACGTGTTTTTCCTGTACCATGGTTCGATGAATATAAAAGTCCCCTTTTCGTTTCGGTATCACACTTAAGAGGCTGATTTCCCAATGTTCGGACAAGAACGATAAGAAATGTCGTTGAAGAGGATAGCGAACAAGGAGCCAAAACAAACCAGCCTGCTGCTGATGTTCGTCTGCTTATGCTGCAATATATAATCCTATGGCTTGCATAACATTTGTTGAGGAGGTAAACAATTGCTTTTATGTTTCGTAGCAATGTAAATATTAGTTATTTGTAGCCGCTGATGTATGTTGTACAGCTCACTATTTAGCCTTAATTAAATTATTGGGAACGTATATATATAGCTAGAATTAAAAACGTTTTTAAGAAGATTGTTTTTTATTCTAGACCATTCTCCGTCCCCTACGAGCTTGGAGCTCACCGTGTGGTATATCTTCAATGCACCGAAGGTCTGACATGTTGAGATATCTAGGGTTTTTCCAACAGTTCTTGTGGCAGCATGGCCGCTGACCCTCAGCGGTATGGTTAAGCATCTATTCTCATTGCTCATAGAAAATCGGATCAACAACAGGGGTCGGCGACCGGCGACACCGATGACAACCATGACTAACGCACTAGTCCCCCAGACCAGGCCGCCACTTTCTCCTGAGCTAACTTAACTACATCAGTAAGTATAAGAACGGATTTAATTAGCTTACCTTCGGTAGTACAAGCACAGCAAACACACAAACAAGCAGAGGCAGAATCAGCACGACGAGGAGATCGTGTGATTACTCGAATAAAGGCTCCTTATATATCTACATATAGGTCGAAAGGAGAGCAGCTCTGGCTTAGCGACCGAGAGGGCAAATAGGTTCATTGTGTTTTTGTTGAGGGCATTTCCTCCTCGATCGGCGAACCGTTAACGCCTCCTGGCGGCAGAACCAAAATTTAAAGGCTGGATTTTATGCTGTTGACGTTAGGGATAGATATAAAAGTTTTTTGATTATTTTATTTGCTTAAATATTAGAGGTAACAACTGTCTCCTTATGAACGTGTACACCGGATAAAATAAGTGGAAATGTCACATATCCTACAGGTTCGGGCGTGTCCAGTCCAAGATAAAGTTGTACAAACAGAGTGGTACAATTGTACAAAATTGTGCAAATACTGTACAATCTAGCATCACGAGCGACATAGGTCGAGAGCAGACTTTTTAAGAGCAAAAAGCAAGCTCTAGTGCTTCTAGCAGCTCTAAGAAAACTAGCTGGACGTGTGGGCTGTGATAAGAAAGATGTGATGTGACACTATAGACACTAAGAAAGATGTGATGTGACACACCTGTTGCTTCGTTTGCTAGCTAAACTCAATATATATACATACATTATTTTGGAGGAGGAGGGTGAATGCTTTTACGCACGCTTCGAGTACGGAATATTTTTTCTCTCGAGCAGTGTGGGGCTCGACCCTGGCGGTTAGATGTTGGTCCGCCAAGACCACTACCTACTAAACACACCTCCCCCCTTGAGCTTCACTCTCTAATGACCCAGATATCCATAGAACAGTACTGTGGGCCATTAGGAGAAGTAGTGAGCGCCTAACGGATCATTTGGCCGAGGTCACTCACGGGTTCCTCCACCAGCCCGACGTGCTTGTGCCAACACCTGCGAACCCGTTTGATTACAAGCCATGTCATCTGTTGATGTCGTAGGCGCTGTCCGTTCTTTTCTGTATCTGCCAAGCTCCGCTTTCTTTTTCATCACCGCAGTTGCCATTTCCTCGCCCAGCCTCCAAGCCGATGCTGTACATACAATATAAATACAACATACAATTGCTAGTTCAGTAGTCTTAGTAGACTTAAGTCGAAGTAACAACAGTGGCGCCGACATAATTACAGGTAATAACAGCAACCCTCTCTATAGGCAGGGCGGTCTGCCAGCGAGAAGCTGCTTGCAGCCCAATTATTAATACAAGAAGATTATTTTTGAAAGATGTGATACAGCTAAACAGGAATTGTCTTCACTCCGGACATTCCACTGTGCGAAGTATGACCGTCGCTACTGGACTAGCAATTGCATGTTAGCAACGACAAGCTGCACATGTACTCCACAAACATTCTCATGTTACTTCTCGGCGGGTCTGGTATTCCGACTCCTTGTTTTCCTGCTTCTCTGGCCCATCTCAATCGTAGCAGCGCTATGGCGGTTGTCCTTGCCTGCTCTAGTCCCTTGCATTTTAAGAGAGTCGATGCCGTCCACACAGTGCACACAGGTTACCGAGGAAGCTTTGCCTATACGAAATAGATAACTTTGAAAATCACCGTGGCCAGTGAGACACTGCGTAAGAAAAAGCTAATTTCTCCCGCCGGGCGGTCAATCCACTTCTTTATGCCCGGGATGAGCAGGCGAAGTGAATCACCCGATAAGCCTGCAGGAATGGCATCCCGTTCTTCTTGCCACGACCTTATCGTTTTTTCTCTGTCAGCTTCTTTGTTAGATTCAGACCCTCCTTTCCATATCCTTTTCCTTTCATTCACTGTCAAGTCCCAAGGTGGGGAACCAGCCAGTACCAGAGCTGCGTTCGTGCTAACCGTGCGGTAGGCCTGCAGGATCCTAAGCGCCGCCGTTCTCTGCGTGCTTCTTAGAGCTGTTCTTGCCGTTCTCGTTTTCAAGGTGTTCTGCAGCCAGACTGGCGCCGCGAAAAGTGCAATTGACTCGGTAACCGACATTAGTAGTCGTCGTCGGCCCGTGTAAATTTAGCAGGATTTTCTCTATTGCGTTAGCCGCTTTAGCCGCCTTGTCCGTACACTACCTAATGTGATTTGTCCCCCTGAGACCCTTGTCTAGTTGGACACCAAGATATTTGGCCTCTGTTACTTGCTTGATTTCCTGGCCCGCCACTATCAATTGCATGCTGTCTACTCTTTCCTGCCTATCAAAAGGATGGCCTCGCTCTTTCCCGGGGCAAGCTGTAGCCCAGCGCTATCCATCCATCTCTTCGTCGACCAGAGAGCCATGTTTGTCTTTAATTCTAGTTCTTCCTCTGTTTTTGCTTGAGAAATTATGGCCAAGGGTCATTCATATCGTTATGTACTTATTGTGAGGTTTGGTAGAACTCGGCAAAAAATCATTTTTCCCAAAGGAGGGAGGACGCGGAAGCGTCTTGTTCAGGTGAGAGAGTGAAATTTATAAAAATAGTTAGTCTGCCTTTTTTCTCCTACATAGTTGTGCGAAATCTACGTTTGCGGGAGAACCATGAAGAAACCAATCATATCGGCGTGTTCGGTGGAAAATTCTGCACAATGGAGGTCACTTCACTAGCTTGCGTAGCGAAAAGCGAATAGCCAGATTAAAGAAAGTCATAAAAAGTCAATATATTGTTATGTCTTACGTTAACGCTTTTTCGTAAAAAATCGTATTTTTTTCCTATTACGACCAAAAATGTGCGTCTAACAGACCAGTCTCGCGCAACAGCAAATTTAATGCCCACCATTTTCGTACCAAAGTGATGGTAGTTGTCAAGTAACTAAGCTTTTTCGATAGCCATATCGAAACCTAAAACATGAATACTTGCATAGGGTGTATGTACCTTGTAAATGTTGACGCTTCCCTACATTGTGTTCTTCAAATCTTCTTAACTTTCCTCCAATCTGCTGCGTACGTGACGCGGGAAACTACGGCCTTCAAAAGGTATGATCAAGCTTTTTTGCGTAAAAAAGTGTGTCTCGAGCGATAAAACGATCATCCTGCCAGTAAATTTCGTTAGTCGGAGTTCAGAAACATTCGCACTAAGTCTGGCCATTTTTTTCATTCAAACCACTATTACTACTTTAAGTAAAAAATCAACAACTGAGTCTGCTGTAGTCACACGTCGACCCTTCGTACTAAGCAACATCAGTGATTTCCCGAACGACGTGGTTTTTACAAATTCAGTACGTTCCAATCGAATTAATTACTCAGAAAGTCTGCCCTACATTCCAGAACCACGTGTCCCACCGCCTGTACCTGGCACACTTGTGCAGTAAATTGGCATTTTCATGTTATAATATGTTTTCTCCAATACATGGTAGGCGACATGCCTACATAGGCTATTAAAACAATTTGTATTATTTGTCATTATGGCTATATAAGTTGACTTATTGCTTTTATGATGCGTCTGGTTTCACGCCGAGACAACATGCATATACGGTGTTATTGATGCAGCAATATTCACACACTCTCCCGCAGCGGAAATATATCCGTTTTTCATGCAAGCACAATATCGCCGCCACCCCAGCCTAAACTTTTCGTTGAGTGCTAATGGCAAAACCTGCCCGTAAGGGTGTGTTCCGTTTTATTTTTTATGGTATAAATTATTATTCCTCGGCTATACCCAGGCTGGTTGCCGTAGATCGGATGTGCTCGTTACCTGCAGTCTCCGCACAACGGAGAGTCACTGGATAGTAAGCGTGTGGGAAGGTTGGTCATAGGCTGAAATGTCTGAGAAGAAGTCTTATTGATTTCAACGAAGTCGAATGGAATGTTTGTGCCATGCAAAGACACTTTTGACAGATTCGTGAAATCTGAATCATCGGTATTTCCTCAAGTAAGAGACAAATACAACTGACCCCACTTCTGGAGCAAAAGACACAGTCATATCGCTTTGTTTTCTTTAAGTTTGACTGCTCAAGAGGTCTGGGCCACCTGTTCTTATAGGGTGACAATATTCGCTCGTAAATGCAATGCATATGAGCAAAACGGAAGCATCAGAGTGCGAACCTGATAAAAGGTGCGCGGAACTGAAGCCATATGTTTGAGAATTTAAGCTGTCAAACTAAACAAATATATACTACTTTAGCGATGACAAGCACGGCCTGGCGAGCAGCCGGATATGAGAGCAGACATTTAACTACGGCGTTTGCAGCCCACGGGTTTCATCATGTCAGCACGGAAGAATTTTACGATCCTCAGGAGTGTTGCAGGTGCACGATATGGCCTGGCCAGTGCGATAGATACCACGCCGCAGCATGTCCAGCAGTTCAGTCAATAGCTGAACTAGCAAGATGAGAGAAGACCCAATAATGCAAAGGAGCACTAGTTGTGTCTGATGTAGATGTTCATAATTTTTCCCAACCTGACTGTTAATAAATCATAATCAAATAAATTGTTACGCTGTCAAACTGACTGTGGGTTCGTAGACCTACAA
This sequence comes from Dermanyssus gallinae, assembly GCA_003439945.1. Classification (NCBI taxonomy): domain Eukaryota; kingdom Metazoa; phylum Arthropoda; class Arachnida; order Mesostigmata; family Dermanyssidae; genus Dermanyssus; species Dermanyssus gallinae. The sequence continues at coordinate 22,089 of QVRM01001680.1, forward strand.
CGTTTGCGTCACCAAAATAGTTGTTGTTTGTCCACAGTTGCATATACTCATGTGTATATTATTAGTAACTACATGTGTCAACGTTCTGCAAATGTTAAGAAACACCGAACAATATATTCGAAGTGTTTCGTATGTGAAAATCCGTCACTGAAAAAAGTGTCGCTTAAGAGCTTGTGACACCTTTCGTCGTCATTAACCTAACAGAGTCAAATCGGTGAATCATTCTCTTATGCAAATTCTTAAAAACAATTTTTACAAAGTTGTAGGCTGTGCTGGGCGGTTGTTACTTACTGTAGGTTTTCCGTAACTCTTTTCATAACTGGTTGTATGGATCTCTTAGCAGTTAACTGTTTTTTATATTTATCATATGTGTGATCATAAAAAAATAAATTGTTAACATTGCGCAAACTCGTGCTTATTGATATGCCACTAGTAGACGCATATACACGGTCTAGTGAATAAACAAATAGTTATAATCTTAGCACAATGAGTAGACTGGGATTTTCTATACAACACACGCTAGTACAATTCTATACATATATCTAACAATGGTTTAAGTTACTTAGCCAAATTTGCAGCAAGGGACTACGCATCTTGCTTAATATTCAGCTGCAAATGCCTAATGAAACCCGTTAACTGACTCCAAACACTATGAAAACACAGCATAGCCGCTAATCGTGGCAAAATACTATGGTACAGTATGAATAGCATGCAAGTGACTCAATATTTAATTAAAACAAGTTATAAAGAGTTATTTAATCATCAAGAGTTACAACGGCTATTAGTCACTAATTCCAAACGCTACGGACATGAGCCACCCTCTTACCGGTGACAGACACTCTCTCGCTCTATCTGTATGTACAGGGCATCCAAAACCGGTTTGGCCCAACTGAATGGAGTTTGATGGAGCTGTAAATCCGGCAAAAATCAGCATGTTCTTCAATAAAATTAGAGGCATAAATACCTCTTAAATATATATATATATATATATATATATATATATATATATATATATATATATATATTTATATTGTGATTTATTCAATGTAATCAATCATTCAGGGTGGGAAAAAAACCTCTTAAATTAAAAAAAGAGACACCGATGACCGGATATAGCCTTACAACATGCGATTGCAAGAGAACGAGTTGTTCGGTAAAGAAACTGAATAACTAGCTGGCACCGGCGTGTCTGGAAGAAGATTCTACTTTAGCTGAAAGATGTCCAACTGGCTAGCAAAATACAAATAGTCTGATCGAGAACAGTTTTGACAACATCGTGATTCGGTGATACCTTAGTTTTGCATAGTTTCACGTTTAATACATGAAAGTGCCATTATGCCTTTTGCCATTATGTTTATAAAGCAAACACACTTGAGAATTTGCCATTTAGAGTGGATAATTTTGATGCTTACGGTAATCACATAACTTATTAAACCAATGTTGGTTCGATTTGTCATGTGATTACCGTAAGCCGTTTTCCCCCGTTCCAGCGTTTGCTTTCCATAGGGTCCCATGTAAACAGAGACAGAGACGTAAGCGCCTGGCCTTTTCATGGGAGGTTTCGGGAATGCATAATGCACATGCGTCAGCAGCTAGTGTGCAAACCTACTAAACCCGTATTTCTCACCACCCCCAGCTCGGGGGGATTGCGTGGTATTTCTTCGACACTGTGAGGTATGTATCTCACGCTAAGGGTCTAGCTGTACCCTCTACCCCTCCCACGTCTTCTCTCGACTCTTTGTGTTGACCTGCCCTGCCAGGACGTTGACTACCCTTTTCATCCTGTCTCTCTCCCTTTATAGTGTTATCTTCAGCCTGTGACAAAATCAAGTGATGCCCTTCCTTCTCTTCAGCCCTCGTTACTTTGTTTTTGGGGTGAAAAATGCATTTACGCACACCCATCGATATTATGGCGGGTAGTGTTGGGCTAAATGCAGAGCGAGAGAGAACATGACTCAATCTAATCCGTGCACACTGCCCACTAAAAATCATCCCCCTCCCAAAACCCCCTCCTGGTTCGGAATTGTGAACCACTACCTCAAGACCAGGAGAGGGAAGCCTTATGCTTCAATCCTTTCCTTAGTCTGTAGGTGCGTTCCGAGCAGGTAAATCCTGCTGGGTTGTATCAGGGGGGCTCCGGGCGACGAATCGCGTCCGGCGATTATTCTCTAGACGGATCTTTTCGCGCATGAACCCATCGAGGTATTTTAGGCCAGCACCCCAGTTAGTTGTCGAATCGATCATGTGCGCGGTGATCATCTGCGCGGTAGATGCCCGTAAAGTAAACCGTGAGCTATCCCAGTACGTAGACAACGCCGCACACGCCTCAATGGCGTGAGCGGCATCATCTCGCATACCGGCGTCGCAGAGAACGCATATGTCGGTCGTTTCTTTCCCGATCTTCATCATGTACGCCTGGAACTGGCCATGTCCGCTCAGCGTCTGAGCAGTGTAGTGTGGCATTGGTCCCTGTGCCGTATATCACTCTCGCAAGTCAATGACTTCGGAGCGTGTCCACGTACCTCTCGTGTCTCGTGGGGGTTGATACACGTCTCCGCCCAAGCGGCAAGTTTGGCCTCTCAAGCTTCAGTCTAGGATATCTCCCTGTTTAATCTTCGCTTACTCCTTCTCTGCCAGCATGTCCCATAGAAGGGGGCATGCGAGAACAAGCCAAGTTCGTATACACTAGTGCGGCATAGAGTGCGACTGCTTCTGCAACAGCAGCTAGTAATCGCCGTATGGGATCCGACGCGCCTCCCTCCGAGGGTAGTATACGGGCCAGGTTAGCCGATAACCTTGCCACCTTTTCCTAACTTGCCTGATGTGTGGCAGACAGGTCTAACTGTTTCCAGGGTCACCCCTAGATATTTGACGTGGCGGGATGGCGCGAGAGCGTGTCCGTTGAGCTCCAGGGATATAGGCCCGGTCCGCCCGCAACCAGTTAGGTACAGGGCCTCGGTGTTTTGTGATGCCAACTTCAGGTGATGTTCAGTCATCCACCTGTTTATTCGATCAAGGGTCGTATTCGCCCGGCCTTGGAGGCCTTGGATAGTCTATGTGCGAGCGGTGACCACCAGTATAAGATTATCCGCGTAGGCGATTGTCTCCTACCCATCCGGCAGGTCCTTGAGCGGCAAGCCAACGTCGTATGCCATTTCCCAGAGAATCTTACGTCAAGAGTGTACGCTTCTCCTGGTTCTTGTGAAAAAACTTAAAGGGGGAGTGGATGGTAATGCACCATCTCTTTTTATTTAGACATCTGTGCTCCCCGTTTTTTTCCGATCATAGTCGATTTTTAGTCCACTACGGCATTCACCTTGTTAAATTGGGAACCATGAAAACCAACTTAGGAGTGGCTGGTCTGGGCCTCGAATTCAGGCCTTCCGAATGCAAGGCAAGACTTTGTGCCACTAAGCCATCTTGCTCGGTTCAATGACAGTATGCGTCGCAGGTACGGGCAGATCCTTCTCTTCTACTCAAGCGCACTTAATACTGTGCACCGGTTGGCAGTGTTGAACACATTACGGGCGTCCAGAAGTATCAATAGCACGTAGTTTTGTGACCAGAGTGGCCACCGCTCTTATTGTTTCCTCCGTTGCTACTTCCAGGGTCTGTTGGTTGGTCAACGGAAATGCTGGTATGAACGCGGTTGTCGAGCAAAGAGCTTAAGGACTGTCTGGCGAATTTTTTCTGCCCGAAAGGCGGTGGTGATGCGATCCGATCTTAACGATCCGATAGGGAAGACCACACACGTCCGCCTTCTCGTCCGCCTTGCTCGTGTCAGTGTGCGGTTCGCGCGTGTGCAGTGTGCGCAGGCTGTCTGAATATCCGAGCTCCACTAGGGTTTAGCAGGCCGCCGTCTTATCCACCACCACGTCTGACTGGGCCCCCGACCGCCCGACAGGTAACTGTCAGTATTGTAGCCAGGGCTTCCTCGTCTAATGGAGGCTGCGCCAAGCGAGCGGACCGGTTTTTAAAGAGACTCGAGAGCAGTTTTGTTGATGTACCGAACCGATGTAGGAACATCGCGCAAGGTTGCCAGCGAAACTAAAACCACGGAGCCTCGTACGGGACAACGACAAGAGACCTGTTGGTGTGACCATACGATTATGGTCTCACGGCAAGTGCTTAGCCTGGGATGCTACAGTGTTCTGTACCATTACCTCACCCTCGTATCTCAGCCATAGCTCTGTCAGCATAGGATGGGTAACAGAGCACGCCGAACAGGAAGAGAGACGCAAATACGCAGATCTCGAAACAATCTTCATTTCGTACCGGTAGCTATGGAAACATTAGGACCCATTAGCAGTGGAAAAGCAAAATTCATTTGGGATCAGGCCAGAATAATGGTAGCAACGACAAGGGACCAGCGCGAGGGAGAGGGAGAGGGAGACAGCTTCTGTCTCTCGCTGTTTGTAGAGGCAATGCCGCTATTGGCGCCGCTATATTCTATAATCGGCACCATTGGATGAGCAACTAAATAGCAGTTGCTTGAATCTAATAATAATAATAATAAATAGGCAGCTGCTTTCATTGGCAGTTTGCAGAGGAAACGCCGCATCGATATTAGGAGCAATGGGCTGACGACAGCAAGAAAGAAACTATAAAATAATGAGGATACACATTCACACCTCACAACTGTATAGCTCTAAGACATATTAAATAAATAATAATAATAATAATAATAATAATAATTTTTTTTTTGGAACAAGGGTTTATTTTATCAATATGTACATGTATCACAATTATCAATATATTACTTATATAATATCTACAATATTGCTTATATTATTCTTATTGCTTGAGTGTCGGTGACCACTCAACATCATCTTGGCGTTGCCTCTCTGTAATTCTAATGACACTCTCTGTCGGAGGAAAGCGGTCGATCTTGGCTCCGCTGTGGCCTCGAAGAGCTTCTTCCCAAGCTCCTTTGTCAGTTTGAGTGCATCCTTGCCCCAAACGCCAGATGACTCGAGGCCGAACGCCATTACAACGTGGTCCTCAAGGAGATGCGCGTATAGGCGCCGTTTGTGCATCTCCCGTTGGTGGATAATGTTGCCGACGCCCGCGTTGGCTAGTGCACGATAGCCGAGAGCGTACGTGTCGGAGACGGTGACGTCCCATGCCAGCGGCCGATTGCGGTCCCAGTCTCGGCTGGTAAGGCCGTCCGGTCGACGCTTGTCGTCGCTCTGTAGTCCACCAGGCTCCAGTGTGACGCGGTAGCCGGCTTGTCTGAAAGCGCGCCCGAGGATGTCATTTATGGCATCGTGGCGGCCCTGCGTAAGCCCAGCCAGCTTAGTGCAACTAAGTCGGTGCAGGCCACGTTCATCCACCGTTCCACCACACGGGCATGCCTCTGTCTCAAACATGGCAATGCCAAGTCTGAGGCCACTGGCGGCACGGAAGTGGTCATCAGCCAGCTTACTGCCGACTAGCTCGGACGGAAACACGTCAAGCCACGCTCCGGCAGCGTCGGATGAAACCGCTTTCAGTCTAATGCCGTCTATATCTAACTCACAGGCAGACAGAAGAGTTAAGTGGGTAGCCTGAGTGGCGATTTGGTCCCACCCCTTCTGCCTAGTGACCTGTTCCTCAGATGGACGACCAGACTGACGCGCATCCCAGATCCGAGCGGCGTCTTGTTGGTGGCTGATGAGTCCGCCGGCAGTAGCGGCCACTGCAGAGGCGCAGCTGTGCGACGAAGCAAGGAAAGCGGGTAAGGCAAGGTCCGTGGCCGAACGAATGCCCATTCCACCCAGCCGGACCGGTAAGCTTGCCTGCGTCCATGCCTTATCATCAAGCGTTAGGTCAAGGATGTTTTCCAAGGCTCTCCTCACCTGGTCGTCGAGGTTCAGAGTTTCTGACGGTAGAAGGAAGACAGGTGAGGTCCGTAGTACATACAGGACCTTTTGCACTCCCATTGCGTGCCGGAGCAGGAAGTAGGCTTGATGTCTACCGAGATGGCCCAGTCTCTGGTAAAGCCGGGAAAGTTGTTCTCCCTTCTCGGCTAGTATCGGACCGATCATGTCGGGAAACACCGCCGTACCCAGCAGGTCCAAATCACATCGATCCTTTACAAGGATGCCCGGGAGGTTGCTGTTAAATTCAGCGATCACCTGCTGTCTCTCTTCGTCCTCAAAACCCTGTAGAAATAGCTCGCATTTAGATGGGTTAAGCTGCAGCCCGCTCCATTGCTCGAACGCTCGGAGATCCTTGATGTCTCTGAGTAACACCGAAGGATCGTTGTCCAGAAGGGTCCCATCGTCGAGGTAAAACAAAGGGACCTTGGATGCCACCTGCTTGACGTACTGATGCAGAAGCAGGCTAAATGCAAGAGGAGCCGCTACGTCTCCCTGCTGACAACCGGCTGATGACCTAATTTCAACCTCACCAAACATTAGGGGAGTCGGTTTGCTATATGCCTGGTGCATCATTGGATAGAGGGCCGGGGCGTGCTTGGAAATCTCTGTCAAGAGGTGTCCTCGTTTGTTTAAGTTAAACGCATTTTTAAAATCTAATTTTAGGAGGCAGCATTTTTCGTTGTGTTCGAGAAAGGTGCGAGCTGTGTGAGCAATTATTTCTGCACCATTTTGAGTGGCGTACCCCATCTGCCGTGGCTGCAGGTAGCTTTTCACATTGACCTGGGGAAGCAGGGTCTTTGTGGCCAATCTTCGCAGAGTGCAGCCGACGGCTATGGGTCGGTATCCTCCGGTTTTCTTTTTCAGAGCGATAAGCCACCCTCCATATATCACGTTTCTCACAGCCTCCGGAACTTGCCCGTTACGTATGATGTCGCATACTTTGGCGAGTGTTTCCAGTACATCGTTGTGGTCTCCGTTAGCAGGGAGAAGGCATTTTAGATGGTCAGGCGTGAGGCCGTCGAGGCCTCCCGCCGCACCGGATGGAAAGGAGCGAAGTGCCTTGGCAACATCCTCGCCTGAGCACGACCCGACCGCTGGCAAGCCGAAAGGGGACGGTGGCACCACGTCCCCTGCAGGAGCAGGAGGATGTTTTGCCACCATCTCATTAATCGACTCCTCCGTTACGGGCGCAATCGTGTCATCGGAAGACAAGATCCTAATAGCGCTCCGCACATTAAAATCCATGGAAAGCTTGTGAGCAGCGATCTGAGCGCGAGCTTTATCCGTCAATATACGTTTGCCTCGACCCTCAGCTTCCACGCAAGTGAGAGCGGCACCCCCGAAAAGGGCCACCTTTTCTTTGACTACGCTGGCCAAGCTATGGCCTCCCTGGGTTTCTTTTTCGACGTGGAGGACTTTTGGGGCGAGGGTGAGCAGCGCGGTCCAGCTCGCTTCGTCATTCTTTTTCACGACGTCTTTAAGCAGACGGTGGAAGAGTCCGCGCAAGGGTATTCTCGCTCCCTTTGGGATCCTGCGCAGCACCTTGCGTGTCATCTTGGCGTTGGCGAGTAGCTTGTGAAGAGAAAGGGGAGAAGAGGGCGGCAGGTGATCATCAGGTGTCGGGCCTCCGTTCACTGGAGACTGGCTGGCGGGGTGAGGAGAGGGTTCTACTAGTGAAGCGTGCGGAGAAGGCAGCGGCTGTGAGACGCTGCTAAGAGTGGCAGCGGCCTGTTGAAGCACTGCTGGCCCACTAGACTCGGCTATCTTTTTCTTATGAGTCCTTCCTGCGTGAATCTGCACACCCCTCTTTGTAGGAAAGCACATCGAACACCACGGACATTGAAACTCATTAGCCATTGCTGTTGCTTCTCCTTTGAAACAGAGCAGTTGCTGGCTTTGCTGCGGCTGTCCACTTCTCATGCCTTGCGGTTCCAAGTGAAAATCCCGTTTTTATTGTCGGCGCGGTGAGTTTTTGAATGTTCCAAACTCAAAATGTTGGTTGGGCAGCCGTTAGAATTCGAATTTGAATGGCAGCGGCGTGCCGCTCGGAGCCTCCGGGCCGTTATGCTGGTGGTTTCGTTTTGCTTCATCGTGTCATAGTTAGAACTTCTCAGCGTCTTAGCCGCTGGCTTCTCCGTCGAACGGCCACACACAGTACACCAAAATGATCACTGAGTTACACTCATCACTCTGGTATGTCACTTGCTGGGTTTACCGTCCTGCACACACACGGATAGGTGTGTTCCCTCGGAGCTCCATACGCACACGTCCGCACTCCTTGGCGCCAATAATAATAATAATAATAATAATAATAGCAAATAACCAGTTACCCACTACTGGTTCGGCCGCGTTCGAGATAATTCTATATATGTCTCGGTACATTGTGTAGACTCTTCAGACGGAGGTGGCCTTTCAAAGCGTTTCTTAAAACATTCTTATACTGCCTGTTAGAAGAATAACATCTGGCAGACAAATACAACACCAACTACATTTCACTTTAGGCATATTTTGTACGCACAAAAGTAATGTCCTTTTAAAGAAAGATGACTGTTCCTGGGCACGTGGGGTAGTGTGGTGTAATCTTTACTTAGACATACTGAATTTTAATATAAATGACTAGTCAATAATTTATACATTCGTCTTAAGACGAAACTTATTTTAATTGTTGTATAGCCAACATATGTCTTACTAAATACCTTAAAGTAAAATAATAAATAAAAAACACGCTTTCGCAAAACGCAACGTGTTTGTCTAGTCGTGTTCACTGCTGCCCGTAAATATCATGTTTGAAAAATGTTGTCATTTTTATTATGGTTGTATAGGTTCTCTTTAAGGCGTCTGTAGTCATTTCTAATGTAATGTATTTTGTATACAGGTAACAAGATAATTGCCATCAACAGCAATCGTCAGCGGCAAATAGGACACTAAGCACCTGCGGTGAATGAAAACCGCAACCAGCATCGTTCTTAACATTAGAATTAGTAAGACATCCGCATGGCAAATTGAAATCGACCATTAAGATGGCTGGTGGCGGCCACAGCAACAATCACAACAACGAAAATCGCTACTAGGCTGTTAATGCAAATTGAACTCCACTATTTCTAAAACAATTTACCTGAAGCTTAAACGAATTATTTTTTGCTGACAGGACTGATTGTAATATATATATAACCCCAACAGTACTTCGATTTTGAATTTTTACAGACTGAGTGTAACGAGTTCATTGTGCTTGCGGTTCATCAGTATGTTTATAGCACACTGGTAGCACCTTGGCACACCAACGCGGTCATGCGCTACCGCGCCACCGAGAGGTATTCGCTCAGACCCAAGACGGGACTACCTGGCAATCCTACTTGATACCAAAAATTAATTTATGTCCATCGCATTGAGCTCCATAATAACGCACTAGCACACCTTTAAATATCGCTACGTTTTTACAGACTTTAGCGTCTTAGCAGTCTTAACACACCGTCGCCTACCATGTCAAGTCATATCTTCTCACCGCATGGGGTCTGCCAGGGCTTACTTCTGGGCCAATTTTGTGGAACATTGCGCACGACGAGGTCCTGCGTCTTCCTCATCCCCTTAATGTCAAATCCATATCCTACGCAGACAATCTAGCTATTATGATTACGTCGCGTGATGCCGTGGAGGACAACCATTGGCGTTATTGAAGGCATTGTCATCTGCCTCGCTTCGCCCAACCCCACAAAAAAACTCTGGACATATTTCTGAATGGGTAGAAACTGCCCCCGCAACTAGAAGAGACCCATCGACCGGACCTAGGGAAATATTAATGCGACAACTAGAACGGTTATTCGACGTACTACTAAGTTGCTGCAGGGAAGAGTAAAGGTACACGCACAAACAGATGCATCCGATATGAATTGCTGTCATGTCTCGGCAAACTGGCCGAGACAGAATACTTCGAGAACGCATCCATCTGTATAGGGCGAAACGTGTCAGCCCGATGGATGTACACGACCAGATTATCCTACTTACGAAGGCACTTCTTCACTTGATTATGAAGGTAAGGGCGTTAAGCTTTTAGCTAGCTTAGTGAGTTTGAGTTTCGGCAGAACCAGGATCAATTGCCGGGGCCAGGTCCAACACTACGACTGAACTGGCAGTCGGTTCGGCAGACGGCGACAGTACGTAACTGCATGTTTATTCTCCTCTACAGAAAAGACCTTCACTTAATGTGTTTCAGTGGACAATTAAGTATTTTTAAGTATGTTTATTTCACTTAAATCACGAGTGGAATAATTAGTATAATACACTTCATGAATGAGGTGTTTTCATAGTCTTTTATCCGTGTTCACCCTTCCGGTTGGAGAACTAATACAACGATTTATGCTCCAGTACTCCGCAATCCATTGTAGAGTACTTAAAAACCTCTGCAGGCAGAACCGCCGGGCGCACAGCTCGTACGCCTCGTGAAAGGCGGACGTTCAAGTCCCGACCTTCCCCCGGCTCTTTCAATATTTTTTCCCACTCCGAAATAGCAAGTATAAAGTACTGTGTCTTCAGCGTCGGATTGTTTGGACAGCGTGACATGAGACATATTTCATATATGATGAAAAACACACTCTACAGCTGATCGAAATTCGCATACGCCAGATTGTTGCATACCCTGTCACAACCATACTCCGGAGCGAGCTCCGGAACGTCTTATAGTATACAGAGGTCGCGAGAGAGATGTGTGACCACCGTTTTGGTACTTCTGTTGGACGTAACTAACAAGTTCAGTGAAGGGGCGCAGCTTAGCGGGTCCCCCTGCAGTTCCCATATTTTGCTTAATCTCCAATATATCACACTCACTATCGACCAATAAAATATCTTAATCAAATAAACCTGCTATAACACTCAGTGGTCGAACCCGGTGGCGTGCTGCATTCTCATACGCCTTGCGACCGGAGAAGACACATAGGGGCAGGGTTCGATTCCCGCCATTGCACATTTGTGAAATTGGAATCGTCTTACGAAATAAGACGAAAGCAAAACCTGAAAGACCTCTCCGTTGCACAGAACGTGATGATTTCCGTGGGCTGCAAAGGGCCGTAGTTAGATGCCAATCTTTCAACCCGCTAGCCCTCCACCTAGTGCTTCTCATTGCTGCTGTCCCATAAATCCCTGTGTCCACCTTACGAATTTTGGTTTGTCAGTTCCGCATATAAACGTCAAAGACGCACGTTTTGTTCAGATTCCATAGTTTTTGCAGATATTCCGCCAGCACTGGGCCACCTTTCATCACGTAGACCACCCTATTTCAGTACGTATTTGATAGCGCAAAGACCTTAGAAAGAAAATCCTAACCCGCCAATAAAACGCAATTCGATGGTTGCTATCTGTATCCCGAAGAGAGCGACTGCTGTATGAATCCAAAGCATATGTGGGCATTTAATTAGATGCGACATCCGTAATGCCTCTTGTTCCATGATGCCGCTTGTTAATTAAGTGAGCCCTATGTATGTACTTTTGTTTACAAATTTTAATTCCGTTTTCCTGACTAAAAGCGTTTTTATAACACTCAGTAGAGAGCCAGCGACACCGGCTCATTGCAATGATTCAACCAACAGGTGGCCAGTGGCTTTAGCCACTCAATAGCAATTTGGATCTTGTTTGTCATCGCCATGCTTATCCTTGGAGAGGAGATAAAGACTGGCGACAAAACTTCAGCCATCCGCCCCTTTATTTTATAATTGCACTAGATAAATCACTGAATTTCCACCAAAGAGGGAGAGACGAGATCCAGTGCTCCGTAAAACGAGTTCAAGAAAAGCAGGACTATGCTGGAGGTGCGCGTGCTCTCGCAGGTAAGAGGCACAGGGCCTTACCTACACAGTCGACTTCACTAGCAGAGAGGGTTGACCCGCGTGGCGGCGTGGTCTAGGGGACTAGCGGGGCACTAGTCATGGTGCCAATTTTTTTTCGTCGTCTGCTACAGCGACAAACGGTTGTGTCCTGCGTGAGCTCTGTGAATATTCCTCTCGTTTTAGTGGTTTTGACGAGTTTCTCCGGTCAAACTTTGTGCGAGCGCTTCTCTTCGTGTTCAAGTGCCCGGTGCGGTGTGCTCTGTGTATTTTTCCGGGTTCTTTCCTGGTTTTTGAACGCTTCGGCTTTCCCGACCGAACCTTCTGATGGATGGCGATGTGGATGCAGACGGTGGGAGCAGCGGTTCGAGCGGTCACCTCCGCGGGCCGGCGTCTGCTACGCCGTCCTCGTCTGCAGCGCTGGCGGCGCTGTCTGCCATGGCGGCGGAGGGTAGCCGCACGATGCGGTCACGTTTGGAGATGTTGTCTGCGGGTGCCGCTGCACCTGTGCTCAACGTACCGCGCACGTCGCCTGTGAGACCGGCCTCTGTCCCCGGCGCGTCTGATATGGTTGCCTGCCAACCTATGGAAGTGGTTAGCCCAGCTGGTGACTCTCGCAGCAACGTTGTAGTGGCGGAGATGACAGCTGTTGAGACTACACCAGCTAATCCAGTCGCGCAGGAGCCTACTCTCAAACGGGCCCGTACTGCCTCAGATACGTAGGATTCTCGTAACGGTGCTGAACCTTCTCGGGGAGTCTGTGATACGATTGGTGACGACGGCTTCGTGACAGTCGTGAACAAGAAATCAGTTCGGCAAGTGATTAAGGCTGAAGCGAACTTTCACGCTTCGGTGAATCGGTTGACAATGGCACCGGTCCAGTCTACACAGTGCGGTTCACGTCAGTGGATTCCACGCTTCCGGCACCTGAAGGTTCCAACAAGCAGCAGCAGGTCCGGCGCCCGGACTTTTCGGGCGAACAACTGGTAAAAGTATTCAAGGCCCTCAATTACCTGGTGCCGACGGCAACGTTGGGAGGCGGTCCCAAGGGGATAACGGCCACTGTGCCCACGATTTCGGCCGCAAGCGACTTGGTGTCCGTCAGGGCGTTGGGAGGCGTGCCGGTAATAGGATTGTGTTCCACAATGGATCAGTTTTGGGGCGTCATCAAAGACATAAACCCGGCCTTTTCTGACGAGTGTCTGCTATCCGAGCTCGTCTTGTACGGTGCGATAGAGATAAAGAGAGACACGAGCCCCGGGCTCAAGAACGAAAGAGCGTCCGAGTGCCGTCAACGAGGATACACGTTCTCTTCAAGAGGACGCCCCCTAATAAGGTCTTTATTGTGTGGAGGGACCATGATGTGTCGGTTGAAGCTTCGTCACCGATTGTCTGCTTTAATTGCCAACGCACTGGCCACACGGCAACTCGCTGCACTCGCGCTCGTGCATGTAGAAGATGTGGTGCGCACGACCACCTAGCCGCGTCATGTCGAAACCGAGCTCGTTGCGTAGACTGCAGTGGCCCCTACCCTAGAGGGGACTCGGGCTGTCCCGTTTTTGCATTAGCCCGCGAGAAAACAAGGTTTTGCTCGGCTCACGCATGCTTCAACATGCGCAATTGTCGACGCCGGCGGCCACGCTGATCGTTGTCCCGGATCCTGCGCCTACTGGGCCAGGCACATCTGCACCAAGCACCTACGCGACGGCCGTACGTCGTCTGGTGATACCAGCCTCCCCGGATGAGGCTCCGGAGCCTTCGGGAGCGCGTGCTGAGGCCGTGCTTCCCCCTCTTCGGCCGATCCCCGCTCCGCGAAAATCTACAATTCGTGCGAAGACTCCGCCACCTCCTGAAACAAGACCTTCTAAACAAGTCAAGGCCGCGTTTTGCCGCCCTTCCAAGCGTCATCGCCGATTGGCTCCGAGTGAGCCGGTTCCGCGCGGCCGCGCCGTCACCCGTGTTCGGCGCGCCCACCTAAGTCGACCGACGACTTTGATTTTGGTCTTTGTCTAAGGCCGTGTCCATGCTCGCTCACATCAACCCGAAACTAGGCGACACTCTTCGAGGCATTGTGAAGGCACTGCGTCCCTTGCTCGCTTTAGCCCCGTTGCTGCAAGGCTTAATGTCTCCCGCACCAGCTCCCAAATGATGAACCCTGAGCCCACTCAGTCCCACGTCTGTCCGTTTCAGTAGCAGGTAACCCTCCCGTAAGGGTCACTTCCCCAGATGCGGCCTGGACTTCACTCGCCGCGTCTCCCCATTCACCAAGCTAGATCTCGTCCCACGTCTACAACTCCCGATTCGTCTTCGACTGCTTCCTCCACGCCAGCACTCCCGCACAGCCTAGACAGTCGCTGGTCGACAGGCTCATACTTGCGTCGCAACAATCTAGGGTAATGCGTGTAGTCCCCCGGGCTGTGAGGCCTTTGGTTGCCGAGTCCCTATGCGACGTCCTCGACCTTGTGGCGGCCAACAACGACGTTCCCCTCGTGGGAGTCGTTCTTGTCATTCGCTTACGTGGTCCTTCAACTGCCACCTCGCACTTCGTCGTCCACCTCTTTGGCAGCGACTGTTTGGTCGAGCCTCCGGCGTTCCGCGACGGCTGGCGGTTCGAATTTCGCGTAGGTGGTGTTAGAAGAGTCACATCAGATGCGTGCAACTCGCCTGAGGACTCGGCACGCCGCGTTTCGTCTAAACTGTCCGAGGGAGACGTTTCCGGGGCGGCCCGCTTACTATGCTCTACGGACTTGTTTGTCTCGGGAGACGAAGTCCTGGCCTCGCCACCTACGCCATCGGACTCGGTTTTTTTCGGACCCTCCAACTCTATGACGCGTCACTCTTCAGTCGATGATGTCTTGGGAGCTGTTGCCAGCTTTCCGGCCAGTTCGTCCGCCGGTCCTGACGCTTTGCGTCCGCGTCATCTGAAGGACCTTCTTGCACCCGTGCTTGGACCGGTGGCAAGGAAACTGGCCGCAGCACTTGCCAGAGTGGTGGACGTCTTGAGATGGGGTACAACTGCCGACTGAGGTCACGGAGATTATATTCGGCGCCAAGCTATTCGCACTCCACAAAAAGGACTCATTGATTTGCCCGATTGCCTGTTCTCACGATACGGAGGATTGCTGCAAAAATAGCCTGTCGTGAGGCCAAAGATCTTATCATTGAGCACCTTGGCCCGCACCAGTTGGGTTTTGGCTTAGCAGGCGGGACGGAGGCAGCTGTACATGCAGCAAGAGCCTTCGTCAAATCAAGCCCGCCCCAAACGGCACTCTTGAAGTTGGATCTTCACAGTGCATTCAATACTATTCGAAGGGATCATATACTTCGAGCAGTTCGTGATGCAGTACCGGAAATCTTCAACTTAGTGAATCACGCATACAGAGAGCCATCCGCCCTGTTGTTTGAAGCCCACACGTTGTCCTCGGCATCAGGTATACAGCAGGGAGACCCCTTGGGGCCGGCTCTATTCAGTCTGGGTATCCGTGAGCTGGTCAACTCCTACAAGTGCCTTTCAACGCCTGATACCTCGACGATGGCACACTCGGTGGACCGATGGAGGACTTACTCGAGGAAGTGCGCAGAATTTTGCCTTTGAGACAGTCAGTGGCCTGGTGTTAAGCACGGCCAAATGCGAGGTGTTCGCGCCGGGGACAGACCCGGACGACCCACATTGAGTGCCTTACTTGCGTTACTACCGGGGTGTAGAGTCGTGTCTGAACACGAAGTTACGCTCCTTGGCGCACCGCTTCTACCATCTGCACTGTCGAGTCTACTCGACCCCATGATGGACAGATTGTGGGCGATGCAAGAACGTCTGCCTCTGGTCGGAGCCCACCAAGGGCTTTACCTACTCCGCTCGTCGTTCTCCGCGTGTCGCATCGTACATATTGTACGATCCATGGACTGTTCGGGTACATTCAACCAGCTTCTTCAACCATTCGACGACCAGGTGGTGGAAGCCCTCGAGACGGTTTTGGGTCTGTACTTACGACCACGAGGTGCGCCAGGCGGCTCTCCCCACCTCCATGGGCGGCCTTGGACTTCCCTCGGCCCGCTCCTTGGCAGGCCCTGCCGTGGCCGCCTCGATGCACGCTACTTCGGGTCATGTCCAACGCCTGCTCCCGCCGGGGGCTTGGACATTGTTTGAGGCAACTCGCGACGCTATAGCGGCTGGACTCCAAGCTTCACCGCCTGATATGAATAGACTTGCCTGCCAGAGGCCTGGGCCGAGAAGGTACACGAATCTTCGCTTACTGAGTTGCTTGAAGAATGCGGTGACGACCAGATAGGGCGCCTCCTTGCCGTCGCTCGCCCAGGAGCAGCGACTGGCTACACGCACTCCCCGCTGACTCATTGGGTACCCGCTTGACGACCAATCCATCCGCATCTGCGTTGGCCTGAGACTGGAGCTGATTTGGTAGAGCCACACAGACGCACTTGTGGCGAGCCTGTCGGACGCCTGGCCAGACACGGCCTGTCTTGCGCTCACTCGGCGGGCCGGCGCTCACTCGGCGCCGCGCGACGTCACACCCGCTCTGAATGACATTCTTGCAAGGTCGTTGCGAAAGGCCGGAATCCCTTGCGTCCTGGAACCGCCTGGTCTTTCTAGAGACGATGGCAAGCGGCCCGACGACTTGACTTTGATACCTTTCTACAAGGGTCGTTCCCTGGGATGCGACGGTGACCGACTCTCTGACCCCCTCCCTTGTCGGTCCCGGCGCTTCTCGCCCAGGAACTGCCGCTTCCCGCGCCGAGACATCAAAGATAAGAAAGTATGCGAACTTAGGCCAAGCGTACCATTTTTCACCCTTCGCATTTGAGACGCTGGGTGGCCCTGGGCCCCTCACAACACGCTGATTTCCCAGGTTGGTGACGCTTTACAGCAGGCTACGATGGACAAGAGGGCGGACACTTTCTTCTGCCAAGGCTTTCCCTAGAGATTTAGAGAGGAACGCGATTTCGGTGCTCGGAACTATGAAAGACTGGATGGACCCGCGTCTTCGCGTCAGGGTCGGGCAAGACTCTCACTCGGACACGAGTGATAGATGAGGAGTGAACCATCGGCGCCGTGG
>QVRM01001681.1:0-17500 GCA_003439945.1 Dermanyssus gallinae
CCCGTCATCCCAACTCTGCACACTGGTGTCTAAGTGCAAGCATCCGTCAACTTAACGAAGCGCAGCTGGTCTTCGGTCACAAACATGAAGTGAAGAAGCTGATGGAAACTCGCACTTCATAATCACGACCCACAGAAACCTAACAGCTAAACTAATCGGCGCAGTCAGGAAGAGAGGTATCGTACAAGATATGCTCCCGCAACCACCTCTAATCATAGGACATCAGGACACCATGACGACGATTATTTCGAAAGTACTGGAATCCGTACTGCCTGTCCTTACAATTGTTTCAATTTTAGGGGATAATTCACAAAGAGAGTACAATATGCGACAATAGTATGGGGATTGTAGGACGAGTAACTTATTAAATAAGTATGGCTGTAATCATTTTATATAAACATTATCGACAGCCGCTAGCTGAAGATCTATCAGAGAATCTTTATCGCTGAGTGCTAATAAGATCGGGCAATTTGATTATATTAATAGGAAGTTATTGCACAGTCTGACTGAAGTGTTTACCTAGAATAGCCAATGATAGTTTAATTAATATAGCATCGCAGGAATACCTTCAAGAAGATGGCCAGCTTCTATCGCTAATTTAACTCTGTAGCATAATCGGACGAATTGGACGTGGTTTTCAACGAAACCCACTTACAAAAAAATTTGACAAAAATCGGACTGGAAATGATCACCCCCTTTATAAAGGAATAACAATTTTAGGCACAAATGCAACCATAAAACGCTAGTAGTTCCAAAACATACCTCATGTTCTTTTATTAATGTAAAATGAGCGTAGACATTTCTTAAGGATCGTGCTTCTTAGTCTTTCTCACTGGCTCTGTTGCTATTACTACCAATAACAATTAGTTAATCAAACTTCGCGAAATTACTTTGCTTCACTAGAAATCTATTAGCCAGAAGTACGTACGCATATTTAAGCATCATATTTAAATGCACGCGTAAAAAAATATACACCACACTGCTCAAATCCGCTGTACTTCTGTTGGTTATCTCTAGCTATCATGTTTGTCCAATTATATATATTTTTTTGTTTTTTTTTCTTCCGAAAGTCTAATGCCCGTGGACGGTTTCATTCATGTCATGGCTGATTTTTAATCCACTCCGGCATTTACCTTGTCTAAATTGGAAACCATGCAAACCAATTTAAGAGTGGCCGGTTTGGGTCTCCAACCCAGGCCTCCCGAATTCAAGGCAAAGGCTTTGCCACTAAGCCATCTTGCTCGGTGTGCTCGCTATATATACACATAGGCATATATATACCTTTATGGTCGTTGTTTATCACCCGCATGACATCGTGACGGCGCACTAAAAGACTTACATTCATAAGAAACTCTATCTACTTGAGTCTTAACGTTTAAGTGCCAAATACTCGTATATTTGCGGCCCACTAATTACAAAGCCGTAGTTTATAGAAATACGCAGTTAAAATGTAGAAATTTGGAGATTTTTGTGACGATATGTTTAGCATTGCAGCAATGCGCATCTCTTGTCGGGCTGTTACCGGGCAAATTTCCTGATGCTTTGATATAGACCGACATTGCGTCGTCCAGTTTGTTCATTATCGGTAGACGATCGAAGAAGCCAAGGCGACAGCCATAAGAGCTTACAGAAAGTTATTCAAAGGAAAGAGTGGGAGCAGTGGCTCACCTGGACACCTAACGTTTGGCAGTTGCTAGCGAATACCTGTTGCAGCGCATATCGATCGAGGTTCAGCGCGGCAGCGCCGCGACCGTGTAAGGGTCTCTTCCGTCAGCCGCAGGGCTTCCGGAGATCCCGTAGAAACTGTTTTTGTTCCCCATAATAGTATGCTTATAGAAACGATAACATATAAGTAGGTTTGATTTGATGACACCCTGACAGACCTTAAAAAATGACTTGTGAAAGCTGACAAGGCTGTCCCGAAAGAAGGATCCTAGGGGGCTCGCGCCGAGGGGTGTCAGCTCAGCGTTTAAACACTTCAAAAGGAAGATATGAATGTATTTATTGTTACTAGCTACGATGATAAGTCTACGGAAACAAAAACGAAGCAGCACAGTATTTACATTGCAAACACCGAGGTTACAGTTGCACGTGTCATTTTTAGTGTGGAAACCCACACATTATATTCAACTAATACTGCTAGAGCTAAGTTATTAGCCACATTAGATAAATGAACGAACTAAACCATATGCAATGCATACACACACAAATGCTGGTGTACTAAGTAATAGCAGGACAAACTGTCTAGTTACGCTACGTGCATTATCGTGCGCACTCTCGGGCTAGGTGTTTGCGGGAAGTCTCGTATCTGAGATAGCGCGATGGAAAACTGGCACTCAGATTTCTGAGACGGGTTAGCAGCACAGTTGTTAAAAAAACTGCAGAGAGAGAGAGAGAGCCCAAAATGAGCTCAACACGAATATCGACTGCAGAAGCTGATTATCACTCCCGCTCGCTCCGTATATGATGGCAGCAGGCACAATGAAGGCTTAGCGCGAGGGCAGTACGCCATGCGCGTCGTCAATATTTCAAACGACACAATTGTACACTATATATATATATATATAATATATATATATATATATATATATATATATATATATATATATATATATATATATATATTTATATATAAATATATATATATATATATATATATATATATATATATAAACAAAAGCGATTTTGTGTCATGTGAGGGCGAAGCAGAAGAACTTGAGATGAATAAAAGCGGACCATACCGCCAAGGGGAAAGCGGCATCGCGGATCTAGTCTTGGAAGTGCGTTCCCTGGGCCGCGGCGACCAGAGGGACAGCGAGATAACGTTAACTGTTTGTCGTTGGCAACACCCTGTTGAATCGGGCAATGGCCGTGTTTTTGCAACTCGTCGTCTAGGGTGTCTGGAGCGAAAGTCAGACAATGGGAAAGAGCTATCTAGATGCGGAGATCTAGAGAGACAAGAACGGGGGGGGGTTAAGCGCGAGAGAGTCTTTGGGGCTACAGAAACGTCACGTCTTGGTTACTTGACACGAGCGTTTTAATGTCGTCGCTGCTCTGCTAGACACTGTGTGTGTCGGTCGCGCTTCTCATTATCATCGAGACCTGGTGGCTAAAGGGTGAAGAAATGCGCGTTTTTGTAAATCAGTTCTCGTCTACTGGATGGTTCTAGAAAATGAGACCGTGAGATTGACGGAGGAAAAGAGAAGATCGAGAGAGAGAGAGAGAGTCTGGTCTGCTGGTACTAGATCGCTAACGATGATTCGCAACACAAGCGAATATATATATATATATATATATATATAATATGAGCAGGTCGCAAAGAGGGTAGAATTGAGCGCGAGAACTCCGAAGAAGATGGCAGCTGACTGTTTAGACACCCTTTATATATATATATATATATATATATATATATATATATATATATGTATTTATGTTATTTATGTTAGTTTAATTACTAAATAAATTTCAAAGCGTAGTTTATTGATGGAACTGCATTAACCAACGCTTTAATTCGAGTCTACAAACACAATTCATATATATATATATATATATATACATATATCAAGCACTCTGTCGGGCACAAGGCAAGTGCCCAATTATCAAAAATTGCGCAAATCCCTCTATATTAGCAAAATCCAACTGCGCAATAGTAGAATCACGACAGAATGCGTTTCTGAACAAGTACATGCCACTTTAATTTCATAACAGCAGTGCACGTATCAGTACACTTACATGTTCGCACAATACATTGACCTAAATGTTACCCAAGTGTTACATAGGCAAAATAATGACTATATATCCGCATCAATTAAGTAAACAGTACATAAACAATAAGCAACTTAGCACTGTACACACACCAAATCACCAATCCAAGGTTGATCACTAATTCAGTGAGCCATTCTAAAAAGCTCTCTATTCTGAGCAACAAACAGCCTCCTGCAGTTCTTTCTGAAATATTCTAGAACGGCATCGCCTAGAAGTGGCCTCATGAAGCCTGCGGCGTCGGGGGATTCAAGGTGAGGTTGGCCTAATTTTGATACCGGTGTCATGCAGGGGCTTCAGGTTGAGCAACCGCTGTTCCGCTCAGAAGTTTTAAGAGGTAATTACGAGGAAAAAGCTGACGAAGTGTTGCAGCAGAGTTTTCTGTCCACGCCAAGTCTTCAAAGGATGCTTAATACTGAATAACGCTCTTAGCGGCGTTCAGTTCCAATCCGGTCGTTGCCCAATTTTTGCGAACCCTACGAATATCGTCTGAGACGACAACCAGGGAAGCGCCAAAGACTCCATCGTCTAGGAGCGTAAGTTATATATATATATATATATATATATATATATATATATATATATATATATATATATATATATATATATATAATATATATATATAAATATCTGGAACACATAGCTTTTTCATAAGTGCAATGGTGAAGCTACGTTTATTAGTAGTATAGAATTCGGCTGAGGCCTGGAATTCGCGGGCTGCTTCCGCATGGTGCCCTGATAGACAACTCTTAAATAACCGATGCTGGGTAAAAAAAAATATATATATATATATATATATATTTGTCGATGGCAGCACCAAAGGCAACGTTCAAGTTGTTCGCATACATCTAAATAAAGCTTGCGTTTATCCTGGCATACTGTGGGTACTCAGACTTAAAGACGTCACTTAACGTGTTATTGTACCTACAAGCACCCACGTTTGGTGCTGCCTGCTTCAAATGTGACTTTGTTGGCTAATCCTTCTTGTAAAAATTATCTATCTATCTTCTAATCGAGAGATCTGTATTATAATATTGATTCGTCCACCCGCTGATGTTCATATACGTGCATTGATTACGTTTCTGTATCTAACTGTAGCAAGTTTTCCATGATGTGGCCGGTTATCTGGTACGCACCATTTGTCTCAGACCTCTTTTCATTTTTATAAAAGGCAGTTTGATTGTGGCACGTAAAGTGTATTATATGAATACGCTAAAACCCATAGGTGGTTATACACAAAATATACGGTGTACTCATATACAGTCTCCGTAGTCGGGAAGCCTTAATTCACTTTACACACTTGGCAGTTATTAGTTCTTTTAATTATTAGTTGTCTTAAGTCTACAATCGTCCCAGATATAGATGTACGTACATAACACAGAATCATATTTGCACTACAACCATTTTAATTGTAGATCTAATTGTAGATTTTACTCCGTCTTCTACGGGCTTAAAATTGCCGTTAGGCATATCTTTTGACGTGAGAACTAAGGGTTTTTAGTGGGTAACCCCATACTATCGAGTGGGAGTCCCACACTACCTACGCGCTCCTCCACAGCGTTGGGTGTGCATAAAGCGTTTTTTTCCAAACGTCACGAAAAAAAAGTATCACTCAACAAGCAATCGATGAACAACCGGGATCGAACCAGCCATACTACGGTAGATGACAACTATGATTAGCACACTAGCCCCCTAGATCGCGCCGCCACAACCGTGTCACTAGAGATGTATTGCGTGTCGGGTCCGGTGGCGTGGTGGGTGCATTCCGCCTGCGCCTCGCGACCGGCGAAGACACATAGGTGAGCGGGTTCGAGCCCACCGTTGCCCCACATTTGTATTTCCTATGGGGTCCGTATATGAAGCATTGCAAAAAGCAGTCCCGTGGACAATAAATCTTGGCTGAGGTTCAGCCCAAAAAAGACACGTTTTGCGTGTACTTCGCACTTGTTTTGTTACTTTTGTAACAAGCACACGTATTTCTGCTTTTCGTATATTATCGGCGGTAGTGTGCAACCTACAAGCACCACTCCATTCGCCATGGCTTGGTGCTGGATGTCTCAAATGTGAATGTGTTGATAAAGTTATTGAGATAGAGTTTCTCTTCTTGCGAGTCCCATCTCTCAATCCACGCAACTCGATGCACACAGATATAGGTTTACGAACGGCTTGTGAATGCCTTCTTGCTATGCGACGTAGACTAATTCTATTGGCGTAGCCTCATCCCATTCGAAACCTGTAGCTAATGTGGTAGTTGTTAGTTCCTTGTCGTCGCCACCCTAGTCATGACAACGCACAGGGGAAGAAGTCCTCAAGAAGATAACTATAGTTGTATAAATTGGCTCATCTGATAGCCTAGTGTTTAGTACTACTGAACGCAATGCTTCTTTGTGTGTCCATCGTAGGATGCTGTTTTAATTGTAACCTTTTTCACTTTGCAGCCTTCAATTCTCGCAAGTAAGTACATATAACCTATACAAGCTAAAAAAGAAGTCTGGCTTTCTTTAAACGCAAGGTCATATTGAATCGGATATGCTTGTTAAGCATAAATAAAGTATATATGGAATCGCACAAAAACTGAAAAAAAATTTCAAGTACTTTGTTGTATCAGGAACCATAAGACCATTTAGAAGTGTGGATAGATAAAAGAAAGACATTAGTATCAGATTTTCCCCACCCCGTAAGGCCCGCCTCTTCATATATATGTTCTTTGCGATTATTATTATATATATTACAGCGGTTGAAACCAGCATGATATCTTTTGCACACTTTTTCACACCTGTCACAGATACATCATTCATTGGGGTTCTTCATGAAAACCCTCTGGGCTTCTGGGGTTCAGTACATGATGTCATAAATCAAATGTGCAAACCGCGCAACGAATTACAACGAGTGCCGGTTTATTCGTCACAATCGGGCTTCTAATTGGCCCCGGTTAAAAAAAAAAGCTGCTAGGGCATCTTCTCGGTCATCTTTTCTTCATATTGATAAATTGAAGCTGTGCGCGCAGTAACGCGTTTGGCCTACTTTCAATTGACGTAGCTGGTAGGTCCTCGACGAATAGCGGTGTTTCGGCAGGCAGCAAGTAGACAAGCCGGTTTTGGGCAGCCTTTTTGTGTAGTCTCTTCAGGGCTCTCTTCAGGGATAACTTCAGGGGTGATCCCAAAAAGAGTTGAATGCCATATGAGGCCATTGGTGCAATTTTCAATATATGCGAAATATACGGAGGCCTGTACTCAGGGATAGGAGCGCCGAATTCTCAACCATCGCGAGGCTGACCATTAAAACGTTACGCGCCGAATACCGTAACATGAATCATAAATGATTCGTGATGAGGACAGCGAGAAAGCCCGAGGGGTATGAAATATTGTTTACCTATACTCTAGCGGTCGAACAAACTGTCAATTTAAACTCATCGTGCACTGCTAGCCTGTCCGTTTCCCGTGGCAATGTGTGCTCTTATTGTTGATGATTTCAAAACCAACGCTTCAGAACACAAATGTTTTTAGTCTCTTGAAGCTCTGTTAATCTTGGATCCGTTGGTCTCGTACACGACAAGGTCATCAGCATAGA
Organism: Dermanyssus gallinae; assembly: GCA_003439945.1. Classification (NCBI taxonomy): domain Eukaryota; kingdom Metazoa; phylum Arthropoda; class Arachnida; order Mesostigmata; family Dermanyssidae; genus Dermanyssus; species Dermanyssus gallinae. The sequence goes on from QVRM01001681.1 coordinate 7,333, forward strand.
TATTGGTAAGGTTAGTTAGGAGTAATAGTAGTGTATAGTATAGCATAAGCCCGGTTAGTTGTACTAATAGCTAATATTAGTGATAATTGTAGAAGTAATGGTAGCAGTAGGAACTCGCGCCAGTACAAATGGCAGCTGATGCTGCCTGACACTCTTTAAGATCTTTTTACTCGGCCATTGCGCGCTCCAGTGAGGAGTGGGCGAGTGGTGGCCATTGATCAAATGGCCAATGGTAACCATTGCGCCACCGGTTATGGAGCTGGGTGGATGCTCTCACCTCTGCGAGCCGGTATAACTTATATCGTTGTTGCTGTTGCATTCTTATTTTTTATTTTATTCTACTAGCATCGCCAGTCGGTTGCATTTGTTGTTTGACGCAGTTAGGAGAACGCCAATTATCTGAGTTGTTTTTGTTTTGTCGTGGCCTACCTGTTGTCAACCTCACTGTGTGTGCGGCGAAGTCTGTTTATTTGTTTGGTTTTGCTGGTATACTTGTTGTCATTTTTGTTGTTGTTGTTGTTGTTGTTGTTGTTGCTGTTAGTGCTGCAGATTATTTCGATGTTTTTGTTTCTACTGTTATCAATTTTAGACGACAACCGTGTGAGAGCGAGATTAACTTCTCTGAGGTCTTTTCTCGATCCTTACGACACACCACTCCACGCCGCAGTTTCAAACGAATCTTGTTGTTCGAGCGTTTGTCCCATTATTCAGTATCTGTATTGTACCAAACTGAATACGGCCTCCGTACTAAAGCAGTAAAGAGTGCAACAAGTATCAATGAAAAATTGCTATTCCGCCATGAATCATATATATAATATTACATTGTATTAAACACGTAATTAAAGCGACAATTGTCTTCAGAGAACGTGTGCATATATATATTGATATATAAAGTCTTCCAAAACATTTAGAGACCTTATATTCTAGAGCTGGTTAAAACAACATTTTCCCAACAGAACATGGTCTCGGAGAAGACTTATTTCAAGGTGAGAGTGAAATTATTAATATCTGTGACACTGGTGTTTTTTTCCCGACATAGCGCACAATATTTTTAATTTTTTAATTAAACGCACCCCGAAACGGGGGGATATTTATTTTCCAGATAAGTTGTTACAGTTGCGCGCTTGGCGGCTATTGTGCCATGCAAAACGGCTGTTTACAAAGGTTTTCTTTGCGGTGGCTTTTGCGTATAACTTTGCGCCACTTCGTGTTGGTATTACAACCTTATTAAATATATGTGCGATTGCGAGACAACCAGTGTTCCTATAGAGAAATTAAGCACACTGTCGTGTTCGTAAGAAAAATTCAACTTCCAAAGGTCGTGTGACGCCGGTTAGAAGGTGCGACATGGTCGTTTAGAAAATAACTCGTAAACATTGAAGTTATATTCTAACTCTCATGTTCAATACCCTAAAATCATAACCCCACGCGCTATTCACAGATGCGCACTTCAAGACAATCATTTTTGTACCGAGCCATACTTGTGAACTAATTAAGCTTTTCAGGCGGGCATGTCTGGATTGAATGCATGCATAAATGACCTAAATCCATCAGATAAATCACTCTGGGCCATTTATGTGTGCACTTATTCTCGACATACTCTCTAGAAGAATCATAATTATTTCGCAACCACGTCTTTTAAAAAAAGCAGAACACTAAAGGTGTGCTAGTTTCTCATAGGAGGACTAGTTGACTTGCACATGTTGTGCTCTTATGTCGGACAATAACATCAGTGTCACAGATTTTAGTAATTTTACTCTTACACCGAAACAAGACTTCTTCGAGATCAAGCTCATTGCAAGCAAATATTTGCTTTAAGCTCTACAATTTCCTAAAGGAAATCGATTTTTTAAACACTAATATATATATATATATATATATTTTTTTTTATTTAATAAATAACAGATTAAATGCATGATGCACACTGGGCGTTGTTGTTAGGGATACGGTACTTACAAATTACTAAAATATAGTCGTACTCTTTGCCCTTTATTAGGGGTGGTTACAATACTGTCAGTTTCTCGATATTAGAAAAACTGGCCATTTTAATTTGTCTTTAAGATTTTGTGTGGCAGTTACTGCGTCTCGGAGACAAATTCTGCGAGTCTTCTTTTTATAAACTAGAATTTATGATCCTTGAGCAACGCCTCTACAAGGGCTTAGCATGTCAGGAACTACCCAGTCCTAGGCCCTAAAACAATAGCTCTCATTCATTATTGAGAAAGGCGCAGCGTTTGTAGTAGTGCCGTACATCGTCAGCCTCTCTTAAGTTGCATATATGGCATAGTTGCATATAAGTTGCATATATAAGGGGAAGTCAATTTTTCCGGTCAAGGTATTGCTGAAAGCAGCCACCGCGGCCCGTTAGCAGTTGCGCGAGTGGGTAGGTAAGTGAGTTGGTTTAAGGCTGTACCTTTTTTTAAGATCAGGAAGGTTTGATTTTGTCTATCTAGTATTCATAATAGCCCGGCTGGATTACTTCCTACAGCTAGTTTTATTTGCTTAGGGTGTCTGTTCTGTCCCATCAGGGTGCGGCGTTTAGCATGGAGTTAGCTGCTACTGATGCTAAGAGACGGCGTCAACGATTTTTTGCCCCTCTGGCCCGCGGTAGTAGTTTTCGCAGCTTTGTTAAGACTTTGGCAATTTTTGCTGCATAGCGCACATAAAGTGCTCCTCTGAGGGCCCTATTTAGGATCACACCCAGGTACTTAATCATGGGCGTGAGTGTTACAGGCGTCTTTCCACGCGTAGGTTTATATACTATCGAACGCGCTTCAAAATGTCTAAAATAATGATTTCTGTTCTTTTGTGATTGCCAATTTTACCAAGACCTAGCGTGTGGATGTATATAGTGAATATATATATATATATATATATATATAATCGGGCCGACGAGTTGCAAAGGCTCAACGACTTGACACTGTCTACCCTCGAAACCTTGCTGAACACATCTCTACTACCAAGCACACGGAAACAGGCATTATTGCCTTTTTCTAAAGGAGCCTCTGGGTACCAAATTTACTGATCCATGACCGGGCCTGCTATAGTTTCATCAATGCTAAGCGCAGAAAACAAGGTAATCCCCTTTTAGACACAGCGGGAGTTGACCAGTTTAGAAACCGCTTAGCCCATCTTTAGGAGAACATTGAAGCCCGATGCGGAGATAGGCCCGATAACGTACTATACCAACGTGACTGAAGTGCCCCTTTGCACGATGAGGTACAACGGCGTCTCTTCAACGAAGCGGCTGACGACATGGCCAGAACTCGCCTGAGCGCTGTGTCCGCCAAGAATTCAGACGCCTGGTTACATGCACTTCTCAGTGCCTCATAAGTACTCTTCTTGATGATGAGATGATCTCGGATTTTCGTGTATCATCGGCGCAGGACGACACCCGAGGCATGCCTCTATTTACGAGACCTTTAGCAGAGACCTTAGGTTATGCGTCGTTCGTGCATCCTTGAACCCCAGGCCTTTGCGCGGAGAACGGCAGGCGTCCAGACGGGATGATACTTACGCCCTTCGAGCAAGGCAAAATGCTGGTTTGGGATGCAACCGTTTTCGACTCCTTAGCCCATTTTATGGTCCGTGGCGGCGCATCCAAAGCTGGTTATGCAGCCCACCTTGCGGAAACTAGTAAGTTGAGAAAATAGTCATCAATCCCTACGAAATCTGACCTCTTGGGTTTAAAACCCTGGGTCCTCCTGGCGTTCGGACCAAGCAACTGACCCGCGAAGTCGGCGCTTTGCTAAACTTGTCATCCGGTGATTGTCGTCCATTTTCGAACAACATCAGGATCTTTACATACAACGTGTAAACTTCCTTACTTAAAAGTGCGTGCTTCCTCCGTTCGGGGCACACTTCTGAAGTGGTCCCGGCCTGGCCTCATCGAAACGGACACGTGATAGAAACAACGTGCCCTCTAGGCACATTGGCTCAGCTAATCCATTGTGATACGTATAACATATACATAATGTGTTATATTATGTGTTAAATAAAATTGTATATATATATATATATATATATATATATATATATATATATATATATATATATATATATATATATATATATATATATAGCCTTCTTTAACTCGTTTGTTCCGTCTTCTAACTCCTTGCCACTTGTTTTCTCAAGTCGATTCACAACGACGTTGGCACCACACGCTGTCGTCGTAATCGCCGTTTTTGTCGCTTTTGTTGTCGCCTTGTAACTATTAGTATTGTTGTTGCTGTTGTTACCGCTGTCGTTGTTGGTATAAGTATTACTGCTGTTGTCGTTGCCATTATCGCTGTTGCGATTCATATCGCACTTGTTGCTGTTGTTATTGTTGCTCTACTACTACAGAGGATTCTCTTTTGTCGTTGTCAACTTCTTTCACCACCCAGTTGTATGCAGTTGTCGTCACAACAGACAGCGCAAACCTCGGCAGCCGCACATTAGAACAGACGTAATTACTGGATGAACTGGTATATAGACACATAGCTACGCACCGGTTCGTCGTCTCGAGATTGTTCGTCTCGAATCCGTCTCGCGCTCCCATACACTCACACAATTGACTTTTTAATTTGCTTGACTACCTCTTTCTCTCTCTCTCTCTCTCTCTCGCCACCCCTTATTCTCCCCCCCCCCATGTTCTCCCTATCTGCCTCTACGTCTTCCTGCACCTCCATATCAGTGTCGGTGTTTCCACATTCCGTACTCTAGCGCCGCCGCCGCCGCCGCCTCTGCCGTGTGTGGTTTGCACGTGCGCACAATCTCCATTGCCAAGCAGCTCCAATGCCGATTGTTCTTTTTCCTCTACCACCTCTTCTCTTTTTTTGATTCTTCTCTTCCTCCTCATTCTCCTTCGACTCCTGGACATTTCGTTCTTTAGATTCTTGTCGCAAAAACCCTCCTTGCCCCTACGGCTGATTCTGCAGCGGCGGCTGCTGCTGGTGTTGCTGCCCCTCGTTGTGAGCCACCAAGTCGACCACGCCACAGCCTTTTGATCGTGAACACTGGCGCCGTTCAGCTTTTTGCCGTCTTTGTTGTTGCTGGTGTTATCGTCGTCGTCCCCCTTTCCACTGCAACAACAACAACAACGTTGGCGGCAAAAAACAGTGGTCGAACACCAACGACTGGCCGCCGATGGAACAAGTTGAACCGACGCGCTCAGGTCGTCAGTTAAGCGTCAGTCGCTTGCGTGTCCATACCTCCCAGACCACAGCCCCGTGACAACAGACAAGACCTCACCTCCCGACTCAAGACGACGACGACAGACAGAAACCCCTCACAACAAAAGCAGCCCGAGAGACGCCAACACCATCATCGAACAGTAGCAGTGCAGTATAAACCAGGCGAACAACGGAGCTAACGAGAGAACAGAGGAACGAACAATAATAATCAGGCACTTACAACCGAAGACTACCCCACGAAACATACGTTCGGCACGTAGCCAAACGTAGCCGAGCCCAGCCACCCCATACCACGATAGTGCACGAGGGCACAAAAATCAAGCACGCAGCGAGAGGAAGAGACGAGCCCCTTGACCTTGTTCGACTACGCACCCCCCTCCCGGGCGCTTCTAGCAGAATAGTAGAACTGCAACGCTAATACTTTAGCCGAGCGAAAGGATACACCTGTCGTCTGCGGAAGTGGAAGAGAGAAGCCAATACGACGTCGACAGTCGAACATTGAGAGACCAAAAACGTTTCCCCTCGTAAGCACAAGTACGAGGAACACAACGTTCTCAGGAATAAGGCGTCATCATCATCTGACCAGTTAACCGCTACCCGGCTGCTAAGTTACTGCGCTGACCAATATCGCTCGGTGTCCGTTCCACGCTTCCAAAAGACTATTCTACGCCAATCGGCAAGACAACGAGATACTTACCGCCGCCTGGCGCTATACCAGCGCACGCAGCGAAGCCAGCGAGCAACGCGGCTCAGTGAAGCAGCAGCAGCCATTTTTAAGGCGGCAAGCTGAGAAGTAATAGAAATTAGAACTACTCTAACTGTTAGTTACTGTGTCTAGAAAAATTTGCTTAGGTTGAGCAGGCAGGATTGTGTTGTTGTTCATCGACGAAACACCGGCTGCTGCAACGGTCTAGAGAACAGCCGGGCGCGACCTACATACAGGCTGCTCAGATAGGCTCACAGGAGACAGAGCTGGGAGTGCAAGCGATTCATTGCCTTTGACCTCAGTCTCACAACTCGACTCAAGATTTCGACTGTTGACTACGTGGTTGCCTAAGCCACTTCTGCCAGGAATGCTTTCCAGGGGAGCAAGACGACTTCTCGCGGAACTCGCGAAAACCAATAACGTGAGTCCTCTGACTAGAGCTATATTGATCTAGTTACATGAACGCATGTAGGTGTAAGCATATATACATATATGTCGGCGCTTGCTTTCCTAGTCCTTGCACCCAGATATTTGCCTTTATTTCCTTTCTCGGTTGACCATTTATTTTCAAACGTGCGGTTTGCATTTTCCGTCTGTCGCATTGTCCGTGATCGTTGACCATTTAACACATCAAAAGTGAAATCACTTTATTAGGTTGTGAGGATTTCATGCCATTGGCAGTTCTTAAGCTTTGATAAGAATAAACATAACATTAAGAGTACTGATATTACCGTTTGTTTTTGTGATAATACATTTTGTTGTAAATTGCAACTAGATTTCGTTTATATGATTTATCACGATGACAATGGGTATAAGGCTGCTATTTGCATGGGCAATTTGGTTTGGCTATGCAAGTCAAATAAATGTAATAATACATTTTACAACAGCCCTCGATATGGGTTAGATGAATTCTCCTAAAGTTTTAAAGTTGTCCAGTCTATGTCAGGTTTGTTGGGTTTTTATAAAGACTAAACCTACTACATTGCTATTATCACTGATAGATTGACTGGCTAATACATTTATGGCAACTGATTTGTCGGCGGGAAAGGTGACACGTCAAGTAAGAGCGTGTGTATTTATGTTCTCTTGTGTATGCCTATAATCCAGACGTGAATAAGTCATAGAAGACAAAACAAAACCGATAGGCGCCAATTATAGTTGGTTCCAAACCACCTTCTGTCATCGTTACAACCAAAAACGAGGTCTTAGCGTTTGTGTCGCACGTATATACGCGTTGGTACATTGCTTATTATCCTACAATGAAGACGTACTGCCATATTTCGTTCACACGTTATAAAATGCAATGTTCTAGCAAACGCTATACGCTTTCCTAATAAAATAAGCATAAGAAGAACAGAACAGAAAAAATAGGCAGTAGTCTAGAATGTTTGCGTCATTTTCCATCTCATCTGATAGAGAGAATTATCAAAGATATGTCAACGCTCTAGTCCGGGCGGCGTGTCGTGGACGCGCCTTCCTGGCGACAGACATGGCCGATGATGAAAAAGAGATTCGAGCCTTCCCGCACTCCGCCTTATCTATATCGTTCACGGCTGTCGGCGTTTTCAATTAATTATCTTGAGCTAGCCTGGTTGATGAGCCTGGTGTCTATTCTTTCGTTGTTGATAACAGGCATCACGCATCAAACATCTATGCATGCGTGTACATATATGCATGTGTGTACTAGCAATACGCATACGGGTACCGCTCGTCTACCGCAATCTTGGCGATGACAGTGACGAAAATTAGTGACAATACAAGCAAAGCCTGAAGCTTCTGTGTCAGGCTGATATGTCAGACAGGTCAATTTGTTGAACCCCCCCCCCCCTCCTTTTCTACACTTTTAAATGCTTGCCTTCGGCCTGCAGCGCAATTTTAGTCACCCGCCGTACACTTTCATCACAGCAATTTGCGAGGTCACCTTGACGGGCCTGCCTGGTCAGTTAGTTCTTGAGATGAGCCTGCTAAACCAAAAAACAAGAAGCTGATTTCACCTAGAAGGGTAGCGAACCAACGAGCGCCAAAGGCAACTGGTAGCGCACATGACAGACACCAACCAGTTCGCTACGGACTGGTGACTCAACCGTCGGGGTTTTGATGTAGGTTGTAAAACCTACCTAACGAACTTACGGTGATGACTTGCCATGGGTAACCTGGTAATGAACCTTTTAGTATCAAACACGCCTAGACGATTGCAAAAACTTCTATTACTACTACTACTACTAGTACTTTTACTACTACTGGGCAAGATGGCTCGTTTCATGACATTAGATAACGATGACGATAGTATAAGCCTGTTGGCTTAAAATCGTACAATCGGTCTGAGGTAAATTACTTGTTAGCTCTGAACTGCTTCGTTGTTACCTATGCAGAGCGGGCCCAATCAGGCATGCTTATACACTAATGCCGACCACAGGTGGTCGGCGCTGCCAACAAGACGTCTGCATATGTGAAATTTCACAAATAGCAGTAGTGGTGGTAATACTAACAATAAACGCGCACAGCTGGCTACCCTTGTAAGCGTGCTACAGCGTCGCTTAGACGGTACACATCACAATGATGTTGAGTGATGACCAGACGTTTTCCACAACGGAAACAAAATATTCTTGTGTAGGGGTTCCCAAAGTTAACAAACCGCCAGTTCAGAATTTGAAGAGTTCAAGACTCGAACTTGTTGTCCTTGGTCACCCTCGTTCTCGACATTTTTGTTTTTTTTTCTGGTCATATTAAAAAAATATATATATATATATATATCATTTGTCCATCTAGCAGGTCTGATTTCAAGTTGCTAATGTTGACGCTGACGACTGATATTTGATATATATATAGGGTGTGTACAGACATCAGATATTTACAATTGTTTCATTTCAACATCTGTTAGGCGGGTCACATTCCTGCGATCATTTAAGCCAGACATAAGCCAGATATATGTCAAAGTAAAACCGGGGAAACCCGAACCTGCAAACGAACGTATAAGTTGTCTGTCTGGAATTGAGTGATGATTTCTGAAACTCATTTGTGCAGAATCTGCAGCTCTGTCGATCTTTGACAGGTTTTCCCTACCTCTGGGCTTTTGTTTCTTCTGCCTTCGGTTCAGTGCAGTGACGACCTGCCTGGCTGTGAGTGTCACTGTCATTCTATAGTCTATTGGTGCATCAATTTCCTCCTCCCAAGTGCTTGAATACGCTTGCTTTAGATCAATATATCTAGAGTATCCTTCTAGACTACAACTAAAGGCGGATTAAATTCAGTGCTATCATGCAGCGACATGCTGTCACATGAACTACTAGGGATACCCTAGATACCTCAGCATGGTTATCTATCGGGGTGTCGTCGCTTGTCGTTGATCGAGCTTTCTTTGAGTAATGCTCATCGAGAATAGATAGATAAAATCATACCGCAGAGAGAACCAATGCTAACGTAGTGGCATTAGCATAAATTATCAACAACAAAAAAACCCTAAAAAATGTCACAAAAATCGTTTTTTGTTGAAAAAAAGGGGATATAAGCTTATTGATAAATAACTGATTTTAAATTATAGTGTCATCTGAAAAAGATGGATATATATATATATATATATATTTTTTTTTTATATAACAAGATGCCACCGTAGGCTTTGGGGGCAGACTGCATACAAACGCATGCCTACATATTTTGCGAGTTGCATGCATATACACCCGGCACAGTCGACCAAATAATCCAAGCGATAGCATTAGCAGGTAAAGACCGCATACAAGTGTCAATACGCGCCCTACACGTACGAGACCGCTTACGCCAGCACCAGCTGCATGGATCTGGAGTTAGTTGAGCGTATTAATCATTCAGCTAACTTGTGGTCATCAATGCAATGACAGATTAGGCGGCAGCTTGTCGCTGTTGCTGAAGCTGCTGCTACTGTCATTGTAATTTTTGTTTTTGTTGTTGTTGTTGTTCTTATTGTTGTTGTCGTTGTTGTTGTTCTGTAGCTGCTATCGTGGTGGTCGTAGTGACACGACTGTTCTTGGTAGTAAGTATCGTGTTGTTGTTGGTGTTGTTGTTGCTGTGGTGGTGAAGAGTTGTTGAGTTGACCCACAGAGAAATAGGGGACTGACTACGGTGAGATGTGGATTACGTTGAAAACGCCCTTTGCATGCAGCCCCTTCATCGTCGTCGACGTCATCGCTTTTGTGGTGGTCCTTGTGACTGTCAAGTATAAGAAAGGGCAGGTGGGCTCTAGTTATCTAGTTGTTTTGTTTTGGCATTTTGCATGCCAACATCAAGCCAACCAACATCGGGAACGAGAGCA
>QVRM01001682.1:0-50749 GCA_003439945.1 Dermanyssus gallinae
AAGCGAATTGTACCGTAACGGACTAAGTGCAGTTCCCAGAGTTTCATGGATAATTTCTACAGCTCTCACTGTCTTGGAAACGCAGTATTTTCAACACCTACAACCGGACATTCCACGCCAGCCACGATGTATTACCCTACAGCTATACGGACTGTGACATTCAGACCACCAGTAATTGTTATAAAATTCACGTTTGTCTGCTGTGAACTCCAACTGTGTCAAAATCTGGACTTACCATTTGCCCGTCTATAAAGTGAGCAACAAGGATTCGCATTAGGCAAGTTTGCTTTGTTTAGCTTTTTTTGACGTTATCATCCACGTTCATGACAGTGAAAGTAAAGTTGCATGCGTACATAGATGCTTCTCAATCGTCCCTCGCTTGCAATATAATTTGCTAAAATAATATACTACAATTGCAACATAAATTGCAGCGCTCCAATTAAACCTTTATATATATATATATATATATATATATATATATATATATATATATATATATATATATATATATAAGTAGAAAATATTGTGATGATTTATTAATCAATGATATTACGTTTGTACACTCGGAAGTGCTCGCTTAAATAAAAATAGTGGTAAAAACATATATATATATATACAAGCAACGACAGTTCAACGACAGCTACGACGACCTTGGGCATCTTGAGCGCCGAAAGAGAAAGAGAGAGAGCCTTGTTTCTCTGTCGCTGACTCGTGTTGTGGACCTTTCGAGATCTGTTCTGAACTGTTCAGCCACAGGCTGAACTGGCCACAGGCGCCCACCCTCCCTCCAGGCGTGGTTTTTAATTAATTGTATACATGCTACCTGTTCCTCGTTCCTACCTGTCATATTTCCAATCATGCCATCGAATTGCACAAGCCACGAGACGTTTCTGAGCGTGGCACATGTGTAAGAAGTAGCCTGCGCTGGTTTCTAGACGCTCGACGCGTTTGACCGGACCGCCCGATGAGCAGCGCCGCTGTGTGGCGCGTTGTGACGTGGGCCCTTGGCGGTGGCGCGTTGCGGCGGTCCGCTAACCCGCCACCTGGGAGCCCGCTATGTCGCCGTCGGGGCAACGCTGGCTGGATTCTGATATATAGTAGGCGACTGTAATGCGCGAGTGGTAGTTGGCTGCTGCATTGCGTTGGCTATTGCTGTCGAGAGAAACGAGTAATCTCGCGTGTTGCTTATACTGCTGAATCAGTGCTTGCTAAGTTGTACGCGTAGCACAAGTGCAAAAAGAGCACCAATCACTCTGTTTCTGCCCTCGGCTCCTGACGCTTCAACGATTTTTCCAGACGCCGTAAGTGTGGCTCCAGTTTTTCCAGCGCAGCATTTGCGCTTGTGCACTTCACATACATTAAACGTATACGGATCAAGCATATACTGAATGCATCAGCCGTATACCGAGCATATCGAATGTATACTGAATATATGAAACGTATACTAAACGTATTAAGCGTATACTAAATATATTGAACGGATACTAAATATGTCAAACGTATATTGTGTATACATACTAAACGTATACTGATTATGTATATCGAAAGGTATCAAGCTTGTACTGAACATATCGTATATTTACTGAATATTTCAAACGTCGATAATCTGAATATGTGCACGCACGTATATAGCCCGCATTGTGGGTTTATTGATTTCTCTCTTCTTATTGCTTTGCCTTGGCCGTCTCTCGCATATACCATGACTACGTAGCGCCCGGGAATCCGGCCTTTCTATTATTGGTGATGTCAAAGAAAAATATGGCAATGCAGCTAAGTAGTTCATATTTTGGATTGGCATTGCTAGCTGTCAGACCAAAAACACCAAATATTACTTGTGACATTAAGGCGACGAAGGTAACTCGACTGAAACTAGTTAGAAATTTATCACCGTCAACGCTCTCATTTCTGAGTCTTCACCGAAGCTGTCTCCCTTCCAAAGGCTTGGCCCTCGCGGCGACAGCCCTTAAGAAGCCCCAGATACTCTCGTTTAAGGCAGCGCTAGCTCTATTCAATATGAAAATAGCGCCAGTTGCATCATACAGGGTCCAGCTTGTGTGGACAAAGCTAAGCTCAGCTCAACTAGGTGTACTCGATTGCTTTTCTAGCTTTTCTTTTTTGCTGAAACTGGTACTGGGTGTACATGCGTCAGCATATGTACAACCGCCTCACGTATTTGCGGTGCGATACGCCACTATTCGGGGAACAGGTCGAAAACAGTTTGAATTTCCAGACACTCCGCATACAGCGAGTTCATACGGCGATATGAAGAGATGATGGGGGCTGGCAAGACAAATAGGCACATATCTGCACGTTTTGCTGCGTACGGTAGTCTTCACTACCTTCCATGCTAGAAAGACACTTATCATGATCCCCGTGACACATGTGTTTGTAAATATTGTTATGGTATATGAGTGAGATATCGTGGCAGTGGGTGCAATGCAGTCTCTTCGCTAACAAGTCTGACACTGAGCGATTTTTAATTTTATTTTCATTACGAGGCTGTAGTGATATTGGTCATACTATTGTGCATCTCACACAATCTGGTGTGGAAATAAAACATGTGTCATTAAAGCTGTTGTGAAGCTCATACAGCAGATCGTCGCCGATAAACGTTGTGGTTCTTTTTTTTGCGATTCGAAATCGCTCTTCGTATTTACTTCGAGGTGCTATCGGGGGGCCACTTGAGGATGTATGTGACTAACATTCCGGTACGTTTTGTTTCCGGTCCGCTGTATCACCAAAGGAGTGCGAAAAAATCCATCAAGATGAACTCGCACGACGAATATGAGCACCTGAATTACGAGGCTGACCGCTTCATTAATGTTGGCCACTCGGGCAAGCAGCGCTCAAAGCGGGAGGTGTTTGAGCACCAGAATCGACCGGATCCTTGCGGTCACACCCGCAAGATTGTCACTAACATGACTAATCAGCGGCAGCGGAGGATCTCAAACTCCAAGGCTTAGGCATTGGCCTATACAGGTACGAGGATTGCAGTGTTTGTTTTTCTTTTTAGTTTCAACAACATGTATGATGTACCGATTGATATTCGACCAGCATGTATTTTGATCTGTGTCCATACGATTTGTCGACGTTGTTAAAGTCTGTACGCCTTATTACAGGTGCGTATATATATATATATATATATATATATATAATTTGTCGTAACAATGTTGTCATGCACTAACATGTTTCCACCTGGTGTCGTCATGTGTTGCAGGTCGGCAACCTCGCCATGTATGCATGGCTAGAGAAGAATACAGCTATGATATTTTAAGCCGGACACTCTCTTAGTGGTTCAGAGATACGTTGTGATACATCGCGTGGTACAGGATCACCACAAATGAGCATAGGATCTCGTTGTGTTAATTAAAGCGAATACAGCTGAATACATTCAGCAGACAAGCTTCTTTTGTGTACGGCTATCCCTGCAACATAATAGCTCATATCTTACCTAATATCGTACGCAAGTATGCTTCACTGGGTTGCACTTCATAACAAAATCTTTGTAGATTGTATGATTCGCATTCGTGAGGATTACAAGCTTCACAAATGCACGAAAAGGCTACGCTCATACCATAAAGTCACACTTTAACACACATATATTTGCATTTCGATTTACTGTTGAAGAATGCATTCCTATCCATATTGTCTAGAGGATACGTAGAATGCATTCCTATCCATATTGTCTAGGGGATACGTAGAATGCATTACTATCCATATTGTCTAGGGGATACGTAGAATGCATTCTTATCCATATTGTCTAGGGGATTCATAAAATACATTCCTATCCATATTGTCTAGGGGATAGACTTTCTTCTGAAAAATGGCGCAGTGGTAAAGTGGGCGTCTCTACGTTTTGTTGCCATGCTCCTGCTACCAATAAATGCTTGGTTCAAAGGCAATGCTGCAGAGATGTTTTGCCCGCTCGATCATATTTTCGTTGTTAGGGATAATCTGAGTGCTGTATCCGCCAATAAAAAGTAAAAAATGTACATAAAACCTAGTGCACAGCGATGCGGTAGCATGGCAAACTATTATTGCATATAAACACGGTAATGTCACTGCTAAAGCATTTCAGTCCGCCATGTCGCAGTACGATCAACTACTTTAGCACACAAAAGCCAGCTGCTACGACAAATAAACCCGTGCTTGTTTGTAATAGTCGATTTCATACGTGTGCTTAATGTCCTCTACAATCTATTTCAATATCTGCAAAACAGGCCATTACTATAATCATTGCTTTATCATTGTTGTGGTCGGTTTTAACTTGTAAAGTGGCAGTACTTAGCATAAGGTCTTTCAGTACACAATAGTTTATCTCGAATATTATTAGGTTTTTACTCTTATTGAGTAAATGATGCACAGTTTCAGTAGACACACCTAGTTTCCCCACCCAATATATGCACTATTCTATTCCCTTATGAATTAGCTAACCCAAAACCCGTTCCATGAAGAAAAATTGAACTTCATCCAGTAATTGCAGATCTGCCTCCCTATGAGTGATATATACCGAATGTTTCTATTGGTCCAACTTTAATCTTGAAAAGGGCGGACGCGGTATATATTTAAAACTGTTACCGGTTTTTAATTTTTGCTGCCGGAGGAATATTTTCTCACTCGGGTTTCTATGCTTTCGAAAAGTGCCTCCATTCGACATTATATCCCCAGATAAGTAAATTTGTTGACAAATTTTATAAAATTACTTCTAGCTTGAAAAACGTTTTTTGCCAGTCGTAGCTGTGGTGATGACAAACAGGATCCAAATCTCTCTCGCGGAGTGGCTCCAGAGCGCACATTAGAGAAGATTTTCTGCAAGTTGGTGATTTGGTGGATTGAGCACGTGGCTGAAGAAGCCATTGCACCGGAGTGATTTGGCGTTAGGAGAATCCGAGGTACCTGCGATGCAATCTACGTTCTCCAATCAGAAATGGAGCAAGCTTTGGCACAACCCAAATAAAAAGTAAAGAAAATTACGTAAAACTTAGTGCACAGCGAGGCAGTAGCATGGCAAAACTGTTATTGCATAGACACGGTAATGTCACTGCTAAGGCATTTGAGTCCGCTACCTTACAGTACGATCAACTGCTTCGGCATACAAAAGCCGGTCGCTACGACAAATAAACCCGTGCGTATTAATAATAGTCGATATCATACGTGTTTTATGTCCTCTACATTTAACTTGATTATCTGTAAAACGGGTTATGCCTATAATAATGCTATATCATTGTTGTGGTCGGTTTTAACATGTAAAATGACTGCTTCTAGTATAAGGTTTATAGATACATAAAAGTTTATTCAGATATGATTTATTAACACCCGTCTTGGATAAATTATACGAAATTACAGTAAACTCAACTAGCCCCCCCCCCCCCAATATATGCACTATTCTATTCCTACAGGAATTAGCTAGCTCCAAAGCCCGTTTCATGCAGAAACATTTCACTTCATCTAGTACTTACATTACACTTATGAGATAGGGTTCTTTACCTTTATTATTTGTTTTATAAAAATTTCAAATTGGCCTTCTTTATGAGTGATTTATACCAAATGTTGCTATTGGTCTAACGTTAATCTTGAAAAGGGCAGACGCGGTATATATTGATAACCCTTGCTGGCTTTTAATTGTTGCAGCCACTCGAATTTCTTTCTACCCGGTTTTCTATGCTTTCGGAAACTGCTTCCAGATACGTAAACTCATTGTAATTTTTTTTGCAAATTGGTTGTTTTTTGCAAACTGGTTATTTAGCGGATTGAGCGCGTGGCTGAAGAGAAAGGCTATCATTTTAGGTAGAACGTGTATCTTATGTTGGTCCTCAACAAATAACGAAGACGATACCAGTTAATAGCCTAATCTGTTGAGGCTAGTGCGGTAGATTATTGTGTCTTCTTCAGAAAACTGAGCTTGATTTGGTCAAGCCCCCTTATGTTTAACTTCGATAGGTAAGGCCATATCACCTGGATATAGTAAGAAGCGGTGAGCGCAATCTTCCATTTGAAGAGACTCGCAGCAATGCCCGTTGATAGTTTATGAAAGTCTCGTATACTCTAAAAATATTATTGTCCTTACCGAGTTCCTCTATCAATGTATTTCCAGAAGTGTGTCCCTCGAGACGAGAACATGACATCTAGGCAAAAGTGTGAAACAAATGCTAGAGTTCTTGAATCCCACCAAAGTTTGTTGGTTGCAGCCAATATTCCTCCACTTCAAATTTGAATTGCCTTTGCCGCTCCCAGCACCAAAAATAAGAGGGGGTCAAGATTATCACCTTGGGCAACACCAGTGGTCTGTATGACCGCCGTATGTTTAGCAGCTCCATGATCTATGATGCTTTGTCCTGACTGTAACATGCCTTCAATAAGTTTCAGTATATTTAATGAAACCCTTCAATGAAGTCCACGAACACAGCAAAAATGTTGGTTGGCTTTTCGGTTTAAACCTCTTTGGTTCGAATGTCTTTTAGTATGGACTTCAGAAGTACAACACATGCTGTCGTCGTCGACCGGCCCCTTTTGAAGTCATGCCGTTAATCCGGCAGCTTTCTGTTAACCTCACCTAAAGTTTCTAATCGATAAGCAGGTAAGATTGTGGAGCCAAAAGATTCCTTTTTCTTTTAGGGATTTCCATTCCGTGGGTAGTTGGGACGTTCTCGTTGAAGTGTGTAGTGGTGCAGAGTGTAAGAAAAATCGATTGTGCGGGTTGTTCCTTTGTGACCAAATTGAGCCTGGGGCCTTTTCGGACGGCGCTTTTATTATTCGAAACTTCGGAATCACTGGGGAGCCGCGACAGGGCTTGACAGGCTTCAGTAACGCGCTCGTACCGGACTAAAATCACCATAGAAGCACAAGAACGGTTATGGCAATGACAAACATTTTCAGACATTTTCCGGAGATGCATTTACAACATTTTATATATATGTCCAAGATCAAGGGAAACAAATGCTGTTTTCCGTGACTTAATGAACACGTATAATGTAATGTAATTAACAATGCCGGAAGGCGATGTAATAGATAGATAGGTTTTATTAAATAGTTAAGAAGAATTTCCGGAAGTACGGCTTTTGCATCAGCCGCCAAAGCACTATGAGCGAAACAACCTTTTGCACCGGCAAGGTCTGCCGCAGGATCTTCGCTGCAGTTCGACCCTTCCCAAGAAGTTCCTCAGTAAGGTTGGACCTTATCTGTCCGAGGCTACTAGCCGGCATGCTGTCCACTAACCTCAGAGAGAGAGAGCAAATAAGATGGCAATATCTATAGCTAAAATTGTTGGCATTTTGCGATTTAGACAACCACCGGTGAGGCTTTGACCACTCATATAGTGGGCGCTCGGACGGATAAAGTCCGATGCTGCAGTTTGATCCTTCCCAAGAAGTTCCTCAGTAAGATTGGACTTTATCCTTCCAAGGCAACCACCGGTGACGCTTTAACCACCTATACATTAAGCGCTAAATGATTCGCGTTAAAAAATAAATGCGGCTTAATCCGGCCGATAACATGCTCATCATTTCTACGCGGATTGTTTCGGTGCTCAGCGTGAATTATAACACGGGACTTCTTAAACAACGAGCAGACGACCGACTTGTCCAGTGTTTTTGCTTAAGATATGTTTTTAAAATGCCTTTAACACAGTAAAGAGGAGCTATTATTAGAAACTGTCAATGATTCTACATGACTTGATTAATCATATCATCCAAAACAGGCATACAGCAGAGATACCCCTGGGTTCCATTTCACTGTCTCGCAGTTAACGATCAGGTCGCCTAAAAATTCGCTTAACATGTGCTTCTTAGACGATGGAGTACTTGGTAGACGAGGGCGGACGACATTCTCGCAATCGGTAGCAACTTACAGAAAACTATCGTTTCTAAAACCTCAGCGGCTTGGATTTGAGCCCCTCGAAATGCGAACTATTCATACGAAAACCTTGCTCCGATTTAACATAACCAGAGTAGAGCAACTAGAGGAACCCCTACTTCAAGATAGCACCCACCCCCGTGCTGTAAAAGTGGCTAAATAAATAGATGAGGTTAAATAATAATAATAATAATAATAATAATAATAATAATAATAATAATAATAATAATAATAATAATAATAATAATAATAATAATAATAATAATCAGGAAGTTACGAACGACCGAAGAGAGGGTCAATTCTTGAGGCAAGCATTGTCCTTGGCCGTTTGCAGAGGAAACGCGGCATCTATTTTAGGCGCCATGGAGTGAACTAATTATTTAAAAAACTTTGCAATAATACGTTCAGACCTCTCAACTGTAACATCGTTTAACATGTAATAATAATAATAATAATAATAATAATAATAATAATAATAATAATAATAATAATAATAATAATAATAATAATAATAATAATAATAATAATATACAACAGTATCCTGCACTGTTGCCCCGTCCTACCTGCGACACAGTGCCCTTGAGGCCGGCTGGGTCGCCGAACATGCAGATCGAGAAAAAAGACGAAAGTACAGGGACTTAGAGCCCAGATACCACGTCGTGCCTATCGCTATGGAAACACTAGGTCCCGCTAGTAAAGGTACAAGGAGATTCATTAAAGAGCTTGTCGAGCGGATACAAGAGAACACAGGCGACCGACGAGAGAGCGAGTTCCTGCGGCAGTTGCTCTCGCTGGCGGTATGCAGAGGTAACGCTGCCTGTATAACCGGGTCAATGTTTTGAGAGGAAGAGACTGCTACCGAGATATTTAATTATATATTAATACATGTTCAGACCTCACAATTGTATGATCAGCAATAATAATAATACTAAGCATGCTGGAACCCAGACTAGGACTTCATGACGATAAAAGGCCCGACGGTGTCACTATTCCGCCGTGGAAAAAAGGCAAATGCCTGGTTTGGGATGCGACAGTCTCCTGCACAGCCGCACCGTCTTATGTGTGCCACAGCGCTACCGAGGCGGGATGAGTGGCCGAGCACGCAGAGAAAGAAAAGTGGCGTAAATACACAGAGTTAGAGTACAGATACAATTTCGTGCCGATTGCAATGGAGACCATGGGCCCAGTCAGCAGAAGAACAAAGACATTTATTAAAGACTTAAGTGATCGAATACAAGCAAACACCGGAGATGCACGCGAAGGCGACTTTCTGAGGCAGCTGCTTTCATTGGCAGTTTGCAGAGGAAACGCCGCGTCGATATTAGGTGCGATGGGCTGACGACAGCAAGAAAGAAACTATAAAATAATGAGGATACACATTCACACCTCACAACTGTATTGCTCTAAGACAGATTAAATAATAATAATAATAATAATAATAATAATAATAATAATAATAATAATAATAATAATAATAATAATAATAATAATAATAATAATAATAATAATAATGAGGTTCTCGGAACTTCACTAAAATATATCACAGCTCAGATTGGATGGCCGTCCCTGTAAACCAATCAAAATCGTTTACTTTTATTGATCAAGCTAACCATGGCTCTACTACGGGTCGAGGCTACACGCCCCTTCAAGAATATGTGTTGGCCTTAGACTCGGTACGCCTCTCGTTCCCCCTTCTACATGTCGATGCGGGTGAGTAGTAGAACTCAACATGCTCTAACATGCTTTTTAAGTAAAGGAAGTCGACCACACCGTATGGCTATTAACGATACACCAGCAAGGCCCCTACCGACGACAGGCGCCCCAAGCGCGCTAGGACCTCCCGCCGGGTCCTTGTTTGGGACAACCGTAACCGACTCACTTTCTTCCTAAATGGTCGGCTATGGTGCACCTTGAGACGATCATGCCGCGGCCATAGCATAGGAAAACAAGAAGAGCAAATACTCCCAACTGACCTTCAACGATCTTAATAAATAATAACGATATATAACTATGATAGTCCGTTTAAAATGTTGGAGGTGGTGAACTGATTCTCCAGGTCTCATCACTCGCCTCGACCTCAAAGACGAACGAGTACTGGTGAACTGACCGGAGCCCATATCTACATGCAATCCAGTGGCATCCGAGACTTTAGAACCGGCGGGCGGTTCTCCTGATTTAGGAGCCCAGCAACTAAACTGGGCGGGCGTTTGAGTGCAACCACGGGGACAAGAGAGTCGCATAGTTTGTCGCCAGAGCTTTCCGTTGACGTCCTGTGAGGCAACGCTGTTACAATTTAAGGTCAACCTACTGCATGCTGCAGACCGGGTTTATTCTAAGTTAAAGGTAAACACGTTCACTTCGTTCATGTGTCGGCCTCGCGTACGGCATCTGGGAATCCGGTCCAATATATCGCACTAGAAAAGTTTGGTTAAATATTTTAACTGTTGTAAGCAAGCCCGCACCCTGAAGCCCCGGTTTTATTGCTCGATATTCTCCTGGTAGCGCTGCTGGCAACATTGACCACAAAGCCCGCGCACAGGCACTTTGCAGATCTGCAGCGGTATGTTTCTCAGATGCCCGATTGATGCAACAGGTGGTTGGTTATAAATCGCTAAGGCGCTACCAATCGTCGCGCCAGAAAAGCGCCCGGCAATGTGACTGTTTATTTTCGGGCTGACCCTCAGTCAACACTTAACGTTCACGCGGGACCGCTTTTGCATTGCTTCGTGAGACGGACCCCATAAATATCCGCGCACCTACGTGTCTCCTGCAGTCGCGAGGCGCACACCGAATACACCACGCCACCAGGCTCGATCCCGTGTGACTCTGAGACGTTGTATCAGCACACAGCAGTGAAACCGTAAAGTTCGGCAGAAACAATCAGTTTAGCGAAATCAGCAACGACGATCTGAACAACATTGACAACAACCACAACAGCAACAGCTGTTGTGGTTGATACAATCCCGACTCGGTTGTCTGACGACGGAAAACCAACGCAGAAGGCGGGTTACAGGCGGGCTGCTTGAAATATGGGTGTCTTTCAGGGTTAAGGAATCGTCACAAGAGTTGTTGTTGCAAACTCCCGTCGCTGGTACTATCTAGCAAATCGTCTCGCTTTTTGGAGGCTTAATGAATTCCCTCCATGATTGTCGGGCTTTCTGGTCTTAGAAAATTCTTTTAACGACTACCACTATTTCACCCAGTTCGGCGTGACTACCCCCAATCGCCTTCTCTGCAGCGTCGGCCCACTCAGCGACGCCAGGGATTAACTGATTTGTGCTATGCCCGCAGCACCCTTCTCTTAACCGTCTTTTGCGGTTAAGAGGACTGTGCTGTGGGCTAACTTTGCGTAGGCAAACCTGCTGTTCGGCTCCTAATATAAATTTCGGAAAGGGTGCTCGTTAATTACCGCTCTTCAGCGCTTTCTACTGAAGGCCGAGCTCCTTCGCAGGTCTTTGCCAAGAAAACGGGATCTTCTCTCGGCCGTTTTACTTTACGTCAACAACTCCTTTAACAGCGTATTGTAGAAAAGCATAGCCGAGGCTCTCCACAGGAAAAGGCCTCGTTTTACTATGTTAGAATTATACCCGCGTACCGATATGATCGGACGATCCAGTCCTAAGGAATGATCTTTAATATGACTGCAAGGGTGCCACAAGGCTCTATACTTGCCCCCTGGATGAAACATAGCTTTATACGACCTTCTGCGGCTGAACCTTCCGCCGGAGCCAAACTCGTTGCCTAAGCTGACGACCTTGTCCCCACCGTTACGTATTATTTTTTGTTTTAATCTGCTAGACAGATTAATGTCGTTAACAAGCTACTTTAGAGTATTCCTTGGAAGGCGTCTCCGAGGTAGATATAAGGAGAACGGAGAAATCTCTCAAAATTGCCAATGATTTTGCAGGCCTATTGTTAACATATTTGGGCCCCGGCTCTACGAGTGATGCATCATCATGTATGTTTGTAGCCGGGTCAGTCGTCTTATAGGGGGCTCCGACCTGGCTTTCTAATACCCTAACAACCGCAATGGAGTCGCCTGCGCCGGGCTCAACGGGTTGGAGCCCTCAGGGTGATCATCGCATACCACGCGGTGAGCAGTGGCGGCATTTCTACTCGCCGAAACAGTTCCAGGAATCTGAAGGCGCAAGAGTGCCGCCGTCAATGGGAAAACCCTATACTCAAGACGAAAGACAAGCGGCGACGTAGCAGGACTAACGAAGGATGCTTCAGGCGCCAGTGTCCGGAAATGTATACCAAATATCAAAGAATGGCTAAATCGGCCCAAAGGAACTAACTTTTCACACCACCTAGGCCCTGGCGGGTCACATAGACTTCCAGCCGTACCCATTTAAAATCGAGGTTATCCCAGAGCACACGATTCTGAGGTATCCAGCAGGTGGCAGACCTGTCCAGCATCTGCAAATCATTACAGCAGTATCTGCCCCAGTGGGATAACGCAAGGAAGATTTTTAAAACATATGTACGCCAAAATCTGCGGC
This sequence comes from Dermanyssus gallinae, assembly GCA_003439945.1. Taxonomy (NCBI): domain Eukaryota; kingdom Metazoa; phylum Arthropoda; class Arachnida; order Mesostigmata; family Dermanyssidae; genus Dermanyssus; species Dermanyssus gallinae. The sequence goes on from QVRM01001682.1 coordinate 12,354, forward strand.
AAATAACCGCCGCACTATGTGCACCCCTTAGTCCTTTAGAGAAAAAGCTAGCCGCGAGTAGACTCGAAACTCCTTCGAATGAGGGGACTGGTTTGGTACGTTGGCGTCTTTCTTACACTACCGACCCACACTTGCAGATGAGTTTTGTGCACAAATCATCATAACTTATTGGCCCGTCCCACAACTTCAAGCTCGTTGAAGACAATGCTTGCCTAAAATTTGAAGTCTCCTTTCCTCCGCTCTGGATGGTCCTCAAGTATGGCAAATACGGCGACTCTCAACAGCAGGATTTTTTGTTTTTATGGAAGGTTTCGGAAATGCATAATGCGCATGCGTCGCTGGCAGCTGCCAGCAACTAGTGCGGAACTCACAAGCCCACTAAATCCCCACTCCTCTCCCAACACAGGTTCGGAATTGAGTGGCATTTCTTCGAAGCCGTGGCAGAGGTGTCCCTGCCGTTCAGGACAGCCTGAGTTTCTGCAGCTTCCGCCTGTATGAGAGACAGGCTATGCTGTCTGCGCGATGCTCATCCACCCCGCAAACGTGGCGTCTCAGTACCTCCGCTTTGTAATCCTAAACCATGCGATCTGGACTGCCGCATTTAAAGAAGGCCTTCTTCGCAGCTTCAGTTTCCTTGCAGTCTAGAGCTTTATAGCTCGGTTTCTGGCATTTAAAGGGGCTTGTAGCTCCTTTAAATGCCAGTCTCAGACGCTTCTCAAGCCTGCACCACTTTGATCCTAGTTTTAGGGTTTTATGGGCCAGAGGGTTCCCTGCCACTGTCAATAAAACGACCACCAGAAAGAACCATACTTTCGCTCTACAAAGTTTTGGTTCACTTGACGTAATCGTGGCCTCACTGGGCAAAGAAGGGCATTTCTAAGAGCCCCTTCTCCCCCAAGAAGAGGTCGATCCCCCAAAGTGCGGCCGTGCGAATCTTGGCGGCCAACTTGCATCTTTGTGTTATTCGAAAAGATACTACTAGCGCTTTTCCCACGCCCCCCTGGTATTCCTCCAGCTGAAGGATGAGCCCCACCTGCTTGTTCTGGATAACCCCGCGCACGCTTCCCCGACTTCGTTCAGTCTGACATGAGCTCTAAGATCCTGAAGGGTGTCTGCAATAGTTTCACCGTCTTCTACCCTTAGCGTGCATCGTATCTATCGGTCCTCCCGATTCCCAGATTCCCAGTTGACGTTGTCAGAGAGTCTCGTGCACATATCCAGGTTTTCACTGCCGTCGCCAGTCTTTCTGCAGCAGATTTTTAGAGACCTTACAGCGTTGAGCTGTCGCCGTCGCACCCGAACCGCCGATGGGCTCTATGGCTTTACTATTTTTAAGCACTACGGCTTTCCCGGCGTTCAATACATCTACCACCACGACTAGGAGGAACTGCTATGCGAGCTTCCCCAGCAGAACAGCAAAAGAGGGATATCTCTTTCCTTCCGTTCCCGTTCTTGGCCCTTGTCTTCTCCCTCTTTTTCGTTTACGTTCGCTTGTCAACCGTGTTGTCGAGCGTAACTTTACGTCTCGTATACACGCGCAGAGACAACCGGGCCTCAAAACCAGCCAGTTAAACTGTTTATGCAGAATTGAGTCATAATTTCTAGTAACACGTAAAAAACAACGCAAATCAAGACGCATGAGGCCAACTCAGCAGCTAGAAAACCAGTTTATGCTGACCGGCCGAGCTGCTCCGATGCAGTTGATACAGCTGTCCCTCTTCCCGCCGCCGCGTCGAAAGTGATTTCAACCAGCCGAACAGCCTCCTCCTGCTCGAGCAGACGTCGACGACAAGACACGCCGACGACGACCATTTGGTGCTGCTGCTATTGTTGTTAGTTGCTGTTATTAGTATTGTTGCTGTTGTTGTTATTGTTGTCGTTGTTACTGATGTCGCTATCGTCCATGAACCTGTTCCAGCTGATGGCGGTCGTCGTCGTACTGGTGGTAGATAGAGGTAGCTAGTTTGCGTGTGGTGGGATCGTATTGCTGCTGAGTACAGTAAGTAGCTCGTGTGAACACACTGTGTGTTGTTTTGTGGCTGTAGCTAGCAGACAGTTCGTTCGGTCGTTCGTTCTGCCAGCCAGCCAGCAGAGTGTGTAGAGCCAGTGCAGCAAAATCGTCCGTACGTCACCCAGTGCCCGCCCGAGCGCCTTCTAGCGGATATCGCAAGCATAGAAGATCGACGACCAGCAAGGTGAAGAAGATCGCAAGTGGTTATGTGACTCGTTTGCTTCTCTGCCTGCGCAAGCCAACGGGGAATGGCAATGCTTGTGCTAGCTGTGATTTTAATGGTGCATTACTAGGGGGTCCTTAGCAGGTCGGCCTTCCGGTAGCGATAACTGCTATGATGAGATTGATATGTCAGGGCCCAAACGCCGAGTAGATTGGAGTACGCTGGCAGCCTTTTGCAAGGGCATCAAACACTTGGCAAAATAATAATAATTGTTGAGATATGCATTAAATCGAATTGACACTTTCTGGCAGTAGTTTTTGATTCCATCTCTTAGTTTCGATCATGAATATTTCTGAATTTATTTCATGTTTTTTTTTCCTAAATATTTTTGTGCACTGCATGCATTTATTTGTATGACTTTTAATTTCACAGTCTGAATCAGGTCTGTAATGTGCGTATATCCTGAATTGGGATTGTTGTACTTTGAATGGAGGCACACTCACTTCGATTGGATGGTATATATATATATATATATATATATATATATATATACGTGTTTACACCTATTGTTGTTGTGTATTATGAAGATTCTATACGAGTGGACTACTTCGCATGCGTGTATATTTTCATGCGTGTTGCCTCATCTATTGTTCGGTGTTATAATAAATACACCAAACGCTGTGCAGAAGTTCTCGTGATAGCAGCTGTTGTGACAATATTTTTAAAAATTGCGGATATAAAGCATATTCCTTGGATTCTGTTCAGCGTGATTATCTGATTATCTGCCTCATTCTTTAATTCATTTTTGCCAACTATTTTTATTTGCCGAAAACTTAAACAATATATATATATATATATATATATATATATATATATATATATATATATATATATAAGCATCATCTTATATAATTATTTGAATGTGCACCATAGGTTTGTGATTCATCAAGCTGCCACCATGATCCATCATGCATTGTATCGAGCCCTGGTTGGCTCCGCGGAACGCTACGTGCCGCCTAAAATGCGGCCACTTTGGGAGCATCCGGCAGGACCAAAAACCGTTTTCTTCTGGGCTCCTCTCTTTAAATGGTAATCCCTAGGTACAATCAACTATTGAGCCGCATTTCTGTAGCGTCATTACAGTCCAAAATAAAAACAAAACAAAAAATGCTTCAATTTTAGACACTTTTATTTGACTGCTCTAAGCCGAACGATGCCCAGGCGAACGACCAGAGTCCTTGACATCAAGTAGTAATAATAATAATAATCTCAACTATCCAAAAATCTAAAAGTTATGGCCCGTTTAGAGCGAATCTATATGGCTAAGTAAGCATGATTTAGAGAAGATAGAATGTAAGGGTAGCCAAAAAGAAAGATGAAAATTTGTAGCTAGTTTTGGTAGGCCCTGTTCACACAATAAATAAGCAATAGACCAATAAGGAGAAATTTATCGGTTTCACTAAGCGCTCATTTTCCAGACTGTGTGGACCTCGCATGTATATACACAGACTGTGTGAGCCTAATGGTTTTAAATATGTACTCGTACATAAGGTTGTATATGTAATTTATGCAATAGGAATTTCTTCTGTCACCTTATAGGTGTTTGGTGATTGCTGGTTTGGGAGACTTGAAGCGACCAGCTGATAAGCTTTCTGTTACGCAGAGTACCGCACTAGCCGCCACCGGCATTATTTGGAGCCGGTAAGTATCATTGCGCTATATATATATATATATATATATATATATATATGCAGCGGCTAAGAAGAAGTTATCACTTAGTCTTTGTTTAAGATAGGGTAAAAGCTCACTACCCTATCTTAAACAAAGACGTGTGTCGAAGCCATGTATAGCAAACCTGGTAACCCGATGCTATAGTCATCGGCTAGGTCTCGTAGAAGAGCGGGATGATATCACCCGTTTTATGTTTCAAATCACAGCGGCGATTTTTCTCCCAGGGCTGCCAGAACTAGTTTTGAGCGTTTTTTACAAATTTTAAATTGAGATTTCATAGCTGGACGGTAAGACTTGGTGGCCGATTAAACGACACAGACGTTTAGGAGTACGTTTCCTAAGATGCAATAAACGAATCAAGCTCAAGTGAATCGAATTGGTCAAGGGAATGCAGCTTTACGGAAAAAAACGTACGCTGACCAAACCTCTAGACGCCAGTTGACTGCCACGTGAACGCTGCGTGGCTCATTGATATGACTATTCCATCTCTTTGACATTTTTCTGGTATGTCTAAAATGTTAGCGCCGTGCCGCTAACACTATGTCGGACACCAAGAAGATAGTGAAATCTTATCTGTTCTTTTTTTCTGTATGTGGTAGCCGATTGTCGACGAGAAGTTCGCCTACCCTTGCACCGCTTGACGGAACTGATTTTGAACATTCTCTACATTTGTGTATATTTTGTTTTTCTGGAAGACTGCGACGGCAACGGAGAGGCGCCGTCATTTTTTGACTTTGAATTCGTCATTTCTCATTACGCGTTGTATGATTTGCAGGTACTCGTTGGTAATTAAACCAAAGAATTACTCTCTATTCTCCGTCAACCTGTTTGTCGCGGCAACCGGTCTATATCAGCTCAGCAGGATAATTCGACATCACCAAGAACAAAAGAAAAAAGCTATAGCTTAATCATAGTTAACCAGTTAGACAATTTTTCAGTGTCAGGTGAAGCTAGTGAATTTATTTCAATTGCTCGCACTCATTGATATGCGCTGCGACATAGTCCATACACTATGCGGGTAGACGTTAGCGACCTTGTTTAGAGCCAGTATGTTAAACAACGTAGTTGTATCGAATTAGATCTATATACACTTATTTCATATAGATAGATAGATATATACCCGTGTTATCAACGTGACGGCTGCCGCCAGCGGAGATGGTCGGCAATCTTAGATCTGAAATGTTTGTTGTCTATGATGATTCAGTTTTTAGTGTTGCTCTAGGCTCTCACTAGTAGTTACCCCTACAATACTCTCATTGTGTGAGTTATATCATCACACACACACACACACATACACACGCTCGGAGCTCGTGGAGGCGATTTCGAAATGCCTAGAAGGGCCTACTCATATGGATTGGTCATATAGATCCCCGTGAGATCATTAGCCATAGCATAATGTATAAATATATAATTTTGGGAAGCATACCGGTTGATCTATCAGGTAGTAGTTGAGCTGCGGACTCGGATGTAGTAGCGGCAGTCACATACGTTGTGAAAATAAATATGGTGGTGTTCATAACAAACCAGCCATGATGAGGTCTCTGTGATTTGTTAAGTGTCAGTGCGATGCGCTCGGTAAGATAACTTAGAATATGTTTTCTCTTTTTCATTGTAGTCGTTGTTTTTCGTTCAGTCGGTGAAAGTTTATTTATATTTTTGTCAAATAAAGAAAAAACACTTAAATATTATACTAATACACATACGACGCTCCAATTTATTTAGACAATCACTTAGTTGTAAACACTCACCGATCTAAGCGTGCAGCACCACATCCTTGGGTCACCCAAAGGGTTCCTCTATTCTGGCACTGACCAGGAACTTAGGGATCCTATTGGTGCCGTCGAGTTTCTTCACTGTTTCTTCAATGACAGTCCATTAGAATTAATTTCTAAACATACTCTCTCAACCCTTTCCCTCCATTTGAGATGTTCTGAAGGATACATGTATACCCCTACTATATTCTTCCCTCAGCCCGCTAGCAGTACTGGATACGCCCCTGGCTCTAACCGTGACTGTAAATCGAGGAGGCTGGGTCATCTAAGCTTGACTATATTGTAAACTTCGTAAGGACACAGTCCCGCGGGACCGCCTCAAGTTTACGTCACATCAGGTGTCACAAATTGTCCACAAAAATGTATGTGACACAGACATGACGAGTTTGGAGAGTCTGGGGAACCCCCACGTTCGCTAGGAAATTTAATACGATGTCTCTTGAAGAAATCGAAAGGCATCCTGACAAGCCGCCACGAACTCACGCTACGTACACATTGACTGCGCCAGCTTGGCCGGCATACGTTTGAGATCGGCCAGCAGAGCTTTGCCTGTCATCATAGTCAACTTGTTCAATGGAAACTCGCGCTGATCGTTTGGAGTCAAGCCCTTGACCTCGAAGAACCGACTTAATCTCGGAGTCATTGAGTGCGACTAGTAGTTGGTAGCATGCATTCTTCTTTACGATGCCGTGCCACGAGATTTGGCAGCCGGGCTCCTTCTTGCGGGGGCGGCCAGAAATTTGGCCAACCATCAGTCACTGAGCACGGAGGGCGCCCGTCCGGAAGCACAGATTAGACAGCGCTGTCTAGCATGAAGCCGAAATAAGGGCGTTTTTCATGTGCTGGTTCGCCACTTCGCCAGGTGCCCTACTAGAGTGTGGATCACAGATGGGAAGTTGGCCCCCCGTCATGTCTTTCTCCTCGTTGACCGTCTGCTTACAGGCTGCTAATATCAAGCGTACATCTCTGAATCTAAAATCGCGTTATTCATTGAACATTACAGCAAAGAAGACAGTCGTCAGATTGGGTGAGTTAAGCTGGCATGCGGTTCCGAAGCTGGCGAGGTTGTCGTCGGACTAAGCCATTTATATGCCCGGCGCTTTGCTTCGAAAATAGAGCTTCCTAAATATTGCTCGAGATATCGCTGATGTTGAGCCGCATACGCCTTCAAACGTAGTCTAATTGTGTGGATGCCAAGTGTTTTACACTTGATTTATTATTCAACAAAGCTGCACTTCTGTATTTCTCGACCAGGCGACAGGTTCCATTTAACCACGGCCGAGCACATCGTAGAGTTTCATAAGGAGTACGCGTTGTGAGCCGGCCGCTTCTGCACCCAGAGGTGTGCCCCTAGGCCCCATGCAGTGGTGTCTGCAGCACTGGACCAGCAACCGTTGCACTATTTGTTGCAACAACACGACAACCGTTGCACACATATATTACACTACCTTTCATTGGACCGCTGAAAACAGATAAATGAGAAACGGACACAACCTAATACGTGACTTTCACATTATACTCGACTGTGAGTGAAATGTTTCAATCATATTTATTTCACTTAAATAGAGTAGTATAAGTCAAATAAACAGAATTGAATTTAGATCATAAGCATTCCGTTTCTTTGCTTCTTATGAGCCTAAGCCTTTATACAAACTTTTTGAGTATTATTGTGTTGTTTTCGGTAAAGAAACACGGTTCAGTAGGTTTGCAAGTCCCACACTAGTTACTGATTGCTGTACGCGCATAAGGTATTCCCGAAACCACATAGATAACAAAACATCCTCTCTATGTTCAAACTGTGTGCCGATAAGAAGTCATGCTCTTTGGCATGCTTATATTGCTTACATTCTCCGATGACTTCTCTCTTTCTATGCGGCTAACGCACCATTCGAAACGCGGCGTTGCCACGGCAACCATGATTGGCAAAGCAATCGCAAGTTTGAGCCCCGACCTTGCTGATTGTATTTGGTAGACGAATTTATCATTGTCCTGCTGCTACATACCCCTGCTGAAGAAAGCCTATCTAAATCCAGTGATGAGAACGCGGTGACAATAGATGCATTTCGACGATATCGTGCCACAGGCAGCTTAGCTCATTACGAGCACCCTGTCTCACAAAAAACCTAAGGCACACACACACATATATATATATATATATATATATACCCTCGATCTGATGATGATGGCGATAAGGGACATTAAAGACAAGGCACATACGGTCTTTATCGGTTAAAAACTTTATTTCTGCTATTTATAAAAAGTCTAACAATAATGGTACATGCAAACATCACGTAAATAAGAAGGCTGCTTCACCGTCAGTGACAGCCCGATACGGTTCAAAATACAGTGGTGCAGTGCTGTAACTATATAGGATCGCGTGTACGCTACGCTCCTTTTGTGATTGCTATGAATGCTTTTGCAGTACTTATAGCGGCTTTCGAGAGTGCTCTCTTGCACAACAAATGAATTCGTATGATTATTTATCTGTACCAGACTGACGTATTGCCACAAATACTGTCTAACTAAGCAGTTCCCGAATTTTCGTAATGACAGACGTAAAACGACGTTGCAAGGAAAGGTGCGCTCAGCTAGTTGTAGTCTCTACAACGCAACTTAATCACGCCATTAAATACACGATCGATACGTCATCTCACGTTCATCCCATTCACGTACGTTTTCACTCTCTCTCTCTTTCTTTCTATATATATATATATTTCTGTGTCTGCTTTAGAGCTTGTTCAGTCAGTGGCCAGCATTGCCATTTTAGCTCTAATTTATTAAATATACGTAGAATACACATCGATCGCCTGACGATCAGCGGCAGCTGTTTCCGGTCGTTGCTGGCTCTAAAGACATATAGGCGAATCACGTAAGCCGTGTTGTCGTGTGCCAAGTCGCACCCTGTGATAAACAATGAATCGTATTTGAGCATCACTTATATTGGTCGAATGTTGTTATATATCTTATGTCGTAAGATCTTAATTATTTATTATCCGTAAACAAAAACACAACGTTAAGAACGCTACTGACGACAATCGTAAGATATATGTCAACAGGTACATGAAGACTGCAAGCATCCTAAGATCTGTAGATTCTGTACTACAACACAGAAGTTTTCTGGCGGTTCTACGTATGCCACTTTATGTGTCTCTTCAATTCTCCCGATTTTCTCTCAGTATTTCTCTGCCAACGACACTAGCGAATCGGGGACCGCGCTGCTTGTCTACTTGCTGTGCAGCTTATGCGAAAATGCTACTAACCAAATCTAAACTGTGTTAAAGGCGACTTGTATCATCGACATCATCACCTGTATTGATAATCACCTATGTTGCATCATCAATCGGCTTTCCGAAAAATCCAGTTGGCTCATGTGTTACATGCTCAACAGTGATATAGGACATCTTTCTTGACACCCCAATGAAACGTAGGTATTGTTTTTACCGATGTACGTTTGTTATCCAACAAATACACTGATGACGTTCTGCTTACATAACTTTTTTGTTGTGGGGACCAAGCACAAACATATTTTACACGTTGCGTCTAACTTAGTTCAATTGCTTCGTTTTAGGAAATAGTAGCATTTATTACAAATAAAACTAGCTGCTAACAAATTCACACAATCACAATCTAATTTACCTGTTCCACATCAAGAAATCGCACATAATGTGGGTCACTTTGTTGCTATCGTTTCGACTCTGCTAAAACACGGCGCCTAACCACACATCCAAAATTATGTTTTTCATTTATTGCACTTCGTACAATTATATCACGACGACTACCACTGCACCGATCATTTTCTTCTCAGCCCCGTAAGATGCGGCTCTATTGCGACGTGCTCGACGAGGCCTGCATGATCGAAGAGCTATAAACAAAGCTTTTCACGTTGAAGTGTCATTTACATTATTATATGTGATTTCCAAATAATTTAACTATAACAAGCATGCTTATTAGGACACTTTTAAATTACCCGCAGGTGATTAGCATGCTTGACTCCGTACGTCCCTCGCATAGGACAGCTTCAGTCGGACCAGCGAACTGTATCATCTTTTATTTCTATAAAAGTTACTAAATATAACCCTTCCCCACACATAAAAAGGAGTGTTGATCTCTAGTTGGCAATTGATATAGCCTCAGCGTCGTGCAAACATCACCAACATATCGTATATCCGTATATGCTTAATCGGACGGCGGGTATGATTAATGGAAACACCACCCTCTAGTTAGCCCACCTGAGTAACGAATTTGCAATGTCCCCCTGTACCTGGGTGTCGTAGAGTCACCAGACTGTCGAAGGCTAAAATATTGGCTGAATCATGTCATCTCAAATCGGTGTTCTATTTCTGGGAAGACATCTACGGTCCTTTTGCCTGATACAGTTTGTTTACTGATGCGTTATTTATATTATCGCTATTGGTGGCGGTGGTGTGACTATTATTGTTGTTGTTGTTGTTGCTGCTGCTAAAGCAGGCACCCATGCGATCTACGTATTCTGTTGCTGCAATGGGGTGTTAAGCACGCACCGGAAGGTGCAAAACCTGCCAAACGTATGCTATGGAAACACTCTCTGCACGGCGAATACAAAAGTTGTTGATTCCCGAGTCGACATCGTGGGTATTTCTTTGTTTACATATATGCTATCTATCGATGCAAGCTTCCGTTGTTAGTCACAATTTGAATACAGACACATACGCATCGCTAGACACCGACAATTCAACAGAATCGTGCACTAGTCAAATGCGAACGCTTGAAGCAGCACTGATGTGTCCATCCTGGCGGTGATCAACGACAAAACCTTGCGCTCTCTTTGGGGTCCTGTTCAAATTTACTTCTTGAGAGTATGAATGTAACAACAATAATACTAATTATAAACATCAATAGGAATTAGTAGCGCCACCGGGTACTACTCTCTGCTCGTGCTGTAATCCTCCGATGTTGCATTCAGTTTTGATAATTATTCATCTCGAGGGCATTTACTAAAGCTCGATATTGTGTATGTTAGAGACGCTTGTCGAGATTTGACTGCAATTTTACGTGCGTTCGCCGGGATATCCTCTTGTGGTATTTTTGAGCCATCGAGTTGACAATTGATACAACAAAGTAGACGACCATTATAAGAACGAAACGTTCAAACAGCGTCGAAAGAAGAGAGCCGTCACCACCTCCGGATGGGCTCTGCACGCCTCCGCTATGTCGGTGTAGCTTTACTCGTTGTTTTAGCAAGTACTCTTCGAATAGAGATACCACTCCGGGACCTATTCCTGGAATGCCTCTGCAAAGATACCCCAAACCACCACGTGTTAGTGTGTGAACAACGGGAAAAGACACAGATAGACTAGCTAGAAGTAGGCTTCGCGGTTACTTCTAGCCACCTAAAAGAATATTGGTAAAATACATATTAAAGATGCCATATCGAGGTTTCTAAGCATATTAAAGTTGCCATACTAAGATATAGCTATCATATACTAGGACCAATGCCTTTTGTGCTTACCTGACAAGATTAAGGAGCATTTCTACGTGCGACCCTTCAAACGCGAATATGACGAACAGTTTTTGAATGTGCATTTTGATTATTGCTTTGCCAATCAGTGTTGCGCCAAAGAACGTACGAAAAGGGACCAGAAAGTGGCCGCACATAATACCAGCGACGTCGAACAGAGGATTTGGAATGGATGCACAGGCGAGAATGCCCCAAAATCCCACCTGCAATTGGTGAAACGACAGTATTTCAGCCCAAGAAACGCACGTCACACAACGTCAGCAAAACATGCATTACCTTAATAATGGAGTATCGAAGCTCAGGACTACTGTACAATACAATGATTGTTTTTTGTACTCACGCTTCAAAAAGCAAACATGGGGTGAAACGCAATTTATGTATTTTTCCGTTCAAATATATATATATATATATATGGTACAAATTCATTATTCGCCTTCAACCGGGGAACATATGGCGAAATCCTAATCCGCCTTAAAAGTCATCAGCCCCTCTTGGACGTCTGCGTAATAGCGTCATGCCACATATCGTGGTAGACGGTAATGGTTGAATTCACGCACCTTCTGAATGAGGTTCTCAACAGCTAACTTCGCTCGGTCAAGGACTGATAGCTGGGCTCGATCTGTTGTCTCTAAGGCCCGCATCTCCTCGAGCAGCTCGAGATCGTCCTCATCGAGTTCACCGCTTTGTCGAGCCGCCCGCGCCATGAAATACGGTGGCAATTCGCCGAGTGCCGTTCCAGCTCCCCACATAAATGCTTCAACTCGAACCTGCATACAACACATGTACAGCAACAACGTTCCTATAGCTTTATATGAATGCATATTGTCAGCCAGTCTAGCCAGAAAATCAGACAAGATCATTTTTTAAAACGTTTCATAAATTTCCAGTCGTGTTTCGAATTTGTCTTGTGAGTTCCAACCAGTACGTCGATATAGAATCTGGTCGGTCAGATCAGTTACTGGCTATGTGCATACAGGGAGTTGTACCTTATGACAAACTCATAGCTTAATATTATTATTATTTCGCAATCTGTTCCTATTGTGAGTCTTCAAAGCGGACTTGTTCAAACGTTCATCAGAACAACGCGCTCCTGCAATTCTATATCATAGCTGTACTGGCACGTCCAGAAATATATATATATATAAGGTGCACAATGTAGTACATTATTCGAATAGCATAAAACATTTTAGAACATCAGGTATTCGTAGTTGTGATTAGGTAAACAAGTCTAATTTAGACGCTTATTTATATTGTTATTAGCACAAGTATTACTAGTGTTAGCCAAATCGTCCCTGCCATGTGCAAGAGATTAGGGCCGCGGCGTGATAGCGTAGCGACCTGAGGGCTTGACAAACCTTAGCCATGATTGCCCAAATGCTGGGCGTCTCACGCCCTTCTTCGTCGGGACAAATGATTTCATCGGGATACGGAGGCTCAGGAAAGTGGAGGCTGCCACAGGTCGACGCTGCCAAAGTTACTGCAGCGATGTGAGGGCCAAGGTACAACAGGAATGTATGCAGACCTGTCCCGAGTCCAACCGAGGACAGGACACCTAATCCCAACCAGTAGGCGCACCACAGCGCCGTTCGCTCGAGAGGCTGCAAATATCGTTGATGAGAACCTTCCACAAGATATAACGCCGCCATACACGCCGCTACCAGCAGCGCTACACAAACCCGCAGCTTATGTCGATATAGTCTGCAACGATATAATCACGAATCATCAAAAACAGCAGCGCTTATTATCAGCCCATGTATGTTCCAACAACACCACATATGCTTGAAAAAAAGTGCAAGCGCGCGTAGTAATCAACGCAAAAAAACAAAATGCAGTCAAATCAAGACAACTGAAAGTGAGTTGTGTGTGTCGTTGTGGTTGGTACGTACTTGGCTATTAGCTCGGCGAGAAGCATGAAACTTTCTAGGATGAAGAAATGCAGTGTGGTGACCGGTCGACGCCATAGAACGAGGCCCTGGCGCTCCGTGTGTAACTCCACCAAGCTCCGCTTGGCAACCCCTAAAAGTGGCACATACAACTGTTAAGGTAAGATACGCTGTTTCCACACAAAGAGATTTATGTGATGCACTGCCACTACTACTTCTATAATCTGACAAAACTGCCGCGGGAATAGCTCTGTAGTACTCATACGTGAGCGTAAAACATTGCGTTAGGCTTTGCTATAATTGTGTCATAAAGAATAGCCAAAATATGCATGTAAATGATAACTCTTCAGTCGTAGCCTAGAATATGTGTGCTTCACGTCAAAGTAGAACGGCCAATATATACGGCAAACGAAAAAAGATGATCTTTTTTAGGTTTAAGATATTAAACGAATGAAGAAGCTTATTAGCTTGGCTATGAGTTCCTAAAAGCATAGCGAAATCCTTCCTGTCATGACACCTGTCCATGCGCTTTTAAAGAAAGCGCCTCTCCCTCGCAGCCTAAGCATTTCCTGCGCTGCGCGTGTTACCCTCTGCTGACCTGTAACTACGACCTACCTGATTCGAACCTGCACCGGCCTTAAAGGCGCTGAGGACTCAGTGACATATGCATTTCGAAGAAGCACCCTCAAAAAGGGATCAGATTGAGAACATCCTATTGTCTCTGGAGAGGTTTAGAATTTCAGTACACATGGGAAGCCGGCAGAACTTAATTCCCGACTGAGCAAACCTCTTGCCGGCCCATACGCAGGACACAAAATGGGGCTGATCAGTTCACACACTCGACACAGAGCTATTTATGGAGGACAATTAGGTCAACATTCAGGTTACTTACCTTGATACAGGAGACCTCGCTGAATCAATTTGTGATAATGATATATGGCTCTTCTACGAAAACATTCTGCTCTGTTGTTTTGTTAGATATAATACAGCAGTAGTACTTGCATACTCTGGGAATGAAACAAAGGACGGTCAAGACGGTCCTTTGAGGAAAAATAGAGCTAAAAATCGGCCAACTTACGGCGATCACAACTTACTAAAAAAACGAGAGCAACCCATTACTGGCACAAAGCGCGCTAACATAAAATGAATGCATAAAATATCTCGTAGCTGAAAAAGTAAAATAACAGAAGAAAAATAATAAAAGTAAAAACTAAATCGTGGCGTATGTATATATATATATATATATATATATATATATATATATATATATATATATATATGTGTGAATAAAGTTCCACACTGTGCTACACACTAAATGTGCGAAAATTCGTTATTGCGCCTATTCTCGCACCCTCTACTCGGGCATACGCACCATCGCCCTGTCGAGCAGGCTGCTTCCGAGTTGACCTGCGGGCATCTCCTGCCCGGAGACTTGAATCCTCGCTCATCGCGCTACTCAATACTGGACTAGAACACTCAGCAACGCCACCACCACCACCGCCGCCGCCACTACTCAAGAGCTCGTACGAAGCAGAGTAGCCGGGATAGCCGCCCAAAGCCTCGCCACCGTCCTCGGGGGTGCTCCCGCCCGACGAGCCGCCCGTGGTTCCTCTGAAGGGGGCGGCGCTGAACGACGATGAGGTGGTTAACTTCGGCCGCTGGATGGCCGAGTCCGAGTTTTGCGAATCGCGTTTTTCGTGCTCCCGTCTCTCCTGCTCCCACTTCTCAAGCTTGCGGACCTGCACAAAGAAAAAGCAGGTGAATATTTAAATAACACAAAAACAAATGCAGTGTTTCGTATACTGGTTATCATTAGTGTAGGGCATGCATTCACAGACATGTGCAATTACATACATTATTCGTGCTGTTATTATAAAGCTGTACACTGTAAACATTTATGAAATTACGTTCCAACGTGTTATCGTGGGTACAACGAACCTTGGAAGATGTGTGTATAGAGCATAAACAATATGTATGTATACGCATATATCTTATATAAAATATACAAATACGGATGCTTAGTTATTAATTTATTGGACATTCAGCGTACTCCCCTACCTTACACAACCAAATCATAAAATAATTATTTGTACAGTTTGACGTTTTTAATCCAGGTAAGAAAACGCAAATATTTTCGGGAGAACTATATATATATATATATATATATATATCAGTTATTATTGAATTTCCCTAGCGCTGTTTTTGTCTCTATATATATATATATATATATATATATATATATATATATATATATATATATATATATATATATATATATATATATATATATGTGTGTGACAAAATTACATTCTGACATTATAAGTTAATGAAAGTGTCAAGTAGAACAAATGAATATCACTCTCTAAAACTGTCTAAGCAATGCCGTGCCGGCAGTACAATTAGCTTTGTGTCTACTTTTCAACAACGTTCTGTCGGCATTTATAATGTGTACTACTAAAGAGACAAATAAAGAGTGCTTTAGTAAAATGCTAGAAGTACAAATATTCGCTTGGATATTTGACGCACTTCGAATATTGATTTTAAGCTAGACGGTTCTAGATAAGCCAAGTATAATAGCCTCCTAGATGATATAGCCCAGTGAATGGACGCGTGCAAAATATAGGTTGTCATGAGCCCAGAACAGGAAAAAGAAGGACACCGGAGCAATCAAACAAGAGGGAGATAGTACAAGGCAAAATAAGTATATAAAGAAAGACACAACTGATTGCAAAAATCCTCCTTAAACAATTCATCTGAATGAATATATAAATATGTATATGCCGTCGAAAACGTTGGAGGTGGTGGAACTGACCCCAAGACTCTACACTCACCTCAACCTCAAAGACCAACAAGTACTGCTGAACTGATCAAAGCCTATAAGTTCTACCCAGTGGCCTTCGAGACTTTACGACCTCCGGGACCCTGACTGAGAGACTACTTGCTAAGTTGGGCGAGCGTTTAAAAATAACTATACAAAAGAGCGGCACAATTCTTATGCCAGAGACCTTCCATTGACGTTCAGCGGGGTAACCCGGTCTCAATTCTAGGACAGCTCGCCGAATGGTGCAGACAGGGTTTGTCAAAGTTAAGTGTGAACACGTTCATTTAGGCACAATAATTAATTGCCAGCAATGCCAAACTATATTTAAAGTGATATATTTCAGAGCAAAGCACAACATCTGCTTTATGCATACATATTGTTTATCTGGCAATAACTTTGCATTTTAAGATGGTACATAATGACAACACAATCGTCATTATATACAATTTGAACACTTCAGCGACCGTCCTACCGGATGAAAAAGTGTAAAGACCGCCGATGCGCCTGGCAGCTTGCTGCGTGGTATTTAGCGCATCTGCTTTATTATCACATAAAATTGATGTGTGCCACAATTTATTATGGTCATATATGCATTGTTTCCCGTATGCATACTCCTGTAAATGCAGCTTGGAACCAAACAAATAGACAGACACTATTTGAATCATATAATGTATTTTTATTTTCCTTTAATTTATTTTTATTTTCCTTTCGACGCAACATGATCTTCGTTCTAGCCCCTGGGCAACGTCCGCAGGACAGAGGATGTATTTGCAAGTACTCAAGGATAAAGCAATGTGTTTCATATATATATATATATATATATATATAAATCGCCGGCTTCTTAAATTATTGGGGCGTACATCAATAATGTGTACTCGCAATTCACATTTTGTCCGTTGACGTAGAGCAAATATGCTGCCTTGTTGGAAAAGTGAGGTTATGCTAGGGACAACATGAGCTGATACGCATTAAGAGCATCTTAACTGCAGGCGTCTTAGGAACGTGTATTGGACGCCGTCCACTGACTTCTATATTTGGTCAGACGGGGCTCTTAGACAATAAGAAAGCAATACGTAAGTGTGGGGAGAACAGTACATTTATAAAGGCGAATGCACACACGTGGAGACGTTAGAATAAGGCAGCGAAGGATGATATTGAGACGGCGCTATGATGCCTCCGCAACTTTAATGGTAGTGTGGAGGCTGAATTCACGATCAGGCGTAATGTAAACGACTAGGTCACCTCCACAAAATACATTGTAACGGACAACGTAGTTAAGTAAATAAGAGTCATTGTTCGCCTACTTTCTATGGTCGAATGGTACATATGCAAGGCGAGCAGCAAACTGCACGAAATCCGTCCCGCAACAGGACGCTGATACGCAAGACCCAACGCATCGCTGCGTTCATGCTGGCTGGCACGATCCCTTAGGACCTGAAGGCCACCGTGCGTCGTCGCTTATGGGCGAAACCGTCAAGCACGAAGGAGAAAGAAAGGGATACAACTTTGGCAGTCTCTTGGCACAATGAATGGGACGCCACACCGAACAGCGCACCTGGGGCTCTAGTGAAGATTCTGATTCCAGACCTTAAGGCGCTGATGTCCGGTGTGGAGTTGACACACTACGTGACCCAAGTGCTCACAGGTGGACATGGTAACTTGGAGAGTTAACTCTTTCGGATAGGAAAAGCAGATACGCCACTCTGCAAGCACTGCGAAGGAACAGCGGAGGACACGCCCGAACACACAATACCGCTGTGCCCGGCGTGAGCTCCTTTAGGCGCGGACATAACGACAGCAAGAATCTTAAAAAGATTATACACCTTCCTATGAACTCACGCGATGACTAGAATCCTATAGCTCGTGCAATCGAAAGCATTATGCACGCCAAGGAAGAAAGGAACCGTTTTTACTTGACAAGGCCCCGTCAGGCACTCTAGGGCAGCTAAGATATGGACTCCACTATTTAACCCCCCCTCAATTGTTTGAAGAATTGCTTGAGCAGTTCCATGTTAAGTGTGGCGATGGGGACTTGACTGGTTTTTAATGGGTTGAAGTCTCACATTATCGGCCTACATTTGCAGCTGAGCTTTCCTGCTGTGGTGTTCGCGTATGCGAGCCGCATTTTCCAGTTAGTCCCCCTACTTTGCTTGCAGAGTATCGCCGTTGTTCATTATTATTATTATTATTATTATTATTATTATTATTATGAGCAATATAATTATTATCAAGATCATCGTCATCATCATTATTACGGCGATATTGCTGTTCTGATTGATGTCATCGTCAAACGTTTGCGTTCTAGCTTCTAGGACTTGCTGAGTCTTGCATTAATTTGATGCCAATCGTTGTTGTCATGCAGTCATCAGTAACGGATGCCTTTTGGAATTAAATCGAACCGGGTCTGAACTTGTTAGGAGCTTAGCCGGTGCAAACAATAATTACAGATCACTAATCGCACTGCTTAGTCCGAGTACGCGCGCACAAGAACGACCGTAAATACGCTGTCGATGCTATCACGGTTGTTGTTGTTGCTACTGATGTTCCTGATGCCGCTGCCAGGACCTACAAAGTCCGACGTGGCAATCCGGCCCTGCCTACCAACCTAAACGTGGCTGGATCCACGATTAAACAGACCGGAATCAAAGCACTCGCCTCTGAATTACTAGACTATTGCTTCTACAGTCCACTTCTTCATCACGTTCCAGCCTCACATGTGAAGCTTGCGACAGCCATGGCTCCTACGCGACTCTACGCTCTATGCTGTGCGACAGGTCATCGAGTAAGACAAAGAATCCTCGTTTTCTTCTTCGCTAATTTGTGCACGGTTTGTTTGGTGACGCGGACGCCAGACCACTGCCCTAGAATTTCATTCGTCGCCGAGCGGGAAATTGAATTTGCCGCAGAGCCAGCGGCTCTATAGAGTGCAAAAGCGAGCAAATTCCTTTGCAACGAACTGATAACTCTAGCTGACCTGCGCTTTGTCGCAATATCATAAAGCGGCCTGTTGACTTGCCTGTTGACATCTGCGGCGATGACACGGCGGAGAAGGGCTGACTTATCGATTCAGTACGTTCGGCATAGAGAGAGAGAGATGGTTGCATATAATGCGAAAGCGAAAGAGAAATGAGAGAGAAAACTGCACAGAGAGCGACATAAATTGCTCATTGCCACTTGTCTCTAGACACTAGATGTCCGTCCGTAGAGAGACAACTCTCGAGCATCCTCTTTCCGTTGTTTCTACCGGCTACGCACCCACCACCACCACCATAACAACAACAGCAGCAACGCTAGGCTGACGGGTTAATCATGGTTGTCGCCGTCGGAGATCATAGCCGGTATCACGGTAGCAAAGGAAGGGGAAGCAGTAATTAGCTCTGACAGCACAGACAGACAATATTCGCGGCAGCACAAATAAGCGCTGGTGCGCAATCGTATTCACACAGAGCTGCCCCTGCGAGCGTTTCTTTTTACAGGTATCGTAACTCGGTATGTGTGGATATCTAGCTCATTCAATATATATATATATATATATATATATATATATATATATATATGTGAATTGTATTGTATTGGCTTATATATAAGAAGTAACACTTGTCTTCTTATAAACGTATACACCGGATCAGATAAATGTAAAAGTCTCATATCTTCCACAACAAAGACGTGGAAGAAGTAAAAAGAGGTTGGTTCGGCGGTTTTTAAGAAGCCAAAGATGGAGGAGCAACGAATCTACACCAAGTCCTGTCTTAAGAACCAAATCATGTGTTCAAAAGTGGTGAAAATGTTACGAACTGCTTATGGTGATCAAGCAGAGTCCCGATACTCTGTGTGTACATGATACCGTCAATTTCGCAGAGCGTGATATCACACTTAAAAACCGCGGAAATACAACCAGGAGGATAGCTGATTTAATGTAGATATTTTGTAGATCAGTTGTAACAGTCTTGACCATTATTTTATGCGTCAGAAGACTGGAAGCAAAGTTCGTTACGAAAACTTTTGTTTGAATGAAGAATAAAGACCAAGGCCCAATCCTCCCTGTGGTACTTCCAAGAAGAGGGTCAATCAAAGAAACTCTGACACAGCAAATAAAACACCAAGGCTCTTCTGACTGATCTGGTAACCACCTTCCACGCATTTTGCCACCTGGTTCTACAGTCATAAGAAGAATCAATAAGAAGATCACGAAATGTGAGGTAGATTGCGCGAGAACATCCGACGCAAAATATCTGAATTCTGTGCAAACAACTTTTGGAGCCTCTATAACGACAACGCACCGGCACACACGTAATTACTTATTTCGGATTAGTTAATTAAGTTCTAAAGAATATCATGCAAACTCCACAAAACGAACACAATCACGTTAGATCCCTTAAAAAGTGTTGTTGAGTTTTTACGCCTAACTACGGTCCAACCTAACGCGACGATTAACCTAAGCGGATCTTCCGATATATATATATATATATGGTGCGGCAAGAGTCACTTGACGGATGAGGATGATGTCAGGTATATGGCCGCTCCGGGACCTTTCCGCATTGTTTATAAAAGATCCGCCACTTTTGACATACATTGGGCTTTTTTTAACTCTCCCGCCGAATATTTTTCTTCTGCTTGTCGGCGGTACACGGTTTACTGGCAAGCGCCTTGCTCTTCAAGAAAAGCACGCAAAAAATCCAGAGGCGTCAGGTCGCTTAACGAGATGACCACAGAAATGATTACATTGTACAGCTCAATGAGCCCCAGTCTCTGACAGCTATCTACGGCAAAATGTATAGAACGACAATGCTTACCAACACCTTGCCGTCAGCGCCGTCGATTCGATATGGCGGCAAGATTGGAAACAAGTGACTCTTGACGCACCCTACAAAAAAAAAAAATATATATATATATATATAAATATATATATATATATATATATATATATATATATATATATATTTACATATATATATATATATATATATACCACTGAAGCTTAAAATGTTTCGTGGTACTTAATGCATTATTAAACATCCCTGATATTAATTGATGCACTTCTGCGTACACATGCCCATAGCTCGATAGTTCGACTGCTGTTTTCCAGCGTTTCAGTTGCTTTTCAGGGTGTAGACTGATCATATATACTTGGCACACAACCACTGGCGTGGTGTTGTCGTGAAAAGGCAAGTCATGCGGCTGACGACCACAAACGCTCGTTTTCAGCCATTGTCTCAGAAAGCCGGGATAACTGATCCGCCTTCCTTGTTTTGTACACGGCAAATCTGATCTGCAGAGAGCTCATTAGGTCCCTGCAAACGAAGGTGTTGCCAACTACAGCACAGTTAAGTTCCTGAGTAACAAGAATCAACGATAGTGGCCAACGATAGATAACGCGCTCAGATAAGCTCGTTGAAATGAATAGATCTTCCACTTATGTATTTAGTAGTACAGCAATTGGTCACCACATATCCGCATGTCCCCGCCATTTATCGCGGCATAAGACGAAATGTCCGTCTAACTGGTTAGAAGGAACCCGACCGAACAAAAAGCATAATTTCACATCGTTTGAGTAGCGCGAGCCGCCTTAAACGCGGAGCCTAGCTATTACCAGCCTTAGGAATAGTGCCTACTTGTCAATGTATTATGACTAGATCAATGTATTATATTATTATGTACTATATATAGTACTTAATGAATGATAGGTAATACACAAGTGCCTGGTACGTTAGGTCGCACTCAACTGATAAGGCTCGTAAAGTGTAATTTCTTAGACAGCTGGCTGTTGCAAAAAGCCTGCATCCAAAGGCTGTTGCCTCACCCTCTATAATTAATAACACTATAAGTGCTATTAACTACAATTAATTGCAGTTAATAACACTAGAAGTGTTATGAACTATAAGATGTCGCCGTCCTCTGTGTTTAATGGGAGTGCTTTACTGGGATCTAGCGTTAGGCTCTGCATAACCACCGACTTCGTCTCGAGAGGGGCTCGTTTCGCTATATCTCTCTCCTTTACCACTCACACATTGAGTTCATGAGTTGTTAAAGTTACTACATAAATTCGACGACAACAACAACACAACAACAACAGAAAAACAACACAACAACAGAACCACAGCAACAATAACTAAAACATCAGTTAAACTGTACGAAAATAGCGCGTCGCCGAACGTCGCCTAACAACATTGTATCAATCAAAGTAGCCATAACGACCTCAGTTAGTCAGTCCATAAAGAGTTCACTGTTGACAACGAAGGGCATTAGATAGAACAGTATAAGATAGAGCCAAACAGCAAACCCATATATATACATATATATATATATATATATATATATATATATATATATATATATATATATATATATATATATATATATATATATATACTTCAAACCTATGTACCTACTATGTGTCGTGTTCAGCCGCGGAAGTGTCAGAAAAGCCAGGTGATCGAACTACAGTTAGCGCCACTTCAATGAAACAACAGCAACAATTAAATCGAAGAGATTGCCGAAATAATGAACAGCCGTGAATATGGATTGTTTCTACCCCGATGCGCAGAGTGCGCGTGTCCATCCCCAGAGGCTCTACTACGTCAACAACAACTGTAGGCTGGGTCATGCTTTCAAAATTATATCGCTTCGCCTAACCATGTTTACCTCGCACGGTAATCGAGTCGTGGCGGTAGAGAGTAAAAGAAGAAGATGATGATTTTATAAAGACAGCCACGTGTAACAACAATGAGGAAATCATTATAACCCTGTTTAAGAACTGCAGTCCAGAGCGGACTATCGCATGTAGAATCGAATTATAAAATCATAAAATTTATCTAACTATTTTAGCATTTGTGAAAGCAATCTTAGAAGCGGTAGCACCATCTCGTCCAAACAAATTGCAAAGACGGATCGCGTAAATAACATGTTTTCATGGCGGATGGCTAGGGCACTGAGAACTCAAAATGCTTGTGGCGCAAATGTCGGCACACAAGTAACTTGACTGTTCTATGAATCTAGGTAACCGTTTGTAAAATGTAAATATTGTAACATGTCCTCCTTTGACAAAATAAAGGTGCCTTTGATTAACAAAGAATAGCAGTCGGCGTAACGTACATTTTGTGGAAACGCCATAGGGCACATACACACGTACTTACGTGACTACCTGGATTACAGTTCTACGTCACCCTATATACACAAAAAACGTTTACCCATCGTTACAACGTTGAAGTATTGGTGGGAGGATAAGGAACATAAAAATATCAGCTTGCATATTACATATACAAAACCCATAGCAAATAATATGTATGGTGCCTACAACAAAAACGAACTATATTTATACAATTAAAAAAAAAAAAATATATATATATATATATACATATATATTTTTAATAGAATGCCGCTTCGGTGAGAGCCACCCTGACTAGGTGGGCCAGCCCAAGCCTGGACCTAACGCCTTGAGTTATGCCCCGAGCGGGCTGTGCACATGTTCTTATATCACAAAGGTATATCTTGCTGCACATATATATATATATATATATATATATATATATCCTGCCACACATAAATAAAAAAGTATATATATATACAACTTGCAGACTGCATAAATGCAGTGACAGGAAACATATTCGATAGATTCCGATGCAAAATCAATTTTCAACAAAAATACGCGAAACTTTGCTCGAGAGTGTGCCCACTCTGCACAGTGGTCGGGCAGCAATATCAAACTTAGCTGACATCAAACTTAGCGTTCTAAAGAATGTTACAGGATGTCGCAGGCACTATGACAAAGTAGCCAGCATGAGACGCGGGCGCTTATCCTGATCCATCCTGATAACGGACTCACGCGATCGTAAATTTGTCGCAGTTGTTGCTGTTGTTCATGTAAACATGGCAGGTTGCCATGCCCCGTTGTGGGGTGCAGTACGCACAACAGCCATGGCTGGGGCCACTTGAGCCCTGTCTCCCTTATCGTCTCGTGGCTGACGTGTAAGGTAAGAGAACCAATAACCTCTCGAAACAGCGAGCACGTCACCAGAGAAAGATTAAGCGGGCAAGCAACTTGTCCTATCGTTACCGGTGACGAGCTAGCAACAATCGGTCAGAACTTGAACGCTTTAAGCGAAGGCCCAGGTACATACAACATTGCAGAGCTAATAACATGCAGAGAGATCGCCGAGAGACAGCTAAGAAATGCAAAGATAATGAACGCCTATCTGGCTCGTCGGGACCGCCGCACGACATGGCAACTGTGTGGCGCAAGGCGCAAAAACGACAACACCGACAGCATAATACACACGCATACTGAGAAGTGGTATCTACTAAAGCTGCCGCGTTATGCGTCCCTGATATATATATATATATATATATAAATAGGTAATATGTGTAGACACACTTCTCAAGCGAATAAAAAATCAATCAGTCCATCTCCTCTCTGCCGTAGATCTATCTAACTTGTATCTCCTCTCTTCCGTAGATTCCTTTAACTTGGTCGGATCAAGATTACGACTCAGCTCTGTGCCGCGCTACACACAATTCTTTGTCGACATTTCGTCAGATAGTAGAAAATCACGAATAGTAGAAAATAGCAACGTACAGGTTTCTGCTAGAATGAAAAGTTGGCCCCCGAACATTCATTTCATCGCGATAATGTCTCTGGCAACATGCTCCTCTAATCGAAATGATGCTGTCCTAATAAGCTTTTATATGAGCTTTCGGCAACCACTATATCGACCTAAAACGATTGAGTAGCATAACGTCTACAGTGATCAAAACAAGTAAATTCGTTCCAATGAACGACCACCAAAGGTTCAGACACTATTCGAGTGCAACAGAAATCGTATCGATCACACTTTATTAATAATGTAGATTCCATGATTGCGTGCAATCGTGCACGTGTTTACCGTATTAGTATATGTCGTCATTTGAGATTTTTTTAAACAAATAATCAACACCGTGTAGATAGATAAAAACCACCTAGCACGTGTATCTATATATATATATATATATATATATATATATATATATATATATATATATATATATATACCGTAAACTCACCGACAGCTGATGACAGCTACGATAGTTTGCAAAAACGACCGTGCTGTTGCTCTGTCACAGCATTACGATGTGTCAAATCGACACTCTCGCAGCTACAGTAGGATCTATACCAAAACAACAACATCAACAACAGTTCGTTGTTAACTCGATAGCAGTTCGGCTTCGAATAAGGGGGGGGTGGACGAAACGCCGGCTTCTTCAGCTAACAGCGTAGCAAGCAGTACAGATTTTGACAGAACGCATCGATTACGATTCGATCGTCGCGCCGATACCATACAGCCGATCAAACTGTCACCACTCATATAGACAGGTGGATAGATAGACAGACACATGGGTAGATAGAACTATAATAGCACGCACGTAGGATAGATGATATACTCATACTATATATATATATAAATATACTTATACTATATATATATATATATATATATATATATATATATATATGTACACACTCACATATACGCGCATTTACAGCGCACGTATTCATTCATGCACAGCCCGGCGACATGCGATGTAGGCTACGGCTGTCGTCGCTCAGCCTATGTCGCGTGGTCACAGGTGGTGATGTATGTATACATATGTCCACGCTTCAATGCACGATACGTCACGATCACAACCACGATAATGACGATGATGATGACAACCACAAGAACAGCAGCAGCAGAAACATTAGCAACACCAGCAGCAGAAATATCAGCAGAAGCAACAGACCTGTGTCCTTATTTCAAGCAGATGTCGCTGCATCTGTGGCGGGTGGCGCCACACTATACCGATCCAACATATTGTGTTAGAATTACAGAGCAGCAGCAGCCACAGTGGCAGCCAGCACCCGTGTATAGATAAAGATATAAATACAGACAGAGAGAGAGATAGTGTGTGTCTGAGATTAATTTATAGAGAGAGAGAGAGGGAGATTAATTAATAGTTCGAGAGGGAGATTAATTAATAGTTCGACAGGCAGAGAGATTAATTAACAGTTCGACAGGCAGAGAGATCAATAGATATCTAGACAGATAAGGTAGATAGATATCCAGCCAGCGAGCCGGGCGCGGCGAGAAGCAGGAGGAATTGCTTAGACTTGTAGAGAGCTGTCACTGTCATTTTGTAACAGAACCTTCGGTCATTACCGTCATCACTATCACTATCACCACCACCACCACCACCACCGCCACCCACTATCGTGAGTAAATATAAACAGACAAATCCATACACCTCGAGTAGGTACAATTTTAAAAATAAATACACCACGAGTAGGTATAATTTTAGAAATAAATACACCACGAGTACATCTGGTGATCTAAGTAAATAGCTACACCACGAGTAAAGCACGTTGACACCTATTGCAGCAAGACTGGCTGCAGCGAATTCACACGTACGGGCAGAGAGAGAGACCACTGCTGAGGGAAAGAGACACCTAGGGGCCCACATACATACGAACTCACGCCCGCGCCACATAGACAGATACATCGATGGATACACAGACATACAGATAGACATAATGACAGACTTATTGACAGGAGACAAAGTGATCGCCTCTCACGCTCACTTACACCAGCTCTCGTTTATTCTGACGGACAACGAACTTCTACGAGATTGACAATAATAATGATGATGCTGATGATGATGATGATGGTGGTCATAGTGAATGTTGACGGTCGTGATTATAATAACTGGTGGCGGTAGTAGAGATGATGATGATGATGAGAGTGAATGACTGTGGTGATGGTGATTATTATCGAGGATGAATCATATCGGTGGTGACGACGATGGCGATAATATCGAGTGTTGGACGGCTCTGCTATACAGCCACAGCTGCCGCTGCCACCATCACCATTACTATCACAATCACCACCACCACCCCTATAACTAGTACAGACTACAACTCAGCCACGTTAAAGCGGATGATCACCTGGTGTCGTTTCCGAACGAATGTTGATGCCGGCTGCTCTTCTGCTACACGACTTGATGATTAGCCTGGCAGAGCAGCCGAATCATAACAATAACAACAACAACAACGACAACACGACACAAATATCGAACCATAAACAAAGACATCCGACAAAACAAAGACATCTGGCTGCTAAAAAGCGGCTGCTTTTGACCGACCAGATGAATGAATGCATTCGGTGGCTGGAGCGGCGAGATGTCGTTGACGTCAGCTTGCGGGCGCTCGGATAGCAATCACGACATGGTCGGCGAAATATCAGCGCATCTCGTTCGAAACGGGTGCTAGCGTCTAAAACGTCGGCATGTATATAGGAATTACATGTAGTAACCACAGAAATATAGAAATGTATATATATATAATATATATATATATATATATATCTATATATATATACACATTCGCTGGCGCTCTAATTAAACTCGATAGATATGTTAGTAAAAAAATAGGAACATATATAATAATATTTTTTGGAACGAGGGTTTATTATGATTAATATGCACATGTATTAGGCGATATTTACAGTATGTTTGTAGTTTTCTGAACCAATCATTGGTATATATATATATATATATATATATATATATATTAAAATCATATGTGTGTTTATCGTCATTCAGATCACCATACAGTTGGGAGTTTCAAACATGTCGCCTCGATTCAAGCAAGTGTTAATTAGCTGCTCCTCTCATGACGCCAATTATACGAGCGGCATTGCCTCTATACACCGCGAGACACAGAAGCTGTCTCACGTATTTAGTTCGGCCAGATCCCGAATTCATTTTGCTGTTCCATTACTGATGGGTCCTTGTCTTTCCATAGTTACCGGTGCAAAGGGAAGACTGCGTTCGAGATCTGCGCATTTGTGTTTTCTTTCCTTTTCTGTGTGTTCTACCACCCATCCTCTGCTGACAGATGGTTACGCCATCCGGCCTCTTGTCGCTCTCCAATCCGAGGCCTTGAGGTTCCAGTTTTGCTGGCAACCTTGCCTTCCAAAGGGCTCTTTTGAGAATTTAATTTAACCTGATGTGCCGTGAAATTCTTCCAGAGCTTCTTGGACAGCTTAATGGGCGTGGACCGCAAGTATGGACCTCATCTCCGCATGCTGCGCAACGAAAGCCTTTGCATATTGTACCTTCTATCCTGAGAGCGGCAGCCATGCGGAAAGTGGCTGGGTCCAGCATGGTGCCTAAATGTGTGGAAAAAAACCGCCGTTTCACGACGCGTTCACGACGCGTATTCAGAGAGTCTTCGATATCTATTGCTAGCTTTCTGCTAGCATATCCGTCTAGTTGATGTAGGTGCTCTTCCAAATGGCAGTGATTCAATTTATACCGATTTCGTAATTAGCTTCCATCTTGTGCTTGTGAATTAGATTTCGCACGTCGTGGTTTACTAAAGATTCTAACACAGAACCGAACTGATTTAAAGAAGCAGCGCAACATACTGAAGCCAGATCTTTTGCACTCCGTAAGCCAATTCACCCACTTTAATAGGTTAACTTGCCCTTTTCCATATTTTGCCGTTCAGCTTGATGTTCAGCACCTTGCCCATGATCTCCCTGATGGAAGTATCATATGCCTCAAGTTCATCGGGGCAAATCTGTCGGTGCACTAAAAAGTATGTAGTTTAAGCGGGGCAATCCTAGGTTGTGTCCCCACAGGTACATTGCCACTTGTAGACGTTTTTTTTAGAAGAGTTACGCCTTCTATAAAAGCTTTTTGGTCGTTTAGTACTTGAGAGATCTCTTGTCTGTCTAATATGGCCCCTAGCGTATATATTGATGGTATCGTGGCGGCCCTGCGTGAGCCTGGCCAGCTTAACGCAACTAAGCCGGTGCAGGCCGTGCTCATCGAGGTAATGGAACCATAATTCCGGTAATTCCGAACCAGCAGAGGGTGTGAGAGGAGGTTTTCAGTGGATAGCACGCGCGGATTGGATTGAGTATTATTATACTCTCCCTGGCGTTTAGTCCCACACTACCCTCCATTAACATCGGAGGGTGTGCGTAAAGCATTTTCCACCTCCACAAAAAAAAGCCGTGCTCATCCACCGTTCTTCCGTTCCACCGCATGGACATTCCTCTCTCTCTCTCTCAAATAGCAGACAATGTCACATATAAAGCCACTGGCGACACAGAATTGGTTGTTGGCCAGTTTACTGCCGACGAGCTCGCACGGAAACGCGTCGAGCCACGTTTCGGCGGCGTCGGCTGATATCGCTTTCAATCTAATATCGTTCCCATCTTACTCGCTGTCCGACAAAAGAGTTACGTGGGTAGCCTGAGTGCCTTCTGCCTGGTGACCTGTTCCTCAGAAAGACGACTAGACTGACGCGCGTCCCAGAGCCGAACGGCGTCTTTTTGGTGGGTGATAAGTCCGCCGGTTGTAGCGGCCACTGTGGAGCCCGTGGAGGAGTGAATAAGAATAATAATAATATAATTTGCAAGACCTGTGCAAAAGCAGTAGAGAAGAATGGCCTCCACCCGTTGAGCTGCATCAAGAGACAAGGTCGGGCTCCCAGGCACACAGAAATAAATGCAGTGATTCAAAGAGCTCTCCGGAGGGCGGGACTACCTAGCATGCTGGAACCCAGACTAGGACTTCATGACGATAAAGGCCCGACGGTGTCACTATTCCGCCGTGGAAAAGAGGCAAATGCCTGGTTTGGGATGCGACAGTCTCCTGCACAGCTGCACCGTCTTATGTGTGCCACAGCGCTACCGAACACGCAGAGAAAGAAAAGTGGCGTAAATACACAGAGCTAGAGTCTAGCTACAATTTCGTGCCGATTGCAATAGAGACAATGGGCCCAGTCAGCAGAAGAACAAGGACATTTATTAAAGACTTAAGTGATCGAATACAAGCAAACACCGGAGATGCACGCGAAGGCGACTTTCTGAGGCAGCTGCTTTCATTAACAGTTTGCAGAAGAAACGCCGCGTCGATATTAGGTGCGATGGGCTGACGACAGCAAGAAAGAAACTATAAAATAATGAGGATACACATTCGCACCTCACAACGGTATTGCTCTAAGACATATTAAATAAATAATAATATTATTATAAATAATAATCCATGAAGTCAACCCTCAGTCACCGAGGACGGTATTTTAGGCTGCCCTTAAGGTCAAAGCGTCGACGCAGTTAAACGAGGAGTACATGCTATCGCGACCGTCAGAGTGTCAAAACCCGCACGTCGTGCTGTCTCAAATGGTTTTCCAACACTGATAAAGGGAGACACAATGTCAGCTCTGAGTCTCTCGAAAGAAAGAATTCTTCTCGACCAGCCGCACGAACACTTAAGCAGATGTTGAACAAAGACGAGACGGTACTCCACAATCTCCGGCCGGCTATTGTACTAAAAAAAACTGGCTAGTAGAGCAAAAAATCAGTTATCGTCGAATATGCCTGCAAAAGTACAGGCATAGCATAAGAACAGATTATCAAATAGCTCTTCGCATATTGTCACTGCAATTCTAGGAGTATGGAAAAACATGAAACCCATGCTATCAACAGCATGAGTACAAGAGCATACAAGGACGGCAGGACTCAGGACCCAAGCCAATCGGCTCGCAGCCGCCGACAGACGGGGACAGGAGACATGAACAGTCAGTTAGATCAGCTCATGTGATATGCATTTATATTATATGCGCAGAATGGTTATAACATTGGGCTGTTGCTCGCGTGGAACATATTCAATTCAATTCAGTATTTATTTTACCGTAAAATTCATAGAGAGTTGATTCGTGCTTCACAATGTGACAGCACGATCTCACAATGCGTATTTAACTTTGCTATAAGCTAGCTATAAGCACATCATATTCAATATCAAAACAACTCGGTTTCATGCATATATGATGGTGGTATGTTGTCAAAAGACCGGGCCATCAGTGTGAAGAGGCCTTGAGACTGCCCCGCGGAGCTGTTCGATATTCGTGAAACGAGCACTCGTTCAGGTGCAGTGAAGGCCAAGGCTATCACAAAATGGGCCAAGGTAGTCAATATCCACCTGTGGCGAACCGTGCGCGCTCGAAATGCCATCTGCGTTCAGTGACCTGTGACGTATGACATATCCTTTTATAATATCATGCACTCTGCGAGTGTTTTTCGCTGAAACATAGCCAGTAATGTGCTACTAGTCTCATTGTTTTTATTTATTTTAGGTATCCAATTTAAGGATACCTATTGCTGGCACCTATTCCCGCAATAGGTGCCAGCAAATAGCACACGACACGATTGTAGCCGGTAAAAGCGAAGCATAGAGACAACAGAGCGCTCTAACAACTATCCCAAACCTGCTCTGAACCGGATACCAAACATGAAGTGTTTGAAAGGTTCACGAGAATACGTGCATAGGTAAATTGCACGTCCATAAAACAGACTTTTCGATAGGGGAAGAAGAATTGTCGGCTGACCTAAGAGATGGTATACTGTCTATGATCGAAAAAACAAATTCGATCTAGGGCAGTCTAGCGACTTGGCGCTCAGTAACTTTGACGCCCTGTATTTTCGCAAACGTATACTTGCGCTAGATATTTGCCTGAGTGGCGTTAGAGGGAAGAAAAATATTAGGCAACCATTTATCATGTTCTGAGAAAAACGGTGACAAGAAATGTCGTGTTCGACGAAACAGTAGATGACTCAAGCGCAGCAATAACGCAGAACCGCTACAATAAACGGTAGCACGATCACATAATCGGTGCCACTTGGAGAGCGGTGTTGTCTCTTATCTTGCGCGCCTCAGTGGCTACCAGGACAGCTAGACAAAAGCAGGTGTTCTTACAAACACTACTAGAAAATAATATAACTATCTTCACGAGTGACATTGAGCTATTAAAAGCACTGGGCTGTGCCAAATTAAGCGGCGAGCTTCTCGACTTTTTAGATGCCTATGACAGTGTATGTAGAGCAAGACTGTGAGTGGCCCTTGAGGATCAAGGGCTACGTAAACACTGAACGAAACTACTCAGGATACTGTATACCGTCAGAATAGAGTAAATCTGACACACAGTTGTGGCGTACACGGGGGTATGACCAGATACTCGACACGCACAATATTACACCGAAAAATTTAGATCGTTAGAGTCGAGAGAGAAGCACTAAACGTCCAATGTCGTTGACCGTCCACACGGCAGGCAATAAATGTCCGATTCGTCTTTATTGCCAGACCGCCATGACGGATAAGCTATTCTCCTATCCCTCCAATTTGGTTATCTCCTCATCTACCGCCGTCTATGTAGTCTACCCGTGTAATTTGTATATGACGAGTCTGCATGGCCGTTGCGTCGTTTTTCCTAATGGAAATTGCCCCGTGGCCGGTTTCGGGTTCTGCCTCTTTTCTTTTTATTTCTTCTTTATATTACTTCTTTCTATTCTGCCTCCCGGTTTTTCCTTGCCCAAATTGCTGTGGTTTGATGGGTCTATTCCCCTCCGCTGCAGTTGTTCAGCTCTGGGTCGAATACGTATCCCGGTTCAAGGACTTCGCCGCTTTCTCTCTCTCGCATTATCTTCATCTCATCTCATTAATCACCTCTTGCACTTGGTTAAGCATTTCACTCGGTCTGAGGACTCTGGTGCACAGTTTATATAGAAGCTAGTAGTCTCCAGTACTGATCGTACCGGCGTAATGTTTGCCGATTCGGCTGGTACCCGGATCGTATTAAAAACTAACTTCGCTTGATCGCTTAAACGAGGTAGTCACTTCTGTAGCACAAAATTGACTATAATGTTTTAATTAGACAGTCGGATTCTGTCAGTTCGTACCAGTTCTGAAGTAGTTGATAATTTCCAGTTAGATCAGAATAAACCGAATCAGCCATGTCCATAGCACAACTTCGGTCATCATCCAGACGGGTACGAAGCCCATCCGGCGACAACACAATGTCATAAATACTTCTACTGTCAACCTGACTGGATCAACCTTCAGAGCCATCCCTTCTCCCACTCTCAGTTTAACACTATACTAAATAATATAGCCAGAATCCGCAATGAGGAGCATAGTACGTCCAATCTTGTTGACAAACCACGCGATAATAAATGTCCGAACCGTGATGACTTAACTGTTCCTCCCCTAGTCCTCTGTTTATTACGTTTTGTTTGTGTTATTGTACAAGCCCTACATTCATCTACATGTGTATCGCATGTATGTCGTCTGGGAGACCGTTGCGCCATCTCTTGGTGTTTTGGCTTCCCGTTTTCTGGAACCGCGAGTTCGTTTCAGCTTAAGTAAGTGTTTAGACGACGGTGGGCCTGCACCACGAATGTCCCCTTAGTTTGATTCTATTTGTGCTTTAAGTAAGCAACGTGAACCCGGGTTTAGCATTAGGCCGCAGTCGAGCAAGAACACGGCCAGTCGCGGGCTCGGCTCATTAACACAGCGCGACCGAGTGGCAGGAAATGTGCAGCTCAAACTCTCGCCCGGGCTCCCAAATTCCAAGACATCGACGACAGGGACCTGCGTCCAGGAACCGGTCGACGAGAACGTCCGCGTATACATGTGTCCCCAGGGGGACGAACCCGGGCCTAGAGTGTCTAAAGGGTGTTCTAAAGGAGTTTCTGGAGACAAAAGAAAGTTTTCAGTACCAACCATATTACCTGCAGATGACACCGTACGCTTGTACGAAACTATAGCAGATTGTAAAAACTGTTAGATATGACATCGCGGGATAAAGAAGAAACGATTCTAAAATGTGAGTTTTAAACTAAAAGAGCTATCTAGCTAACCAGGAGGCTGTCTGAAGGCGATAAGCTAGCACTAACTGCAAAAGCAGAGTTTATTCAAATTTCTGAAGTGCTTTGAAAAAAGATGGCAGTACCAGGGCTTCCCTATACAAATGCAATTACCATGATGTAAAAAAGCAATGTGCATTTAACTCCACGGTTGTGACGCCGGAACGCGATACAGCAAACCAAAGTTGACGACTTCGATGGGCGTGAAGCATAGCTTCGCCTGATTACAAAGCCAAAAGGGGAAACGTTAAGTGCAGGATTGGAAGGAGGACGAAAGCTGTACAGCAAAGGCTATAGATGACAGACGCCGAACCGCTACTCAAGCAGCAATCGATCCAGCTATTGATGTTTGCAGACGTAAGAAGAACAAGAGTTCCTCCTCGACCCCGAGGAGAGCGCAGTCAATAAAGGCTCTACCAGACCATACAGTTAATGATCTCGTCCTACAGCGCCCACGGTGTAACCTTTGCTAGGGACTTCGTGTTTCGATGGCAGAGTGACGAACGTGCGCCAAGTCTACATCAGTTCTCTGCACTATGAATATGCGCACCTTTCACAACATTGAAGGCATAAACTTCTACATTTAATTTTATAACGCCATAGTAATTCCAGAGTAGCCCGTATTGTGCATGTGCTTGGGCACGCTTTCAACAAAAAGAGCCAAAAAACGTCCAGCAAGATTTGGCCAATCGCACAAACAGGTCGCGTTCAAGACCGCTTTGTGAGATGCAAAGCAGAGAGTTATAATGTATCTCGGGTGATGACTCTCTCTCTCTCTCTCTCTGCCGTCAGTGCCGAGCTTACAGAAACATCATGGTCTGTTCTGATGGCGTTAACTACAACCATTTTCAGAATCTGCGGACTAGCGGAGTCTCTTTATCGTAGAAGAAAAAGAAGATAGCGCAAGTGAAGGAAAAGCACACGTGTTTACTACTGGCACTAGAACTAGTAAAACAGGCGTGTTAATCCTTAACTCTTGCCTTTCGCCGCATCTCCGGTTATAGCCGTCAACTTGAAGCTTCACTTGAGCACGTTGCTTGTGCAAAAGTGCAATTCGAACCCACGAAGTTGGTAGCAAGAAAAATGCGCAACAACAACAACAACGGAAAATATTTGATTGTTGTTGGTTAGTGAATAGCAAAATTGCACTCTTTGAACCATCGTGACCGATGTAGACTATTATTAGGATATCTCCAGCAAACTCTGACTCAAATTTCGCATCTAATCTCAAAAATGGACAGATGCACACTATGATGTCGTTGACTAGCATTATAAACAGTAAACACACAAAATTAAATCTAAGGGAAGAAAAAATATAACAACGTACAATGCGATAAAATCATACAATAGAAAAACCACACTGGATACCATACCATTTTATTTGAACATTTCTCTAGTATGTACGTGTTTAATGCCACGCCTCTAATACGGCCAAGTTTAGAATTCTCAACTTTGAGTCCCACTGTGTACGAAACAATCAAATACTGCCTTAACGGGGCTGTTCCTATTATTAGCGGTACATGTGCTTTGGAATTGGCCGGTTTACACATCACTACCAAGTTTTAAATAATAATAAAGAGACTCCGCTAGTCCGCAGATTCTGAAAATGGTTGTAGTTAACGCCATCAGAACAGACCATGATGTTTCTGTAAGCTCGGCACTTAATATGTACGTGAACTGTACACACTCTGACCAGAGGACTTAGTCTATTGAACTTAGACTAGCCGAGTACGTAAGGAATGAAAACACGATCGCCTGCTGTCACCTGTAGAGTGGCTTGCTGACTCTCCGCGTCAGCTGTATTTATTGCCTCTCAGATTGTTCTCGAATGTGGTAGAATCTATTCGGTCCGAGTAGACGCTTCTATCGAGTCCTCTAGACGTTTCTCGTACCTACTCGTACCTACTCTTTCCACTGCACGTCCGCCAGCACGTGGCGCCGAGCCGACAGCCATGTGTCTACCTAAACATGCCTAGACACAACAGTGTAGCGTAGTGCCGACAGTCGTGTCTACCTGAATATGCCTAGACACAACAGTCCCCCACGCTAACTATGAAATATGTAATAATGTATGTATGTAGTAGTAATACTTAGATCTATGTACGGCGACGGCTTCGCCCAGCCATCTTTCGATAATCTATTCTTGTTCTTGGTCGTAGAACTCTAGGCTCTTGTAACGGCGTCGACGTAATCGGATCCGCTGATGTAGCTGGCTCGGTAGAGAATTCTGCTTCCTCTTTTATAGACGGTGCTGGCGCCGGAGAAGTATTTAACCTAGCAGTAGAAGATGGTCCCGTGCTTGCAACCTCTAAATGTTTTGGCTGTTTGTCGCCCTGGTCGACCGTACCGTCGAAATGTTTGAGCAATGTATAGCCTGTTTCCTTTTTTACGTCCGTCTTTTGGACTTGATCGAAATGTCTCTTCACCGTGCCGAGCTCGGGCGACTGCACTAGCATGTGCCTTCTTCCAAGTATCTGTACGACACTGGACACACACCACTTGTCTTTTTTTCTGTAGTCTCGGACTGCCACAGACTCCCCCACGCTGAATTGAGACACCATCTCAGCTGGCTTTGCTGGAACTTGTCGCTTCTCTTTCAGCTGGGATATGCGAATTTGTCGGCCGAGGAATATGGATGCACGGCTACTTCCTGTAGCTTTCGAATGCTGATTCTCGAAACGCTGAAGTGGATTGAACTCTCCGCGTTCTTTTCCGGTGATCCAACTTTCGTAAGGTATTTCATCTCTATTGCCTGTAGCTCCTTCTTACCGTTCTCGGCAAGTGCGTAAGGTATTTTCCTGGGTTTGTACACTGGCTTCGGCTGATCCTTGAACTGGACTGTAAGTGCGTGCACTGCCGGTAGTGTACCAATGCATGGCGGAGTGAGCCTGGGGTATGCGGAAAGTAAATCACTAGCTTCGCTTTCAACTCGATGAACTTCGAGGGTGCCCCCATCTCAGCGCCTTCATCCAATCGCGACCGAATAACATTGGAAATTGGGGATCGTTGACCAGGTACAGCCGCAATAATTTTGTAATATTGCGGTACTTCACGTGAACTTCCACGAAAGAGTGTGGTCTCACTTCACTGCCATTCGCCACTTTTAACGTAATGTCTGGCTCATGGTGTATGAATTTCGGCAAAACCGCCGCGAAACGTGAAAGAGGCATCACAGTGGCTCCACAGCCGCTGTCCACTTCCATTGTAGCATCGGTACCCTCGATCTCGACTGTTACGAGTAACGGGTCGATATCGGGTCTCACTGTTCGAATTGTATGTACTGGCTTCACAAAGTTCATACCTGAAGTCTTCTTCATGGCTGGTTGAACTTGTACGGCGAATGCTCCATTCTTCTTATTTTTGAACTTGTTGGTTAAACTACCACCGGGCTGTCTTTGCTGACAGACGATCTTAAGATGTCCAGTTTTCCCGCATGAATTGCACGTAGACTTAATATGCGGACACTTGTCAGCTTTGTGGTCAGGCTTTCCACAGCGATAGCAGTGGCCTGGCATCAGGCCCTGTCTAGAGCGAGCCGGAGCTGTACTGTCCTTACTGCCTGAACCCGTCGGCTGCTTCTTCCAAGGCAGCTTGGCTTCCCGCTGCTGTGTACCAGCAACTATTTTGTTGATCGTTAACCGTTCTTTGCGCACAAACACTGACTCTGCTTC
This sequence comes from Dermanyssus gallinae, assembly GCA_003439945.1. NCBI lineage: Eukaryota > Metazoa > Arthropoda > Arachnida > Mesostigmata > Dermanyssidae > Dermanyssus > Dermanyssus gallinae. The sequence continues at coordinate 49,620 of QVRM01001682.1, forward strand.
TTTGACTGCGTCGTCCAGTGTTTTGAAAGTATCTGCCTTATGCAAAACTTGATCCTTTACATGGTCGTCCCTGACACCGCTGATGAACTGTACTAGTAGTACTGTCGTCAAGAATTCCATTGGCCATTCGCATTCTTCCGCGTTTCTTCGTAACCTGCGCGCGAAGTCTTGAATCTGTTCACCTTCCTCTTGTTTTAGGGCTTGGCATTCAACTCTTTTTACCCATTTTGACGTACCTCTTGTGTAGATAAAGTCCAAGGCCGCCAGAAGTTCTTCGTATGTCTTCTTTGATGGCTCCTCTGGAAATATCTGGTCCCGCAGCTTCTGGTACACTGTGGACGAGAGGTGGTTAGCAAACCTAAAGCACGCTTGCTCTCGGGGTACTCGTTAAGCTCGATAAATTCACGGAAGCGACACCGATATGTAGACCACGGCATCTCTTCTTCCATGAATCTCTCGAACTGTGGCAGTGCTCGGTTTTCCCTGATGCTTCCGTCTCGTTCCATCGTGGAATCTTCTGAGCGCTGTAGTTGCCGAAAGATGTGGTAGTAGTAGAAGCTGTAGCGATTGTAGTTGCCGAAAGCAGTAGTAGTAGAAGTTGCAGCAATGTAGTTGCCGAAAGAAGTAGAAGTTTTGTAGTAGTAGCAGGCACGTCCTTTAGGCGTAGCAGGTGAACTTGTTGCCGTTTGAACTATGGCACCCTGCCGATCTTGAAAGTAGAAGTAAGGCTTGAAGGAAGGTCAGTCAGTTCGTAACCACTTCGTCGCCACTAATATGTAGTTGAACTGTGACGTACGTATGTAGTAGTTACGAACATCCCATCTTCGTCGCCACTAATATGTACGTGAACTGTACACACTCTGACCAGAGGACTTAGTCTATTGAACTTAGACTAGCCGAGTACGTAAGGAATGAAAACACGATCGCCTGCTGTCACCTGTAGAGTGGCTTGCTGACTCTCCGCGTCAGCTGTATTTATTGCCTCTCAGATTGTTCTCGAATGTGGGTAGAATCTATTCGGTCCGAGTAGACGCTTCTATCGAGTCTCTAGACGTTTCTCGTACCTACTCGTACCTACTCTTTCCACTGCAACGTCCGCCAGCACGTGGCGCCGAGCCGACAGCCATGTG
>QVRM01001683.1:0-29109 GCA_003439945.1 Dermanyssus gallinae
TGTGTGCTAATTCCTCAAAGTCCAGGTAGAGCAAGGCTGGAGGGGCTTCTAAGCCCGAGACCACCGAGGCTGACCACCAACAACTGGAGCTGAGATCGAGCGAACGTCTAGGTGAAAATGTTCAGACACACGTCCGTGTATAGCGTGTATGGAATCGGATCAGGCCGTTGGGAGTCCGTGGGGTCTTGAAGGCTGGGCTTGCTCTCCAAAAGAAACGTGATCGTTGGCAAACCAAGCGAATGGCGCAGCGAGAAAACAGCCGCAACTTGTGCGCAAACCAGGACGATACGAGCGTAGATCCGCTCCAGAAAGACGAGACGCCATGTGGTGGGCTAGGCTGGGTGCTGCCTGCAGGGAGACAGCGGCGCTCGAGCATGCGCTCCAAAAGTCCTTGCGACAGGGGAGGTCGCTTGGGGCGTAATAAGAAGAAGTAAACCGCCATAGCAATATCACGCTAGCAGCGTAATATATTACTACACACTAAACGCCGAAGCGAAGCGAATATATAATTTTTTAAATAACTTTAATCATACGTTTTAAGCAGCTGCTTTATTTTTATTAGATGATTTGAGTGTTGTATCATTGTCCGCAAGATATGTGCGCATGACATTGCCCTCAGTTCGATACTTGTCTGTCTCTGACCGCGTGGGTTCGTTTGCTGGCTCCGACTTGTTTTCATGATTGCAGCTAAATCCCGACACGAATGCGTTTCAAAGGCGTTTTTCAATGAGGTGCGTCGTTGTGACGAAATGGAGCGCCAGTTACGCTACATTCTTCGCCAGATCAAGATGGAATCGCTGCCAATACCGCAGGTAACGACAGTTTCGCGAGCCGAAATTACCGACGTTGGCGCCGCCAAAAGTGCGAACGGTCGTAAATGCAGCTATTTTATATTAAGTAAATGGTGCAAATGTTTAAAACGATTACTTATTGCCTGTTAGGCACATTCGTAGCCTATAAAAAAAACGTGTAATCAACTCTACGCACATCGATTTACGCGAGCAAAATACAGTAAAGGTACAGTCATTGGTCATGTAGATAGTTTCTATTCTAGGAAGAGTGAATTTGTTTCGATACGTTGTAGAACTCTACGCGTCGTTTTTTTTATTTATTGGAAACTATGCACGATTTATACTAAGGTGTAGCAAAATGTTTAGTCTAGAGAACCCCAGCGATAGTTGACGACAGCTTACAACCTACCCAACAGAGGCTTTTCTGTACGTTTAGCTAAGCTCGAAGGACACCCGAAGGCGTCCCATCCGAAGGAAATGATCGATATGGAGGCGACGCTCTCCAAAATTGAAGATGAACTCCGCGAGATTAACAGCAGCGGAGAGGAACTGAAAAGAACAAACCTCGAACTCTTTGAAGTCATGCAAATACTTCAGCTGACGCAGCAGTTCTTCGAGCAGGTACGCACACAGACGCTCCATGAATAGTAGATATTCCTTCAAGTCGTTAAAAAATATGATACTTTTGAAATCATACGAAGGCACTGCAGAACACCAGTTGTGTTTTAATATAGACATTGCAGCGTAGTAACGTACATTAAACGTGTCCCAAAGAACCGTGTTTTAAAGCCGATTATTGTGGTTTCTTTTAATTTAGTACCGCTGTTTGAGCAGGTGCCTGCTTGAGCGTACGTCATGCTACTCCCTAAACTCACTTGGCTTGCCGATTGCGTGTTTGCTTCTATGAAGCTACTGAAAGATAGACTAAGCTTGCAAGTTTTGCATTCGTTTTCAATTGTGATAGGACCCATTTATCGATTGATTGATTGACTATATTGACATATAAATTCGTGAGTCTGTACGAAATCATACTAACGCACTGCAGAACACCAGTTGTACTTCTTAATATAGCCATTGCAGCATAGAAACGTACATTAAACGTGTCCCAAAGAACCTTGTTTTAAAGCCGATTATTTTGGTTTATCTTTATTTAGTACCGCTGTTTTCAATTGTGATAGGACCCATTTATTGATTGATTGATTGACTATATTGACATATGTATTAATCGTGGGTCTGTTTGCTTGTTGTGTTATTGCTGTTGCTGTTGTTGTTGTTGTTGTAGCAACGCGACCGCACCGCCAGTATCGCGCATCGCGACGACGGGTTCCAGCTGATGCCGTCAGACACCATTAACTTGTCGTTTTTGGCCGGCGTGATTCCGCGCGAGAAGCTCATGTCGTTCGAGCGGCTGTTGTGGCGCGTATGTCGGGGCAACGTCTTCATGCGTCAAGTGCCCATCGAGCTGCTAATCGAAGACCCGCGCTCGGGCAACTGGCAGTTGAAGAACGTCGTCATCATATTCTTTCAGGGCGAGCAGCTCAAAATCAAAGTGCGGAAGATTATGCAGGCGTAAGTAAACTATTTATTTTGGTTTATTAACACCCAGGTTGGGTACATTTTAAATAAGTACAGTAAGTAAACTATGCTGCCTGCCAACCGAGCTGACTGCAAGCAGCTGCGGAGTCACGGTTTCATTCAACCGCCTGAGACTGCCAGTGCAGAGCAGTCGTTACTCAATTTCGTGGTTTGGCGAACAGCTCGCCTAGCTCGCTACTGATTACAAGCAATTCGTTTCCGTTTTTGACCCTTTTTCTTAAATAAAGGCAATTTTGTATTGTATAAAACTCCACTCTTAACACACACTATGTTCTTTTCAACACGTTTTCAATAAAATTTGGCTTTTATTTTCGCGCTGTGCCAAGCGACTCGCCAGGAGGCTTGGCATGATTATAATGGCAACGTCGTCGTCGTTTTGTGTGGTTTTATTTGGCATTCAGGTTCCACGCGACGACGACCTATCCAATCTCGGACACACCGGAAGGGCGCGCGCAGTTGTTGGAGAATGTCCGCGGCCGGCTCGAGGACCTCAAGAAAGTCCGACAGGAAACGCAGGACCACCGCAGTCGGGTGCTGGTCGCAGCCGCCCGAAAGATTAATACGTGGTTCGCGCAGGTTCGTAAAAAGTGCAAGCGCTACTCGAAAACTGTGTCCTTTTTTCTGCAAGATGGTCTACTTCCTGGGCGCCGGGGCAAAGTGAAAGCAGCAGCAAGTAGCATGCCTTTTATCTCTCTGGTGTTGAGGGATTGACAAAGAAATAGTATATGGTTTGCCCAAATTAAGCACACGCGTTCGCGTATGAGGCGACATTAGATAGGCAGCGCCACATTCATATTTGAGAGTTGTCACATACCATATTTGGGGATTGTATCGAGGAGAGGTCGCGTATAGCCGATTCAGTTGTTTGTGCGAACGAACATGCAAGTGTGTGAAATTTAACGCGTGGCAAGGATAGATACGGCGAGGACGAAACAGCGCGCAGTCATGCGACTTTTACTGGCAGAAGGTATAACAGTAATCATCATATCATATTTATTCATCATAGTTGTTGGTAGTTCAAATGTGATCAAATAATGTCGATAGTTATCGTCGAATTGCGGCTGTTTATGATTGGCACTACTCTATTGGACTAACAGCTGCGAAGAAATAGTGTCAGAGTTAGTTCATTAAAGATGGAATCATTATCAACGAATAGATCTAGACCAGCTCAAGTAAACACCGTTATTGGCACTCAATCCAGTGCCGCTGTTGATGAAATGATTAGAGATAAAGACAAAGAGTTAGCACTTGTAAAATCTGTACAGCGAGCACTGCCGAGTGTGCAAAGTATTGTAAATGATTAATACATCATCACAATATTTTCTATATATATATATAACGATTATTTCCCGTTCGCGTTCTGTGTCTCTGTGTGCGCATGTGCTCTAGGTGCGTAAGATGAAGGCGACGTTTCATACGCTCAACATGTGCAACATGGACATCACATCGAAGTGTTTGCTGGCCGAGGCGTGGGTACCCGTCGCCGACATGACGTTCGTGCAGAATGCGCTGAATCGAGGCCAGACGGCGTCCGGCAGCAACGTGCATCCGATTCTGCATCAGGTCGACACCGATATCACCCCTCCGACGTATAACCGAACGAACATGTTCACACAGGGCTTCCAGAACATCATCGACGCGTACGGCGTGGCCACGTACCAGGAGATCAATCCGACGCCGTTCACCATTATCACGTTCCCGTTCCTGTTTGCTATTATGTTCGGCGACGCGCGGCCACGGCATGATCATGTTCCTGTTCGCCCTCTGGATGGTCGTGCGCCAGCGTTCGCTCATGGCCGCCAAGATCAACGACGAGGTACCTACATTACACCCAGGCTCAACGTGTTTAGTTCGCTGTGCTGCTGACCGCACACACACGACAGCCACAGACAGCATGTGTTGTTGAATCATGTGTTGCGCTCGTGTCGACGACCCCTATGGAAACCCAACCAATCGCCTCCCTTTCCTCCCAACGAGGTTGCGTTTCACTATTATTCGTATTAGGTTGTTGTTACTTGTGTTAGCATTACAATAATTACTACTAATACAAGCAGCATCTCTATTTGTGGGTCCAACTACGCTCGATCATGGCAAGCTACTGTTGCAATGGAATTTATCTCAGTCACATTTCGGCAATAGTAGTCTGTTTCATCGCTTTCGTCCTCTCTTATATATAGAAGGTTGTTGGTATATACATGCACATGTCGCTTAAGATATTCTAAAACAATATATATAAATATACATAAGTATTTATATATATCTATATATATTATATATATTACCGTCTCTAATGAAATACAATATCAATGTTACTATTTAGCTCGCTAATGATCGCCGGATTATTAGGTACACTTAAATCTTCAAAAATCTATCTAAGATGTATTTGTATGTAATGTACTCGCCACTGAAGTGCACTGACATTGATTCCGTCCAAATCGGTCAAAGACAATTATAGTATCATGTTGTGATAACGCGCGCCGTTGAATTGACTGTGAATGAAAAAAAAAATAGGATCCAATGATTCGTTTGGACCAGAGCCATACCAGTCTTTACATACGACACGTATGACGGATCTCCGCCGAATCACGTAAAAGTTATCGATTACCCAGATTTGATAGTTCATCACTTTACATCCTATCGGAAGCCCAATTGGCGAAGTTCTAGCCGCTCCTGATGGTCTGTAGGCTTGGTCCCTTACGCCAGCTGAATCTTATATAGATATATATCACTAGATCTGACCTCAAAATATACAAGGGTGAGATGCGCAAAAGACCTAGTTACTGAACAGGTTGTCGAACCGATGTTCCCAGGCTTTGTTCCTCACTGCAGTCACAACGGCTATAGTGTCATCCGAACGAGCTTTCCTTGATCTTCAACTTGCCCTGAGAAACTTTTACTCAAGTTGCGAATATTGTTCTCACAAGGCCGGTTATGACGGCCGTAAATTGTACGAAAATCACATCAGCATGCCAGTACAAACGGGGAAGAATAGAGAAGCCATGCACAATCTAAATAAGTTAATTTTTCAATGAAGCATTACTGTTTTGTGTCCGGAGGTTCGGTTCTTCTTTTATCTTATGGCCGATTGCGTTGAAGCCAGTTTACGGGTTTCCGTCCGGGTGCACAAGTGATCCTCGACAGTTAAAGGCGCTTCGGAATAACATCTTACTTATGGGCTCAAACACGTTATATAAGATGCACTTCACATAGTGACTAGCTAAGCGATAGTATATAGGAAGATTTATAGCCCTGGGAAAAGTCGCATCCAGCCATATGCTATTTGCGTCTGAAGCCAAAATGATCAGATCATGGATCAAGCTCTTAGTCTTTTAACTCTTTCATCTCGGCGAACTTGGTTTAACGTGCCTGTTATGGACTGCTATAGTAAGGGCCTCCATCCAAGGTGGCCGATGTGGTGTTAGAGCATTCATCTGAACCAAGCAATATACAGGGTGCGAACACTGACGTAAAAATTGACGGTTGCTATGTTCCAACTGATTTATGTGACTGATTATGTTATCACCTGTTCTTATGTCGATTTTCAGATCTGGAACACGTTCTTCGGTGGGGCGCTACATTATCCTCTTTATGGGCGCATTCTCGATGTATACTGGCCTCATTTACAACGATGGTCTTTGCCAAATCGATCAACCTTTTTGGCTCAGCATGGATCGTACCAGGAAACTCATCGACAGTATTTTTGGCTCCAAAATGCTCGACCCCGCATGACGACTTTACTCAGCGCCCCTACATCTTCGGCATTGACCCTGTACGCTATATTCCTCTATAGTATTGCATAGCTGGTAGTTCATTATCAGCCATTATATATATAGATATATATATATATATATATATATATATATATATATAGAGAGAGAGAGAGAGAGAGAGAGAGAGATTAATACAAATAAAAAAATACTTGGTTGAGCGAAGGCAAAATATCTTTAAAACTTGTTATTATTATTTGCCCCTCGACGAATTACACAATCGCTACAACGCATGCGTGTAAGTCGTATGTTTACCATTATTGTTATCCTAATAGCATAAATGTCAGTACATGTAATGGCATCTCTCTTTCTAGTGCACAGGGGAACGTTTGTTGATTGAATTGACTATTTGGCTTCTTGTCGTACTTTCGTTCGGCCGAATTCTCTAGGTGTGGGCAATGGCTACGAACAAGATCCCCTTCACGAACTCGTTCAAGATGAAGACCTCGGTGGTCGTCGGCGTGCTGCAGATGCTGTTCGGGGTCATGCTGTCGCTGGGAAACCACCTGTTCCACCACGACGCGCTGTCGATCTACACCGAGTTCATTCCACAGCTGCTGTTCATGTCGGCCATCTTCGGCTACCTCGTGGTGACCATCTTCCTTAAGTGGGCGTTCTTCTATGGGAACACGAGCTGCGCGCCCTCGCTTCTCCTCATGCTCATCAACATGTTCATGTTCACGTACAAGGAGGCCAACGATCCGAACGGCTGCAACCCGAGCCAGCTCTACGAGATACAGAAGCCCATACAATCCTGTGCTCGTCATCGTCGCGCTGATCTGCGTGCCGTGGATGCTCTTCATCAAGCCGTTCGTGCTAAAGCGCCGCCACGAGCAGGCGCAGGCAATGCGAGCTTCTTCGACGGCGCCCCTCAACCACGACCTCGCCGATCAGACCGAGACGCACGCGAACGATGTCGAGGGAGGAGGAAACAGTCATGTCAACAACAAAACGCGTCGTCGGTGACTCCGGCCGGACAGACGGCGTCTCGCAGCGGTTCTTCGGCAGGGCATGGCGGCGGCGGTTCGGCGGCAGCCGCTTCGGCTGCTGCTCACGGCCATGGTGGCGGGGCGCACGGCGGCGAATTCGATTTCGGCGATGTGTTCATCAACCAAATCATTCACACGATCGAATATGCGCTGGGCACCGTGTCGCACACGGCATCCTACCTGCGACTTTGGGCGCTTTCACTAGCCCATAACCGTAAGTGTCCTGTCCGTCTTCTGCATGCCAACCGACGCTACACACGAGAGCAGACACAGCAGTACTGAGTAAAGTCGATCTGATGAAATGATGACGCTCTCTGCGCACACGACTACGACTAGTCTCTGACCAGCAAATACTCTGGTACAGATGGATTCGATTTGCTTGTAACGTCTCCTTATTAAGGTGGCGTATTTCGAACGGGGAGGCAGGTTTGAAGGACTAAATATTTTCTCCTATTTGATTGCTGTTGTTGTTATTGGCCGTTGTCTCTAACGTCGCTTCTCCTTTGTTATTGTTGTTTACTTGTTGCAGAACTGTCCGAAGTGTTGTGGGAGATGGTGTTGCGCAATGGTCTGAACGCCACCGAGTGGTGGGGATTTATCATGGTATTCTTCGTGTTTGCAGGCTGGGCATTCCTTACCGTGGCCGTCTTGCTTGTCATGGAGGGGCTGTCGGCCTTCCTGCATGCTCTTCGTCTTCACTGGTACGAAACTTTACGCGTCGTGTGAAGTGGCTTTTATGCCTAGAAATCTTTTTTTTTAAGGAGGTTGTTTTTAACTCTAGATCATCCTTTGTTTCCTACGGTCTTGGAACTTATCTAGTGGCATATCTTCAATGCACCAAGGGCCGGACGTGTTGAGATATCTAGGGTTTCTCCAACAGTACTTGTGGCAGCATGGCCGCTGACTCACAGCGGTATGGTTTATCATCTATTCTCAGTGAGCATTGCTCAAAGAAAATTCGATTAACAACAGGGATCGAACCGGCGACACCTCGGTAGAGGACAACCACGACTAAAGCACTAGTCCCCAAAACCACGCCGCCACTGCTTTTTATGCCTGCAGCCGTATACGGAGAGTTGAATGTTACTTTTATATGCATTGTTACTACCGAAGCGTGACTCCGACCGCCAACAGGTCCGTAAAGTCTGGCGCGGTTGTCGAGCTCGCCTGATCACGTATCGGCGTGCTCAATGTATCGCTTATGTAGAACACGACCTAACACAATCGTCTTTATGTTTGGTGTATGACAGGGTCGAATTCCAGTCTAAATTCTACCACGGTGATGGATACATGTTTGCGCCGTTCAACTTCCGTCTGATTCTCGAAGAGGCAGAAGCTCAAGACCGCGACGTTTAAGCATAAGGAGAGCCGGTCAAGAAGGAACTCGCCTGCTGGCTGCATGGTCTCTTCCTATGTGCTTTAAATGTTCGGAAAGAGCCGAACACACCCGTGTGTCATGGCAGTGGTGTCGAATGATTTTGACTTCGCTGTAAGCACACAAGACTACTGAACACTATTGATATGGTTCCATCATTCTGGTTTATGAATACATACATGATAGGCTATACCTGTCTAGTGGGCTATATATATAAGCCTAGGACTCTGCCTGAAACGCAGAAGAATTGCGATCATTTACGAGAACGAAAAATATTCCCCATTCTCAGGAATTCAGTTAGTATTTCGAAGGACTGTAGAGTGCCGACGGACGCGAGTGGGTCAGTCAGTGGGAAAAGTCAAAGAACGAAAAATATAATATGTGTCATAACAACGTTTTAACACACAGAACTTTTTTTACCGCACGGTGTCGTAGGCACTTTCAAGTCGGTATATATATATATATATATATATATATATATATATATATATATATATATATATATATATATATTATATGTGTGTAAAACTATCTTTTTACGTACGTGCTAAGAGCCATGCCGTTGTAACTGGCTTAGCGCGGCTTTCAGGGTGCTTAATGATAGTCCTCTAGAGCTTGCGATTATACTTACGTTTTTGTTGTTACCGAAAAAAACAAGAAAATACGTGCAATTAAAATGTTATCCCCTACTGAACGTAGGCCAGTATTGAGATGTATTTACGACCTAAATAAAAAATGGAAACGTACTTTCCACTTTTGTTTGTTATTAATATATTTAAACGTGTTTAATTGGCATCCCTCTCAGTATATTTTGCATCAAATGAACTGTTGCTACAAGATGTATTTATAGCTGTTAATGCCAATGCTCAGTAACGTGTGGAAATATAAATATATTTAAAACAAACATGAACTCTGCGCGCTTTTCATGGCACATGAGAGTGATATTGCTAAAACCCGTGGCACAAAATGTGCAATTGTGAGACAAGCATCCTCCTATACAGAAACTGAGCAAATCGTTGCGTTCGTGAAAAAATCCTGCTCCTGGAGAACGCCGGCCAGAAGATTCTTCATGGTCGTTTAGACAAGAATTCGCAAAAAATGAAGTTATTTTATTAGCTTTCACGCCCAACACCTCAAACTCTTAATTCTACGACCACTCGCAGCGCTCAAAACGAACACATTCAGGTAAATGCATTGTTCATGACGATCATTTGTGTACCAAATGTATGGCAATGCGAGCCATACATAATTGCGGAGTAATTAAGATTTTTCGGCGGGTGTGCTGAGGTTGAGTGAATGCATAAATGACCTGGTGATGAGTTTCTCTAGAGCGATGACGAGTGATTATCTGAGTGGGGTCATGTATGTATGCACTTCATCTCGACATACCCGCCGAAAATGTCCTCGACCTCTCTAGACGGCGCGTTTCTAGCCTTAATTTGCTTTAACATCACTTGCACAAGTTTCGCATGGCTTCAAAGCTTTGAACTCAATTTTGCGTTTATTTATACCCATCTTCTTATGTTCGTTGTAGAGTGAGTAAGGAGGAAATATTACGTACAAAATACTCGCCTTTTAATCGTTTTTTAGTCGATGCCGAGCAAGATGATGAACACTAACAATCAGATATCTGCCAAAAGACAACACATGCCGTAGGCATATGTAAGTTAGTACATAAAAATGCAATTGTTTAGTCTGACGTGCATTATACGTCAACATAAAGGGACGACACAATAAGAAAAAGTTCACGGCAGTGAAACATCAGTACACGCAACCGCCGCGTGGCAATGCAAACTCTTAAGAACAAAATTGCGCTCTTCACATCCAGTCACATGCTGTTCTGAACGTCTCGCCCCAAGGTTAAGTAACACTTACCGTGACAAAGTAGTAGTGAGTAGTCTCTGAGCAGCAATTATAGCATCGTGTTTGAAGAACATTTTCAAATTTCAGGAAATTTGCACTAAGCGAGCAAAACAAATGGGGGGGGAGCAAAAGTTGCTCGAACTCTCTAAGACGATTGATGTCGTCAGCAATACCGAAGCAATACCAAAGAATCGACGTTAATAAGGTCCCGTCGTCGAGGTAGAATAGAGGGACTCCAGATGTCACCTCTTTGACGTACTGATGCAGAAGTAGGTTAGTCGCGACAGACCATCGCGTCGAGACCTAAATCTCAAATGTAAAAGGTCTGGACAAAAGCCTAGGTACTTGCCAGCGGAAGATGATCTGGTGAAGTCCGTACACTGTAAAGATACTGCCGCCTGGGCGCGCAGCGCGAAACCGGCTGTCTCAAAGATAGTTGAGAAAATGCATGCTTGAACAACAACAACCCATCTTGAAGATCACAGTGTGCTCAATCGCCAACAGTTTTGATTCCGACCATTTGGCCGAGAACAAATCTGTAGAGCAAAACACACGCGCTGATTCACATACGTTGCCCTCACTTAGCTTCAATTCAATTGAAATTTGCCTTTGTTGCCCCAAACGAGGGAGCGCAAATAAGCCAAATGTTGCATTTCGTTTTCAAATATATATACATATACATGATTTATTTACACACCAGATTGGGTAAATATACAATAGTACGATCGATATCACTACAGTCTCGTAATGATATTAATATTAAAAATCGTTCAGTGCCAGCTTTGTTAGAGAGGGGATTGCATTACACTCACTGCCATGATATCTTACGCATATACCATAACAATATTTACAAACACATGTGTCATAGGGTTCATGGCAAGCGTCTTTCTGACATAGAAGGTGATGAAAACCGTGCACAGCAAAGCGGGTGGTCATGTGCCTGTTTGTCCTGCTCGTGCCCTTCCATTCTGACCTAACCATTGCATCTGTCATATAAAAATGTGGATCGATCTCTGCCATTTTCTCTTCATATCGCCGTATAAACTCGCTGTATGCAGGGGTGTCTGGAAGCGCAAACTGTTTTTTTGACCTGTTCCACGAATAGTGGAGCATCGCACAGCAAATACGTTAGGCGGTTGTATGCTGACGTATGTAAACCTAGTACCCGCTTTAAATAAGCTGGTTTCACACGATCGATTTGCCCATACAAGCTGGATCCCGTATGATGCAATTGGCGCTATTTTCATATTAAATAGAGCTAGCGCTTGCCTTAATCGAGAGCATCTGGGGCTTCTTAAGGGTTGTCGCCGCAATCAAGGCTTTTCGAGACCTCTCCTCTATGTGCAGCGAGGGTCTTGGCTCAGGGGGTCACTGTGATACCGAGATATGTGAACTTATTTACATAGTTCAGGTCTTGTCCATTTAACCTAAGTGTATCGGTCACGGCCAGCCTGCCCGCGTGTCTGAACTTCATGGCCTACTACGTTCACGTATGCCGACAATGTGGCCAGCGCCTGTTGCAGATGGTATCTGCTGCTACTGTAGAGTACTAGATCGTCGGCATACATAATTATCTTGACAGCTGGGTGTCGGGTCTGTAAACGTGTTGGTAAATTGGCTACCAGTAAACAAAAAAGCAAAGGGCTGTATATATATATATATATATAAGCCATAACAACGGATACTAGTAAAATATTAAGGAGCACAAAACATTTACATTGTATAAGCATAACTCATCCACTTGCGTTGACCATTATGCGGTACCTTCCTCTTTTCATCGAGCACGCAATTTCTCAACCTACGGGCTACGCGCCACGAATACACAATTTACCGTTCGTGCAAATCGAGGACACTGCGTACTTCTGAAGTTATTAGTGTGAATGCTATCCTGAAGTAATATTTGAATTCCGAGTGCGATTATACATTCGAAAATCAACAAATTTGTTTCGTTTCAGCCATATAAAATAATCATAATGACAATAAATACAATTATAAGAAGACATGCAAAATATAAACACTCCATACAAGCTTTTGATGGCTTTGAGCAGCTGTGAACCTCTGTACAAATGTAGACCACTCATAAGAATAATAAAGCCTATCTATCTATATCATAGTCGCCTTTCCAGAAAAAGTTCAGCATCAAACGGCAACAGGATAAAATAAATGGCTATTCGTGAGCGCGACTCGCCAACAAAGTGTTGACCTCCCAGGCGCATTTCCACTCCAGCACCCACCCGAAAGGCGGCGGGATTAGTGCATACGATCTTTGCAGATAAGGTGGAAGCGGACTTTTTGTGCGGCATTTGCAACATCACTAGGGCAAAGAAAAGGAGTGCGAGCCCGGAAGGCATATCGTTGGCCGTGACAACCTCCTGGAGGGTTTTCGTCAACTTACTTGCTGCCGATGGCGAATCTGACTGACTTGGGGGTGCTCCGAAACTCACCTGTTAACACCACAGACAACGATATGTAAAAACGGCGAACATGACAAACAATGACTGTGAACTGAGTAAAAGCAACAACGGATGTGAAACATGTGGCCTGTGGGAAGGCCTGCGATGAAAGAGGACTCAAACATAACATATATACATAACTAGAGGATATTTTGGGCATGATGATATCATGATATCATGATCTGTGTCTCTCCATAATATCCTTAACGACTGCTTCGGACGCGCCTAACAATTTGCTCGATGGGTGCCTTGGGTGATTTGTCATAGGAAAGATGAGAGGCGCGGGCCGAAAATCGTCACAGGTGATGAGACTTGGGTATATTTTTACAAACCTTTACTCAAGCACCAGAGCTCGCAGTGACCAGGCGTGTGGGCGCTCCCACTTACAAAAGTAAAGCGTCAAGGATCGGCTGCCAAGGTGGTGGTTGGCATCTTCTTTTCCAGTATTGAAATTATAATATGCGATGGGCAAACTGCAAACGGGTGCTAGAGTGACAAGCGATTGAGTTAGAACAACATAGTGCCCCGAGGCATCTCTTAAGCAGAAATTCCTTGAACGCGACAATGCGCCTGCTCACACGACTAAATCCACTCAGGCTTTTATGGCCGCATCTGGAGTCAAGCTGCTTAGTCACCTGGCTTGGCACCGTGGGACTGTTAGAGAAGGGTATAATCACAGGGGCGAAAAAAAACAACGGATGTTTAGGATAATGAAAATTAGGCGGCACGCGAGTTAGATTAAATGACACTAGAGATAGTAAAGGCACTGGCAGGAAACTAGATTCTCACTAAATTATTTGGCTTAAGTTTATAACATCTTTGACACATAGACTGAAAAATCGTCCCAAAATAGCATTGAGAAGCGCTCGGATGCTCCGTTGGTACCACTATGCACACCTGTGGGCCACATACGGGCATCTGATAACTCTAGTAAAAAATGGGATCAAAGTCAACGAGGCGACAAGCAAAACCTCAAAGACTCCAAAGGGTCCAGTAACAAGTGCCCCACCTGAGACCGTCGGAGAAAGTGGAGAATATAGTGCAACAGGTGATTTCAACGATTATGCCGATGTTGAAAGATATCATCGCGCAAACGATGGCTAGGACCAGTCAGGAAGTTATCCCGAACATTCTGGGAGGACTGATGGGTGCCCCGTTAGCCACCTCGCCTTTCCTGCAACCCACGACCAATGACGCTGATAGCGCCAGACCTACACGACAGGACAGAAGCGCAGATCATGCAACGACATCTTCCTCATGTTCCAAGGCGCCTTGACATCTGAAGACAACCGTGAACAGGCCCCTTGCGCGCCAGAACCTGCAGATCCAGCTAGATTCAGTAAAGGATGCGCGTTTTCAGATAGTAGCGTGTAACTGCGAGGGGGGGTAGATCTGGTTGGAAACGACGCATACAGAGGGGTAGACATTCACCTTGACGGAACCCTGGGCGCGAGAGCAGTTTGGTATACGGGGAGTCTATAGGTACCATGCACTGGCGTCATGTAGAGAGGGTCCGGGTAGGCCAAGCGGGGAGAGTATCAGTTTTTGTTAGACCATTGCTGGAATAAATAAACGTGAAAATAGTAGTAGAAAATCTGATTGCAGTAGCGTCACCTAAACTAGAAATAATGGCCACATATGCGCAACAGGCGGGGACGGAGTCAACAGAAGCGATGATTGAAACGCCTCTTGCTGGGTATAGAAGCGTTACCGAGGAAGACTCCAATAATTATAGAAGGGGACTTTAATGCGAGATTAGACAGAATTGATTCGGAAAGAACGGTAGCCTTGCTAGATTTAATGGATGAGATCGGCTGCTGGGTAGTCGACAGTACGAATGTGTTTACATATGAATGCCACTCCGGTTCGTCAGTCATTGACCTATTTGCCACAGATATGGATAGAAGGGACATAACACTTGCAGGGGCAAACAATCTTTTACAGGAAGGGGCGGGACTCAGAAAGCATATAACGATGGGAATCTGGGTGAAAATGAAGGGGAATGATCAAAAGCGAGGGAGGAGGGAAAACTCAGAAAGAGGGCTTAATGGTAATATCCTATACAGATAGATTGCTTCGAACGCAGCCTGGTAGGTTTATTAAATTTGCTGCCGATGCTGCCGGTGCAGAAGAGAAGCGAAGAACCTTGGTTTAGCTAGCAGTGTGCGGTGGCCTAGCAGGCCAACAGGTTGACGCGGGAATACGTAAAAATCGTTCCGGTTAAGCAGCCGTTGGCTTCATTAGTTAAACGGTTGGCTAATGCATCATATTAGGAAGAAAGGCAAAGGTACTGGGAAAAGAAAGAGTGGGCGGCAACTAGGGAGGCCTGAAGAGAAGCGGCCGCATACATGGCTGAGGCGGAAGGGGAGGAAGCAATGTTCAGTAGAGACGGGCTGGCTAGTCGAGCAATTCGGGAGGATATTGGCCGGGTCGGATACAACCCCGAGAGCGCTGCTAGAATTTGAAGGCCACTGGGATTAAACGACAGAGAAAGCTAGGGTCTGGATAATGAGCGCAATCACTCTCGGGGAAGTGAGGAAAACAATCGATAGAGCACCACGGGGGAAAATGCACGAAAATTATTTGATAAGGATTGAACACATAAAAAATACGCTAGTTCTCACGCCATGCTGACAAGCTCTATTTAATGAATGCTGGGGAAATTCCACAGGCCTGGAGGGAAGCGGTTTTAATAATCATTCCCAAAGGAAAGGGTATAGAAATGAAGAACCAGAGGCTTGGAGAGCAATAGCAATAAGAAGCTGCTCGTACAAGATATTCTCAGGAATAATAGCGAGGGCATTGGAGATTTTTTTTAGAGGAATAGGGGGTAATACCAGAAATACAGCACGGATTTAGAAAATAAAGATCAACTCACTCAGCAATTGGGGAGCTGCTCGGAGAAATCTGGGGTATATATATGTGTGTGTGTGTGAAAATAGAAATTATACATATGTCTTATCTTGTAAATGCAAACCTATTGCGAACTAAATAAATCAGTAGGTATGTAGTTACAAGATACATTTGGAGGGCAATGCACAAAGGCTGACCATTGCGAACGCTGTTCTAGCACATAACTCGGGCTTATGGAGGAATTGGATATTGGAATATGAAGGCAGAACAGGTTGGAGTCGAATGGTTATACAAGAATGCAAGACGTGGTGAGCTGCTGGCGTATGCGAGAACATGTACATTAAACACAAGGATGCAGCGGACATATTAAGCGAAGTTAGAAACAACGGATTTGTCGGGTATGCGGTAAGGGAGAGATATCGGTGCATCATTTGAACAGTCTGTGCCGATGGAAGATGCGCAACCGATAAACGAGAAGAAATGCGAACGTGCAATAGCGGTATTTATTGGCTGTAACGCGTTATGCACGTCTGGTGTAAAAGTGTAATAATTAACATACTTGACAAGCGCGTAAGAAACAAATCGTCAAATAGGCAAAATGCACAAATGTAACACAAAGCATAAACGTATTTTTTAATAAATAAATTACAAAAAAAATATATATATATATATTGTCACGATACTAGTATTGATGATAATGATGTTCTAATTATGCTAGCTAAAGTAATTATAATGGTGATTATGGTATATATATATATATATATATATATATATATATATATATATATATATATATATATATATATATATATATATATATATATATATATGTACCGACCACTAAACCATCGATGAACCCTATAAAGCTTGATTCGACAATTCGCGCAGTCTGCATCAAATTAAACCGCGCGCGGCGCGTGATTTGTTGATGTTGTTGCTGTTGCTGCTGCTGCTGCAAGCGTTGTCGTCGGCTAGCCGGCTTTGTTGGTAAACAATGTCTAGCCGAGTCTGGTTTCTAAGTCAGACAACAACACAGCGGTGTTTGTTTACGTTTTGTGATCGGCGGGTCGTCGGTGAGTCTCCCGTATGCCCTTGGTGGCAGAGGTGGCGACGGTGAGCCATCGTTCTCAGTGCGCTGGGCTGCGAATCGAGCACACAAAAACACGGCACCTCAAGAAAGACCTACCACCACGCCGGTGGTGGCGGCGGCGGCGACGGCCGCATAGAAACTCGCAAGAAATAGTAAGCCAGCCATATCTAACTAAGCACCACTGATAACTAACTGGTTGATTGAACTTGGATTATTATTATTACTATTCGTATTAAACTAGACTCGCTAAAGACGTCCGCCGCCGCCGCCGCCGAGCTGGCAACTCGGTGGTCGTCAATTAAGCAGCTGCGTTAGCATCAGCAGCTGTATACTCAGCTAGTACGTGAGCCAACCACGGTGACGGTGACGCCGACAACAACAACAACAACAACGCTCATCGATCATGGCTGCGACTCAGACGCGCTACAAGCAGGACATGCCACCGCGGGGCGGGTTCGGCTCGGTGCCATTCGCGCGCGTCCCGCAACGCTCGTACATCGGCAACGTGGCGCTGCTGGTCGCCGTGAGCGTCGCCAACTTCTACCTGTACCAGACCAAACTTCTGCCTGCCCAGAAACGCTTGAAGTTCGAGGCGATCGAGACGTACGATACGAACATTGCGCTCCAGCCGTTTATGGTCGCCGAACGCGATCGCGCCTACCTCAAACAACTGCGCAAGAACTTCGAGGAGGAGCAGGAGATCATGAAGGACGTGCCCAACTGGAAGGTAAATCTATACACGTATATATAAAACGGTGAAGTCTATGTTACGGCTCATAACGGAATTGAATCATTAGATTTAACGGGCCTCTTTGGCTTACTCCCTGGCTGTCGCGTTGTTGACAAGGCTGACCTGGAGCTGCTAAGCGTGCCCTTGCTGCCGGATGGGATACCAAAAGCACTAGACGGCCGGAAAGACATACTGAACTTCGCCACAGGAAGACTATCCCAATTAGGGGCCCACTGCGGTCTGTTTCTCCTTAGATCTTGCTTTTCAGCCACGAGGTTAACACACCTAGTTAGAGGTTGCCGTGTGTACTAGAACCTCCGGGTCTATCCAGAGACGACGGAAGAAGGCCTGACGGTCTTACTCTAACCCCATTGAGCGTGGTCGCATGCTTGTTTGGGACGCAACTGTAACCGACTCATTACCCCCTTTGATGGTCGGTGCAGGTGCGGACCAGGCAGGTCATACGTCTAGGTTAGCAGAGGCTAACAAATGTAGAAAATACTCTGGTGTTGGTTATCCGCACCATTTTTGTCCGTTGGCTTTTGAAACAATGGGAGGACCAGGCCCGCTTACAGGCCCGCGTGGGTAGAAGCCTTAACTTCTCCACGGGAGACTCGAGAGCATCGGAATTTTGCGTCAGAGGCTGCCGCTCGACATTCAACGAGGAAACGCAGCATCTGTTCGGGGTACATTGTCGAACCGGGCTAATCCCGGGTTAGAGAACCCGTAACCACACGTTCGCGGAGACAATTGTTTAGTCCAAAGTGCTAACATAAATAGTTATTTAATATAATACGTTTGCAGAAAAACAATAGTAATGGACGATTTGTAATAATTCAGGAAAACTTTGTATTGTCACAGATTGTAGAGTAGCGTGAACAACAACACACGTAATCTCTTATGTATACTTTGCGCGTGTACTTCGGTAAGATAACGATAGGATGAGAGGAATCTGCAGTAAGGTAAAATACGCATTGTTTGTTTTGTCCCTGACGCCGTGTTTGATTCTGATTTTCCGCACAGGCTGGTACGTTGTTTGGCGAGAAGGTGTACCGGACGACGCCTGATAACTACCACATCGATCCGATTACGGAGGAGTTCTATGCACACACCGATGCATGGAAAGCTCAGAAGCAGTGGAACTTTGTTAACATGAAGTGGTACTTCTTTACCAGTATATAAGGGCAGTCCTCGCAGATCTTCTGTCTTAAGACTGTGCGGACAAAACCGGTTGCAGAAAAGATCTAGGTGTAAGCGTAGTTATCCAAATGAATGCACACCTTTTAGAGAGGGCGTACTTGAGCAGTTTGCACAGATTCAACTGGTGGTGAGCCTGTTTGTCAATGTCGTGTAAATAAACGAAGCTCAGCGCTCATTCCTTGTGTTGTTGAGACATGCATAGAACATATATATATATATATATATATATAATTTTTTTTGAGGTATGCATACTATATATATATAATTTGTTTGCCATTTTCTGGTTGTCTATATGTTTGGGCGACGTTCTTCATGTGGTGCATGTGTTGTAGCAATAGTATGGGAAATGTTGTGATATCGTCGATTGTTCATTTTGAACTTTGAACAGGAAACGAGCGGTTTTCTTTTCTAAGAGCTGCTTTATCATTACCGCATTTATTTCACTCATATTGAGTATGCATAAAACATTGACTAATTTTTATTATATATTATACTACCAATTCGTGGTGAATAAACCTGAAACAGTATAGCATTGACACTTACACAGTTGTCACCAGTTTGGACATATTATTCGAGAGAGAGACAGTGCAGTGATGTTTTTGCAAGCGCTAGGCAGACAGACGCATGATACTTCGTACGCGCATGAGAGCACGGCCAACAGACGCACTCCGTGCACCCCTCGTGAAAGTTCGTATTCAGGTGACAATAGCCATGAACTATGTATCTAGTACCGACGTGACGATTGACCCATGCAATACCAGACCAGATGTGAAGGGTACTAAAAATACCCAGGTCTCCAACCTCTTGGTCGGACTTGATCAACTTTATTTTCCCATTCCGAGACAAAGCTTTCGAATGGGACTGTACGCGGCGTCTTCACGTTCAATCGAATTCAACTCATCAACCGGTGCACAGCCTGATTGATTAGGTACAAAAAGCAAATCCTTATCCGCATTGACAGGCAAAGCACTCGCTTTATGTACATTGTGAAACACCTTACAAGCAAACCAAAGTTTGGCGGAATAGTGCCACTGCCGTCCGGACGGACAGTCGTCAGACGTCGCCTACACCTCCTAATAAAGAGAGACTAGGGCTGTGCGCACCGCCTGCACAACGATGTACGCAGCGAAGGTCGTTCCAGTATAATGGAACTGAAGCCCCATTATACCGCAACGAGTTGACGAATGTTAAGGGTTGGCCGTCTCAGCGTATAACGTCTTTGGCAGCCAATCAAACCCGTCTTCCGAAATTCACAGCCTTGGCCTTTTTGGCGCTTTGTGGCTATGGAAAAGGCACTGTTAAATGTTTCGTGTATTGCAGTCTTAGTTCCGTGTAATGGTAAATTGCTTTGCAAGTTTAAGTCAGTCAAATTGATTATTTGGATAGAGGTTTGCGTGGGCTTTTTAACCCTTCCCCGGCAGCCAGATTTACTCACCTAACAACTAATCGAAATAAGTCTAAGAAATAATTATATTATTAAAAGGTTGCAAACAATAAATCAAAATGTGTTAGTGCGTTTAGCGAGGCGGCACCCTATCACGGAACCTTGATAATGCAACCTTTGTTTTTCCTGTATGCGCTTTCGGAATGCTTCTGCAGGAATGAAGACGCTCATGCGCTTCTCTTGCACGCGACCTGTCATGTTGCGACCTTCATTTATTTTTCGTCTTCAAACAAATATCTTACACATTTGTTGTCGCTTACGTTCTACTCTGTTAGTTGTCGCGGCCATGTCTTTCATGCTATCAGACTCTACTATTTATTTTATCGATTTTTATATATGCGCGAGTACGTTCGACACCTTCCTCCAAGGCCGTAACATGCTTAACTGCTGAAACGGAACGGTACTTTCTCTATTGTTTTCTTTATGCGAGTATCTCCGTGTACTCTTTATTTTATGATGTCCAGTACTTCGTCTACTCGTCATTAAGTGACTAATTTATCCGCAGACCACTACTTTTATATATATATATATATATATATATATATATATATATATATGGCTACTTTATCTCATAGAATTAGAGTGGCAGTGGTAACTTGGGCTAATTACACACCGTTTTAAGTAACTGATTCGTTGTCGTGCGTAGGAATGAAGCTTTCCCGAGTGGAAGTAGTTTTTCTATCTTGATTATAAATCGAATTAAATTGGAAATTATTGAATTGCCATTCAGAGAACAGATGATCAACCATATTGCTGTCCGCGATATGGCCGATTGCTGTCAACCAGTCGCCGGCCATGCTGCCACTGGACTGTTGGACTGGGTAAACCTTAGATATCTCAATATGTCCTGCCCTCGGTGCATTGAAGGGATGCCTTATGGTGGTTCCAATCCATTAAATTAAATTGAATTAAAAACAAGTTTCTTAACGTTTTTTTCCCCACAAGGCTAGTTACTCGGTTATAAGAAAATGTAGACAACGTGATACTGGTAGTCTTCTACCAGCCAACGCTAAGAAAAAAGTGGGTTCGATTATGTTTAGTGCTCTATACGCTTGCAGTTTACTGCAGGACAGATTTTTACGAAAATTGAACATGCCGCAATTTTAAATGTAAATATCGCGAACAGAATAAAATTCATCACGAACGGATATAAATGTTGTCTCTCAGAGAAAAAAAAACGTGAGTCTATTTACTTAGCACTCCGTGTGTGCTTCGTTGCTTTGGGCTGCAACATATCAGGAAAGATGGATACTACTGTGAACCGCTGAAAACCTGAATAAGACTTTATTTAGCCCCCTGTGGACTAGCATGGCGAAGAACTACCTAGTTGAAAGTCCACACATTCATTTCCGAAACCTTCCAAATAAAAAATAAAACCAAAAGCCCACACATACTTCCTAACAGATTGGATGGAGAAGCATTCCATACATAACTGAACGAAACATTACCAGGAGTGTTGCAAGGCGTTCCAGAAGATATTCTTAATTTTTTTTCTTTGGGGTCATCTAAAGGATCTCGTCTACGAGACTTTGGTCGAGTCCCGTGAAGAACTGGTCGCCAAGATTACCTCCACTGCTAAGGCCGCTCGAGTAGTGTGACGAACTCTATGTGAGTCGTGTTCTTCTTAGCGCAACACCCGCTTCACCCTCTTCATTGGCGCGGGTGTCAGAGCGGCCGTGCAAGAGGGACGTTGAGAAAGAGAGCATGCTAGAAGCCGCCAGCACGCGTAATAGAACATTCTCAAAGCTATCAACACGTGTAATAGAGCATTCAAGAGCAGCTAACGCGTGCAATGGAGCATTCTCTAAGCTATGATCATGTGTAAGAGAACATACAGGCTCCGCTAAGACTTGCACATTACATTCAAGACGGCCACCTATCGACAGCCGGCCGAACCCATACGCTAAGTAATACAGATCGAGAATCACCTGTAATGCTTGTAATACATAAACGACGACTGTAAAAGTAAACACTACTAATTATGCATGTTAAGTATGACAGATACATAAACGACACAAAACGATGTAATCGTTGCGATAAAATGTATTGAGAAATCACTAAATGAGAGAACCCGGGAGGGGCGGCAGGAGAGCGCATCTGCATGCACTTTCAAGTCGGCACGTATATAACGGGCCGACATAATGACCTATTTGAGACGAGCCAGAGACATCGAGGAGAACGAATTGACGGCATCTCCGAATGGCCGGTAGTTTTGCGCGCTCACGCCAAGCTCCCGAGGTTACTGTGCTAACCGACGGTACCGTGTGGTTCTTTCTTGTGAGCGAAATCTCCGTACGTCCCACCGTGTAGCCCTCATCCTGACAGTAAGAGCGCGGTGGAGACAAGTCCTGGCCTAATTCAAGGCGTTCAACGAAAGCCCTGCAAACGCTACCGAAGCTGCGGAGGATTCACTTTCGAGCAGACGCTGTGAGACAATTTTTTTTTTTTTTTTTTTTTTTTTTTTTTTTATAACCTGAGGTTGAAGGTAAATCTTGCATAAGACACCGGGCGATACGTTGGTATTCGCCGCGGTAGTGTCAGATTCTTACTGACTAAACCCCCAACCGGTAAGTATCTTGGGGATGCCATTCCGTACTAAAGTTGAATATTACTTCGAATAGCACCCTTGCAGGGACCAGCAGTCGGCGCTTATCGCCAACCTTGTCTTATCCCGCGGTTAGTCCTCAGGTTTGCTGGGCCGCCGTGGCGGCCAGCCGGGCGATCCTTGCCCGCTCCAGGTGGTCCTTGCGTTTCAGCAGCTCTTCCGCAAGCTGGGCTCCTTTGTGCCAGTGCTCCTCCGACGCGCAGATATACCTGACGAAGCCTCTCATTCCGTGTGCGCCGAGCTCTCGGGCTAGTTGTTGATCCATCCGCTCCGCTCGGACGTCCTGCAGCGCACTGCATAGTAGCAGGGTGTGCAGTGGGGAGTCCACGTCGCAGGCGGGGCACAGTGTACAGCTTTCAGCAATATCCTTAAACCTGGCCAGGTACTGTTTGAAGTCGCCGTGGCCAGTCAGGAACTGCGTCATAAAGTACGTCGTGCCGCCACCTGGTCTGTTGATCCATTCTCCTATGTCCGGAATGATTTCGCGTGTGGAGGCGCCGGGTCGGTTTCCGACTACCGTGTCCCACCGGGCCTGCCACGCGAGCAATGTTTCGGCCTTCTGCTGCTCTGCGGCGAGTGTCGGGTCCGCCCATTTCCTTCTCCTCTCCTCGGCCTTGAGGTCCCACGGGGTTGTGCCCGCAAGGACACACGCCGCCTCTCCGTTAACGTCCCGGTAGGCCTGGACCGTCCGGAGAGCAAGTATGCGCTGGGCCTTCATCATTGTGTTTCTATTGCACTCGGTCCGGAGCGTAGATTCCGCCCAGACCGGTGCTCCAAAAAGCATGATTGATTCGCCGACGCTTGCCAGCAGGCGGCGCTTGCCCTCCTTGGGTCCTCGAATGTTAGGCATGATCCTGGCTAGCTGTCCGGCAGCCTTCGTCGTTTTCGCCGCCGCGATCCGTATATGAGGCGACCCTCGCAGTCCACGGTCCAGGTGCATGCCAAGGTATCGTACAACTTTGGACGTCTTTATCGCCGTACCATCAAGTCGGATATCTAGGTCGCGGCAGGCTTTTTTGCCGACGAGGAGGGCGGCCTCCGTCTTCTCCGGGGCGAGTTCGAGCCCGTTTTGCCTCATCCACAGCGAAATTTCCCACAGGGCCAGGTTAGCCTTGGTTTCCAGTTCGCCGGGACTTCGCGCTTGGACTGTCACCGCAACGTCGTCTGCATAGGCCAGCAGGTCAACTCCGGGGGGGAGGTCTCTGAGCCGCAGAACTCCGTCGTACGCCAGATTCCACAGCAGTGGACCAAGGATCGATCCCTGTGGCACCCCCGCCGTCATAGTTAGCTCTGTCCCGGCGCTGGTTAGGTCCCTCTCCTTTAGGTAGTCCGAGATCATCCTGGTCAGGTACTGTGGGACTCTCCTGGCTCTCAGCGTTCGCAGAATCACCTTCCATGGAAGGGAGTTGAACGCGTTACGTACGTCGAGTAGTATGACCAGATACAGTTCCCGGGTTTTACGCGTTGCTTTCCGGAGGGTTTCCGCCTTGGACAGGACCCTGTGGATAGGAGATAGGACAGACCGGTTTTTCCGGAAGCCAAACTGCCCATCCGACAGGAGTCCAAATTCCTCGGCGTGCCGCCGTAGCCGTGCCTCGATCACCGCTTCAAAGGCCTTCGCGAGTGTGCCTAGTAAGCAGATGGGCCGGAACGACCCATTGCCTTTCGGCAGCAACACCACCTCGGCGCGTTTCCACGACGTCGGGAAGGCTCCTCTCCGAATCAGCCCCGTGAACACCTCGGCAACCATGTCAGGGAATTCCTTTAGGAGCACCCTGGTGGCCGCCGGTGGTACCCCATCTTCGCCAGGAGCCTTGCCAGGTTTTATTCTCTCAGCAGCCAGGATGATCTCGGCGCGTGTTACCGGGGGTGCTTCCTCGTCGGGAGTCAGAGGTCGCTCGTACGGGGTTCGATCAAATTCGGGCTGCCTCGGGAATAGTTGCTCGAGGGCTGCTTTCCTTTCGTCGGTAGTTAACGTTGTCTCGCACCTTCCCTTGATTTTCCCCCGAACGAGCTTGTACGGCTTGCCCCATGTGTCTTGTTCCACGCTATCCAGGAACTCTTTCCATGCGCGTTCCCTACTTTTGGCGATTTCTCGCCGTAGCAAGGCACGGCACTTCCGGAGCTCCCCGACAGCTCTCGCCATCCGGTCATCGTTATCCCCCACTAGCGAACGTAGCGTCTTGACCTCGCGGCGGGCTCGGAGGCAGTCCCTTCTCCTTCCGGCGATCTCTTCCGTCCACCAGTGTTTCGGGGACACCTGGTGGCGCCGTTTTGGGTGGACCCTGGCAGTTGCGCAGGCCGACTCCAGGAGCCGTTGCAGTCCCTCGGCGTCAGCGGGGGCGCCTGAACGAGCGAGCTCGGTCCGTATGGCCTCAATCGTCGAAACGCGCCCCTGAAAACGTAGTTTATCCCGGGGGCGGGGTCGGGGTGGCAGGGGTGCGTCCACGTAAAACTCGATCGTTTGATGGTCCGACAGAGTGATCTCGTTGGTTAGCACTTGCCACCCGCTGATCCGTGTCGCTTGCGTGGTCTGAGCCATTGTAAGATCGACAAAAGAGGAACCTCGCGTCCCTACGAATGTCGGCTCAACGCCGTCGTTCACTGTCGTGAGGTCCAGCTCGGCCATCCACTCGAGGAGTTTGTGGCCCCTTCCGTCGATCACCGTCGAACCCCACTCCGTGCTAGCTGCGTTAAAGTCTCCGCACACGTACACCGGGAGGTTTACGGCCCCCCTGATCGAGCTTCGCAGCTCGCTCAGAAAGGCCTCCAGTTCCTCGATGGGGGCGTTTGGGCTTGCGTAGCAGGAGTAAAACCTGCCCGCCTTGCCCACCTCCGCCCATGAGAATCCCTTCCCGCTTCCGTGTCTAGTGATGATTCCGGTGCAGTCGATGATGGCCGTGTCGGCATCCGCATCTGTCACCCATGCGACTTTCGATCGCGCCAGATTGCGGTTTGGTTCGCTCAATAGGAGCAAGTCCGCCCCGCGTCTGGTCGCGATTTCTTCGAGCAGGGAGTGCGGCGCGCGGCTTCGGTTACAGTTCAGCTGGAGGACTTTAAGCATTATGCTTTGGGGGGCTGGTGTGCTCAACCCTCTGGGCCTTAACCGCAGTCTTGACGTTCAGGTTTAGGGGTGAGTTGCCGGGGCTCCGGCGCCTCTTTTGCCTTCGCTTGTCTCCGGAGCGGAGAGCGTTGGAAAAGCCTCCGGCAGCGGATTCCTCATCCGCGGCCGACATGTGGTTCTCATCCGTGTCTGACTCGACCAGGATGGGGGTCTGAGACACCGCTTTCGCTGTCGCCAGTCGGGAGCGTGGAGCGCCATCGTTGGAGTCCTTGATCTTCTGCCGGTAGGTCGGGCATGCCGTCGAGTTGGCTGCGTGCGCTCCGCTGCAGTTGTAGCACCTGGGGGCGTTTGAGCACCCATTGGCCACGTGGCCGAGGTCGCCGCAGCGGTGGCAACGCTTGCCTTCGCATCGCTCGAACGTGCAGTCCCGCGCCGAGTGTCCGACGCGTTGGCACCGCAGGCAGCAGGGCACCGAGACCCAGTTGTTAATCGGGTAGGTGCTCCAGCCTACCTGGAGACGACCCGCCGCCACAAGGGGGGCCGCTGCTTCACGTGAGCGGAACCTCACGATGGCCGAGACGAGGCCATAGGCGCTCGCGACCGGAGGCTCCAAGGTGAAATTTCCGGCCGCTGCGGAGACGTTCGTCAGCGCGTTTCTGATGTCTTCTGCTTGTAGTGCCTGTAGGGAGGTTGCGTACGATCATTTTGACCTCGGCCGCGTCCGCCGTTATCTTGGCTGAGGCTCCCCCCTCCGTCTGTAGGGCTTCTAGGAAGGAGCGGGTTCCCCCGGCCTCCTTTTCCGCTACCTTCAGTACCACGTCTCCGTTTCTAAGTTGGGTGAGCCGTTGCACTGTGACGTTGTGTGCATCAGGACGTACCTTTTGCTGCACGCCGCTTATGTCGACGCCGGGGGTCCCCTCGCCCTTCCTCAGCACGATGGTGCTCCACGCGGGGCGCTTCGGAGCTGTATTCTGTTGGTTACTTCTCGTCGTCGCCTTATCGGTTCCCCTCTTCTCGCGGTTTGCCCTCTTCCGCGTCGCCTTGGACGTGTAAAGGGCCACCTTGATGTCGGCCTTGCGGGCGCAGACCTCAAGAAGCCTCTGTGACCTCACCGGGTCGGTCACGTAGCACGGAATGGGGTCCGTGTCCGATGCCGACCGCTGCTGGGCGGCCGCCTGCAGCGCCTCGAAGATCTTCTCCGTCTCACCTATCGCGTCGTCCTCTTCCTTGGGAAGACGTAGGGTGACCAGGGACCGGGTCACTGGCTCCTCTCCCTGCTCTCCCTTCTCCTCGATGCAGCGTGTTGCTACCCTGTTGGTGAAGGTTCGGGCTGCGTCGGTCCTTAGCTTGCTGAACTGCGCACCCATGACGTTCCAGATCGCCTCGTCGCTGCGATTTGCCTCCCGGACATGAGGATCCGCACGGGGCAGTCCCTTGTTATGCCTGCCGGTGGCAATCGACGTGTTGCGAAACAGGTCGGCTGTCCACTCCATTTCTGTGATCTTTTTGAGACCTTCCATAGAGCCGCCTTCGGTAACAAACCTTTCTAGCTCGGCCTTGCTGAGCGTCGCGTCTGCGTCTGTGTTGTCAGTCTGGCAGCCGGTAGACCGCGTTTTGACCGCGCGCTCCGTCTGGCATCCCGATTCCACTTTAGCTTTTTGGTCGGCCTGGCGACAATGGCATTGCTTCCGGCGCGCCGGTAGACGTTGGGCTGGGTTCTGCCAGCAGGCGTTCCTTTTCCTTCAGCCGGGCAACCCTCAGGCTTTTCGCTGCCCCTTCTATGCGTGATTTCAGCTTCTTGTCCACCTTGACGAGGTGGTCACGCTTATCCCTGGTCTGTGTAATAGGCTCCATTCGTTGATGTAGCAGGCGATCGGGTCTTATGGCCCTGAAACTGGGCTCACTTCTTCTTCAATCCTTCCCCTTCCCCTGCTTCTCTTCTTCTCGGCTTCATGATCCGTAACTCACTCGTTGAGTGGCTGTGCCTTCGTGTGCAGCATCTGTCTCGTTACGCCGATCCTTAGTGGTGGGGAGAAGAGGCTGGGGCCTCGTTCCCCGCGTACGCATGTGATCGCACCTAGCGCATCGGTTGACCGCTGTAGCATCTCCGGGGTTGGAAGATGCTTCCCTCTCGGTCACAGGGGTCCCGATAGTGGCGCATCCGACGTTCCTGGCTGCCATCCTCTTGTGTCCGGTTTGGCCGATCCTGGCGAAGCCCCGGGGTGGGCTGCGGCCGCCGAGAATCTTCCTCGCGCCCCGCCCGACGCCGCACATCCCTGAGTGGACTGCAAGGGGGTCGCCTTATGGGGGATCGGGGGCCGCCTGATCGTGACGACGGTAGAGAAGATGGGAACCGTATCGTGTCCCTACACCAAGTCCCAGCTCTACCACCAACCGGTCCGGATATATCCAAGTTCTATTCTCGGGGAGGGAGCGGCACTTGGAGGCCGCTCTCTCTAATACGTTGGCGCAGGACCCTTTTCCAGCGTGGACCCCTGGGGGGGACGGAAGTCTGCTCAGATTGTTATACACCTCCGCGGCGAGGGTGGGGTGGAGTTGGGGCAGAGCACGAACTTCCGACCCTCCTGCCGGGGTAACCTCCCAAGTTTGGGAAAGACGTGCACTCGTTCCCTGCGGTGCAGGGAGGTAGCTGCGCAGGTTGCCTATATAAGGAGGGACGTTGCTATGGAGAGGTGGGAGGTGCCACCGGCTCCAGCTTGTAGCCGGTTTGACCTACGAGACTAGGATTTGGTAGGGTGGTCACTGGGACCCGCCGCCACCTCCTGCCCGAGCCTCGAGCGCCCCCTGGTGGCAGAACCGGCGCAGTATCCAGCTCCTGCCCCAGTGGTCGCACAGTCACGCGGTTCGGGGTGTGGGTCGTCTACGCGATCCTCTCCCTACTGACGTGACCCGCACGCCCCCTGGTGGCCACAACCGGACCTCGCTCGATCTGTTCTCCGCTCAGTTGAGCGTCAACCGCCGAGCTAAACGGACGCGCGCTGGCAGGCTGCCGCACCCTGGGAGTGGCGGCGACGCCTGGCGGCGGAATCCGCAGAGAACCAAAGAACAACAGAGATTCACTTAGCTGTAGGCCGTTGAGGTGGGCGGACGCGCCTTGCGAAGCTCTTCAAGCACTATCACACCAAAGTCCACGAGAAGTATCCAAAAGTCCGTCACAATTGCACCACTGATGTCGAGTATAACACAGACGTCTATGGGAATCGCGAGAACCGACGAAAATTCCTTGCAAATCGTAGCAGGCGGAGCGCGTGACCGCACTCGACGACTG
>QVRM01001684.1:0-20466 GCA_003439945.1 Dermanyssus gallinae
AACGCTTGCTTGCATCATCTACTTAATGCCTGAAGTGTAAACGTTCACGAACGACGTTTTTGACCATCGACAACACAGTCGAGCAATGAGCCGTAGTAAGAACGCAGCAGCAGCAGTTCTCGAAGTTCTAGTTGTACTAGAACTTCGTAATTTTAAGTTGAGTCCGGTGGCGTGGTGCATTTGTCTGCGCCTCGCGACCGGAGGAGACACGAAGGAGGTGTGCGGGTACGAGCCCCACCGTTGCACATTTGTATTTATAGAGGTCCGTCTATAAAGCAATGCGAAAAGCAGTCCCATTGACGTTAAATCTTGGCTGAGAGTCAGCCTAGAAGTATTAGAAGTAACTTTAAACCCTAGCCCCCTCATTTCTGTATGCTTGCGTATGTAATCGCAATGGTTTGATCTACTATAAGATATTCATTTGCACACTCAATAAGACGATGCTCAAACAAACGCCCGGCTGCGGGCGAAAAAGAGGGAAAAGCCATAGACGAGGATAGAAGAGGCAGCGGGACAGCTGTATGCCCCTTTTTGTTTCTATTTAGTCAATAACTAATAACATTAGGAAACAAACGATATCAAAGTGTTGCCGTCGCCGTCGTTCATATTGAACGATAAACTAATCACCATCCATCCATCTATGTATCTGCGTATCTAATCGACTTCGTTTGACACCGAGATCAATGCGTGAAACGGGGAGTTTCGTTTCTATTGGTGGTGGTGCTTCTGCTGTTGTTATTGCTGTCGCTGCGCCCCCCCCCCCCCCGCTAATATTTCGCCTTTGACTGAACCGATACGCTGTCGTTTTAGTCTTTGACGGTCAAGAGTTGAGTTCAGATGCTGGCGATGATAACGATGATAATGATGATGAAAACGGTGATGAAACAGCCAGCCCTAAAGATGAAAAGAGACAGAATATGAGCGAATGAAATGCGCATGATAACGACGAAGACGAAAACAAGATCGAACACGCGAATAACAAATACGGACAGCGGTCGCGATAAAGGAAAACAGGATAAAGAACAAGAAGAAGAAGAGAAGAAGGAACAAGACGAAAAGAAAGGGAAAGAAATGAGGCGGGATAGAACAGAGGAAACACACAGAGTATTCATGTGTCGCAAAGAGAATCTCTTTGTAGGTAGGTCCATACACATACATGGAAATATGGATACGTTGTACGTATGTACAACATGTATAGACACTTAGCTAGACAGACGAAACTGCATCAAGGAGGTGGTCCGAATCGGGATTTGTCGTAGCTGGCGATCCTGATTCTCGTTCACTCGCCGCTGTTGTTGTTGCTGGCAGCGGGCTGTGGCCGTCGTTGTTGGTTGTTGCATTGGCGGGTCTTTTGCCGAGACGAGCACGAGACGGCAAGGCATCCCGTCACCTACTAGAAGAAGAAGAAGAAGAAGAAACAACAACACCACCAACGAGATAGATACGTACGCGCTATAGCTGTAGTGTTTGCGTATCAGCGTATTGCTGTTCTCCAATCTGGCTGTCGGAGTGCGATGATGGTGGCGGCGGCATCAACATCACCATCATGATCACCATCACCATCATGATCGTGTTGTTGGCGGTTTGTTAGCGCGCATGTTGTCACATGGCGGCAGCAACAACAACAACAACAGCAGGAGCACAGACGAATAAACAGCAGCACAAGCAAGGACTATCCTCGCCATGACGACGATGATGATGATGACGAGCGAGCGAGCGGGTGAGATCCGGCTAGTGAAATCAACTCGTTACGAATCACCAGGTACTTACGAGATGGCTGTGGCCGCCCGCGCGGGCGGCCCGACAGGCGGGCGGGGCGTGTGCGCGAGGCGGCGTGCGATCAGTTGCGTTCGGACGACGACGACGACCACTGCTCTGTCGTGACTTTGAGCCGAGCCACTGTGGTCCATTGTCACTGCACAGGAAAGAGAGAGCGAGGAGAAGAGAGAGAAACGAGTAACATCTATAGCTGTTGTTGTGGTTCTTCGTAGTCATACTAGTCGTAGTAGTTAGTACTACTAGTGAGAAACAGTACGAGTTAGAGAGAGAGAGAGAGAGAGAGGAAGTAGGGGGGATGTAACGGGGATACAAAGAGAGTACAACGTGGGAAAGAAGGTGGGTGAGCGAAAGAAAGAGAGTACAACATGGAAAGGCGAAGAGGGAGAAAGGGGTAGAAGGAGAAGGGGGAACAACCAGTGGTGGATCTACCGGCGATCGATCGAGTATCGGTTGGGCGGTAGTTCCAATCGTTGTTGTAGCGTGCGCTAGTTGGTGGGCCGTTGTTTGAACATGATGATGACGACACGACGACGCCGATGATGAGGATGAACCCACCGGACGAACGACACCCAATGACCCCTCTTTCTCCTCCTTCTGGTGTTGATGATGATGATTCTGCTGCGCTTGCTTCGTTCGAGAACTTCGCGGCGACAGGAGGGCTGACTTCAAAATACTGTACCGCCTCGTTCAGTTCGTTTGACGACGTCTATGTATATATATATATAATATATATGTGTGTATATCTATTTGACTGTGTCTCTCTTCTCTCGGACTCTCTGTGCGTATCTATGTCGATCTGTATGTCGTGTGTCGCTTTGCCGGCCAGCCGACCGACGGACCGGATAGATCGCTGGTTAGCCTGCCTGTAGACGGGCAGCCAGCGGCGTGAAATGCACCCGTAATTACACATCGGACGCCGCCGCCGCCGCATTGCCCGCAGTTCAAACACGCACGTAACGCTTCGTCAGAGAGGCGACTCTTGGCCGGAGGACTCTCAAAAAGGAGACCCTTTGCCGCAAGCAGACACACAGCAGTCGAACACTCAGTCGCCCGATCAGTCGAATGTGGCCGTAGACCCGTTCGTCATCGAATCGGCAGTCGCACCGCCGCTCCTTGGCGACCCAGTAAAAGCTCATCGGCGTATCTCCGCCGCTCTCCACCAGACGATATCGAGGGCGACGTCTCACGCGTCGTAGCTTCGACATCTCACTTTCGGACGACTACGACGACGACAACACGAGAAGCTCTTCCCGTTTGTCATCTGCGTCCGTGCCTCACTGATCACATGAGACTCTGTTATTAGTCACATCTGATCGGATCTGTGAAATATATATATATACATATAAAAATATAAAGCTAGTACTAAGTTACAATATATATATATATATATATATATATATATATATATATATATATATATATATATATATATATTCGTGATATGTGTAGCATATACCTAATGTATTATACAGAAAATAAATTATAAAAGATTTGACTAAATATTAAGTAATAAAAAATATATATATATATATATATATAAAGCAGTACTAAGTTACAATCTATATATATATATATATATATACATGTGTATCTGTATACGTACACCTGCGTATACGTGTCCACCTGCTGGCTGCTTCAACATTCTTCTTCAACGATATCGTGGGTAGTGTAATTCTGACGCGATCATGGTTAGTTGGTAGTCGCGGCGTTTTCTTTCATGAAAAGTGATTTGCCATATATTTGCGACCTTTCGTAAAGCATAAGAACAGTATCTACCTCGTCTCTGAATTGTCATCGTCAAGTTTGATGTTTGTATTTGCAGCATTCATATCTGGACTTCATATCGTACCAATTGAATTAAGTTAGCCTAAACGTGTTTATGTCGTTCAATCACGTTTACGTTAATGATGTAAACGCACTTCAATCGTTTTGTTGACTTTGCCCCCCTTCCCCCGCTGTGTTGCTAGCTCTAGCCATGCGTTGCCAATTTGATCATCGACGACTATAATTCGTATACATTTCGCTACCTCTTTTGCTGTTAAGCTCTATCCTATCAAGCCTTTTAGGGCAGAGCGTATACAACGAGACTCAAGACTATGAATGAGCAAACAATATATATATTTATGTGTTTGTAGATATATATTTGTTCAATTTAATTTAAATGCAGTTTATTAAGTCAAAGGAGGGGGAAGGAGAATACCAATACACCAAATTGGTGCATTCGGTTTTCGATATAAAGCACTACAACGAGTGCCTACCAAATTACAAACGTAACAACCACAACGGCCGTGTTGCAGTTATTATAATCCTCTGAGTTTACTGAGGTTGTTAGTGCGCACGTTAAATGTATTGATGTATTATTCAAATTCCGAATGCAATTACGCATTCGAAAATCCGCATTTGGTGCACATGTACAATGGATTCCAGCCGTGAGACTGGTCGTTTGGAATCACACCTTCGAGCTACAGAGTCGTGCAAATGTCTGCTGTACACGCTACGCTGAATTGCTTTCTCGGGTGTAGTCGTCAAACTTCGCAACGCAATGCGTACACTTCGATATGACTCGGTTTTATAAAGCCTTAACTAAAATTAGGATTTTTTTCAAGATAAAGCAATAAAATCTTGTATTGCATTTTTTTGTTGTATAACTGAGCTATATATATATATATATATATATATATATATATATATAACTGAGGCAAAGATAACCGCCGCACAAAGTCGAGCAGCCTAAATGGCAAGAAGAGTGGCCAGGTGAAATATCTCGAGAAGACAGTACTGCGGCTCCGACAAGGGGAAAGAGGACGACTGGAATTTAGTGGGTGCGAGTCCCACACTACCGTGGCCTTAACAATGACGCCCGGTGTGCATAATGCAATTTACCAGTTACCTCTATAAAAAAAAAAAAAAAAATATATATATATATATATATATATATGTTAAAATTCAGCTGGCGCGTCATCAAGGCTTCGAAATCTCACATGCTATCTACAAGGGAAACAATCTCTATATATAGAAATTTGATCAAAAGACCTATTTCGTTGGATTTTTTATTCGATTTAAAGTATTATCTTACTTCCCAAATGCTCTGTGTGCGCGTGTGTCAAATCTGTGTTCGGAACTGAGGACAGAGTTTAAAGGTTTGTTGACAAGGTTTGACTAATCACGTATCGCGTAAACGCCGCATCATAAACACGCGTTCATCCTATACGCGACATGGCTCAGTATGTCAAGCCCGGTAGAGGCGTGGTGCATTCGCTTTTGCAAAGGCGAGGCGAATAACATGGTTGGTGCTCAGAGAGTATCTCCAAGTTCGTATTCTCGTATACGACAACACGCTGATCTGTTAGTAAGTGCATCTAGGGAATCCCTATTGTCGGCCTTGGTACGCAAGCCTAAAGACGGTAGCTCATTACTGGGCCGATGTTATTCTAAATAGATTATTTATTGCCTTGACATCGGCTAGCAAGCAGCGTCATTGTCTGCTTAGCTTTTGTGTTTTCGTTCGTCACAAGCCTTTCGCTGTGCTTTGATGATGACGAACAGTAGAGTCAGAAAAATATTTTAAATAGAAGAAATTATTTTGATATATATATATATATATATATAGTCAGAGCGACGAGGAGGATATGCATAAATGTATATACATGTACATCGACAATCGGCAAGCGAAAAACGGTACGTTCGATTAGGTTCGGCCGAATTACGACAGCCTGTGACACATGTAAAGAATCGGTCTCAGAGCAGCTAATAATACCTCGATTCGTCAGTGTTTCAATCAAGCGACAAACGACACAAAGGAGTCGTCGTCATCATCATCATCATCATCTGAAAGTCTCTAGCTAAAGGCCCTGGCTCATCTCGGCCCGACTGAGATAACTGCCTGTCACGTGCCGATGAAAGCGTTCCGCTCTGGTCAAAGTCATTTTCGGTTAGTGACGACGACAACAACAACAACAACAACGACAACAACAACGCCATAACAAGTACAGTAGCAACAACAACAATGACGACGACGAGGCCGTTGTCGGCTTCTCGAAAAGATACAGTCGACAATCAGCAATCGGGCACTAAAGAGCGAGTTACTTCGCTCGCACACCTTCGCTACGACATCCAGATGCATCATCCTGACTCAATCTTCATCCAGCGAGCGCGTAGTCCAGCGTCTCGGGCGACTCATCTTCACCACCACCACCACCACCACCGCCGCCGCAAGCAGCAACAGCATTCATCCATCGATCGAGCAAGCTGCAGGAACGCTGTTCCGAAGTACGTCGGGGTCGTCAAACCAGGACGCATGACGACCCGACTCCCAATAGACCTCAGAACAGACCTACTCATAACTCGGACCAAGCAGGACATTTGCCGTCGCTGCTGCTGCTGCTGCTGTTCTATTGTTGTGTCACAGTGAAATTTCAGTTTCAATTCTCTAACCGAATCTTTTACGGCGATCATCATGATCATTGTGGCTACCGTGGACGTCGCTAATCATCATAGACCATCATGGTCATCAACTCATTTTGCCGCCGCCGCCGCCGCCTCTCAGCTTGTTGTCAGTTTCAATCTCCCCGTAGCCCGGTAAACAGCAGCGCTTTTAGTGCGGATACAATATGAGCAGCTAACGGAAACAACAACAACAACAGCAACAACGACGACGACGACAACAACAACAACAATGACACTTGACTAACAACAATAGCAACCAATTGTAGTCAAAGACATCCGTTTGATTGTCGAGACTTTTTTGTATCCGCTACTGCCGACGCTGCTGCTACGGCCGCCACCACCGCCAGCCACTAATTCAGATGTGGATTGAGCAAATTCAGCAAGCATCAAGCTGAATTTGCTCGCTTGCTCATTAACTTCAATCATTGCCTGCCTTGCTTTCCCTCCCCCTGCACCCGTTCGCTTTCCCTATGCCTCTGCCCTTTCCCTCTAATCCCCTCGATATTAATATATATGTCCCATTATACGTCTCTCGCTCTCTCTCTCGTTGGCTGTGCCTTTTGCACCCCGATCTGATCATCGTCTCTCCACACTTAACCTAAACTGGTAGCCGGTGCAGCTTAATGCTGCGGTTGCTGCCGCTGCCATTACTACTACTACAACAACAACTACTACTACCTCTGCTACTACAACTTCAGCGGCTAAAAGCCTGAGCGCCACTGCAATAGAGCGGGTCGTCCGGACGCATACGTACAGTCCATACACATTTCGGCGCGACAAATCTTCACGGCAAGCTTCTCGGCACAAGTTCTCAATTCCGTCGTCAGCCGCCGCCGCTGCTGCTGCTGCCTTCGCCGCAACCGCTTACGTGGACTACCCTGCCGGCGGCCAGTTTTCAACTGATTCGACCGATCTTCGTCAGCGTTGAGGCGTTTTTGTCCTCGTCGCGTCGTTCGTTGTTCTGCGCCGAGTCGGAACCAGGATCGGACGAAGGCTAATATACTCTGCTCACACTCGGCGTCACGTCGGCCGATCAGCCAGCCAACCAGCCAGCCATTCAGCCAGCAGAACCAGTCAAGGTGTTCGTTGTTGAGGCGGACGCGATGAACGCGACGCCGCATAACACAGATCTATCTATCTATCTATCTATCTACTTACCTATAGCGACTACTGCAGCTCTCTCTCTGATCAGACAGAGCTGATCAACGGCTGACAGACAGACAAACAGACATCCAATGCTTAGCCTCAGTGAAACGACGAGATCGTCGCTGCTGCTTAACGAGGTGCTTAGCATCTGTCACAACAGCGAGCGATAACAACGACAACAACAGCAGCAACAATAGACGACTGCTTGTATCTACGTGCGAGCCACGTACAAACGCAACACATGACATACACGTATATACACATATGGTATATATTTTTTTATACATATATGTATATATATATATATATATACATATATGTATATATATATATATATATACAAAAGACACCTTACATTCGCAGCGATATCGTTGTATTTCCGCGCTATTTACCCGATTTCAAATGGGTGAAGTTCCCGCTCCCCCTCGGTGTCCTCTCTTATGTGTGGGGTTCTTGCTACTTCTCCTTTTCTCTTTACTACATTATCTCTCTCTCTTTCTCTCTCTCCTCTCCGGCTTTCTGTCTCTTGGGCATAATCGTTTTGGCTCGACTACGGCGAGAGTTTTTGAGTTGATCAAAAGCGACTAAATAGAGCTGGCGCGTTCTGTTGATGTTGCTCTTATTGTTGTTGCTACTGTGCCAGCTGCTGCTGCTGTTGTTGTGCTGTTGTTGTGTTGTTGTTGTTGCTGCCGCGGCCGATACGTTAGCGGTGGCAACAGTAAATGCCGTAGTAGCAGGAACGAGAAACGCAACGGGATTTCTTTAGAACGGGAGAACCCCTCCATGGCCATTACCACCACCACCACCACTACTACCACTACCGGGACGGCACCACCTCAAAAGCAACAATAGCTCTTGAGCAGCATTCAAAATGGTTGAAAACGGCTGGCCAAGTGGTTAGAGTGGCCACCAGTAGATGCCGTGCTTCCGTACTGTCCAGCCGGAGCTTTTCGATACTCCCGGTCACCTCGGCATGTCCAACCGATCACACACAAAGGATCGGGCCACATGATCACTCGCCTGGGCGGCCAGCTCAAATTGATATATACGCCGCAAATATACATAGACACACACAAATACACTCATGTACTTTC
Organism: Dermanyssus gallinae; assembly: GCA_003439945.1. NCBI lineage: Eukaryota > Metazoa > Arthropoda > Arachnida > Mesostigmata > Dermanyssidae > Dermanyssus > Dermanyssus gallinae. The sequence continues at coordinate 8,466 of QVRM01001684.1, forward strand.
TCCCTCTCTCTCTCTCTATATATATATATATGTCGTATTCACCACCACAAAGGAGACCAGCGATACCCCGGCGGCGGAGCGGGGGGAAAAAAGCGGATGTCACCTCTGAAATTAATCGAAACCTGCTCAACCCAATGAATGACGACGGCATATACCGTAAAAACAGCGTTTGCAAACGCTTGCGCTTCGACAACGAAGAACGCGCGTGAGGGGCGTTGAACAAGCCGTCGAATTGAAAGACAGCCTGGCCAGAGCAGAGCACATATGCGTCGATAATCTTGCTACCGTATTTGCGTACAAGTCGCTTTCAGCAGTCAAATCTTTTTTTTACATGATGGCGTGCTGCATGCACTTATATATATATATATATATATATATATATATTAAGATTATCTATGTCTAAAAGACGCTTGCCATGAACCCTGTGACACGTGTGTTTGTAAATATTGTTATGGTATATGTGTAAGATATCATGGCAGTGAGCGCAATGCAATCTCCTCTCTAACAAAGCTGGCACTGAGCGATTTTTAATATTAATAGAATTCCGAGGCTGTAGTGATATCGATCGTACTATTGTATGGTGTGTAGATAAATCATGTAATATATTAAGATGATAGCGCGTAGCATGCACTGGTATATATATATATGCATACGTGATATTCGATTAGAATATTTAGTTGATCTCAGTTCACCAGTATGCATACACGTATATACCCCTGTGTATTATTCAAAGACACGCATCTGGCGATGCAAACTTTTGGCGACACAGCCGGCAGACCTGGAACGGCTCGGTTCCAATATCGGGTCTCGTGAGTGCATAACGCATAAGAAAGCAAGGTCTCCCATTAAACTAGCATTTTCAGGAGTTTAAGAACTCCCCGGTCTACCCCGGAAACTACTTGCTTTCTTAGTAACTGCGCAACTTTGTGGTCCTGAACAAACGCATTATGTAACAAGTAAATCTATATATTACACGAAAAGTGTTTGCGAACTTGTTAATCGTATTAGTCCAAGTCCGAGCTAAGTTCACGCTAAAATGTTGGAAATTATTGTAACAAATCGCGGGAGATTATCCTGCGTGTTCAAGCAGTATTCAGTCGTAAACGTCTTATATATATATATATATATATATCAGGGGCGCTTAGAGCGGCAACATATATATTACCTACGTATCCATATCATCAATGTATCCTCCAATACCTACTAATGATTTGCCTTTTGCTTCATAGCCTATTCTTCCAATACGTACTAATGATTTGCCTTATTGGGACAACATCGTCTTTGTAATATCGACTTGGTACTTTCTAACATTTGGTTCTATAGGTAGAACTTCCGACAGGTCTATATATCAGCTCCCCCGCAAAGTTGTACATTCTTATACAATATGTTCAACTGACTCATTTTCTAACCCACAAGCTCGACATTATGTGCTTTTCCTTTGTCTGCCTATATTAAGCTCGTGGTATCCATGTATTTAATATCCCTGCCCTGGCATTTGCCACTAGCCCACTCGCACTTGAATATATATATATATATATATATATATATTTGTGAACTCACTCAGCATGATAAGTTAGCACTATAGGTTTTTATGGTGGCACATCAGGGTCCACTACATCACTTAAGCACGTCTAAAGTAGAAACTCACCACCTAGCATTCGTCCCTTGCAGAAGGTCCCGAGAGACACTATGAAGCGGGTTCACATACAGGGTGTTTCAAAAATATTTAAAGCGCGATATATGGAATTGTAGAGCTCGTTAAAGCAAATGTTTTTTTCCAATGGAGCATGGTCTCTGAGAAGTCTTGTTTCGGAGTGAGAGTGAAATTGCTACAATTTGTAACACTGGTGTTTTTGCCCGGCATAGGAGCACAAAATGTGCAATTGCGAGACAGTCTCCTCTTATATAGAAACTAAGTACACCGTCGTGTTCGTGTGAAAATTCTGCTCCATCTGAAGAATATACAGGGCCGGTCAGAAAATGCGACATAGTCGCTTAGAAGAGAATTCGCCAAAAAATTAAGTTCTTTATTAGCGTTCACGCCAAATACCTCAAAGCATAACCCTACGACCACTCACGGCGCTCAAAACTAGCACATTCAGGCAACGCATTTTCGTGGCGATCATTTTGATACCGAACTTATGGCAATGCGAGCCGCGGTTGCGGAGTAATTACGATTTTTTGGCCAGATGTCGAGATTGAGTGCATGCAAAAATTACCTAGAGTGCTAGTAGATCATTTATGCATGCACTCAATCTCAATTACACCGCAATCACGGCTCGCATTGATATCTATTTGGTACCAAAATGATCGGCATGCATTTTTGAAGCGCATTTGCCTGGATGTGTAGTTTTGAGCGCTGTGATTGGTCGTAGTGTTATGATTTTGAGATATTGAACGTGAAGGCAAAAAAAAGTACTTATTTTTTTGCTAAATATTTTCTAAACGATTGTGTCGATTCTAGGCAATATTATGAGTTCTTCTTCAAGAAGAATTTTCTCGCGGATACGACGGTGTGCTTAGTTTCTACATGGGAGGATTGTCTCGCAATTGCACATTTTATGCTCTTATGTCAGGCAAAAACGCCAGTGACACAAATTGTAGTAATATCACTCTCACTCCGAAACAAGACGTTTCAGAAACCATGTTATATTGGAAAAAATATTTCCTTTAACGAGCTCTACAATTCCATATATCGCTTTTCAAATCTTTCTGGAACAAAGTCATTTTGTATGTACTAAAACCCGACATCTGGTCAAAAAACCGTAATTATTCCGCAACCACAGCTCGCGTTGCCATAAGTTTGGTGCCAAAATTATCATCATGAAATGCGCATTTGCCTAAATATGTTAGTTTTAGGCGCCGTGAGTGGGTTTAGGGTGTTGATTTTGAGGTATTTGGCGTGAAGGCTAATAAAAAAAACTTTATTTTTCGTATTCTCTTCTAAGCGACCATGTTGCATCTTCTGACCGGCCTTAAATATTTTTCAGAAGAGTGGTGCTTAGTTTGCAGTTGTGCAGAAAGTGCTTAGTTTCTGTATAGGAGAACTGGTTGTCTCGCAATTGCACATGTTGTGCTCCTATGTCGGGCAAAAACACCAGTGTTACAAATTGTAGTAATTTCACTCTCTCACTCCAAAACAAGACTTCTCAGAGACCATGTTCCATTGGAAAAACATTTTTCATTGGAAAAAACATAACGAGCCCTACCATTCCACATATCGCGCTTTAAATATTCCTGAAACACCCTGTACACGTATAAACGTAAATATGGGTTAGAGAACCCGTGACTGCACGTCGCGCGGAGACATTTGTTCACTCCAATGTGCTAAGATAACTAAGTTATCTAAATAAATAAATTGTTTATATAATGTTTGTACAATTGTAACGGCCACCATAGTTATGCTGATTTTTCGGCGAATTAGTCCACATATGTATATACAGTCCGCGAAAAACGATACCTAGCATAGAGTAACAGCGGAAAGTTCCGTCGACATTTGGAGTCCTTGATTAGTTTGAAACACGAGATCTCCACATTTAAAACAGATACACCGCCAAAAAATGATACAGCCACTAGCAAGATGCATGTCTTAAGGAGTGAATTGAAATGATTACCGGTATTTGGACTCATTTCACGGCTCGACCGAAACAAAGGCAGAAACATCGAGTGCACTCAGCAACTATACTTAATACTTAGTAAATTTCCCGTTAAGTTGGATAACTTCAAAAATGCGGTTTAATATAGCGTTGAACAAAGTTTGGATGACGTCCTGCGAGAGCTCGCCCCAAGTCTTCGCAAAGGCTTCTTTTAGTTCTACCTGGTTCAAAAATTTCGTCGGTGTAAACCTTTTGGGCGAGCCAAGACCAAACATTCTTGATGATACTAAGATCAGGCGAGACTGCACGCCAGCGTAATACCTCAAGTGACGTTGTTCGAACCAGCTTCCAATCAGCCTGGCTGTGTGAATCGGGGCGCTTTCGTGTTGAAAACAGAAATCGGGCCCTCCTATCAGCTAAAAATGCGCCGATTGCTCTTCTAGTAGATACCTATGGCGCGTCGAATTAACACGACCATCTAAGCACAATCGACGACATTGTATTATATCCGACAGCGGCCGAAATCATCACCGGACCGCCATCTGAGTGCCATTTTGACGAAAATCGTCAAGAGTTAAATCCATTCAGTCCATCAAAGTTGAACTGTTTTTCATCCGAAAATAACACTTGGTGCCACTCAGTCGTCCATGACATCGTATCGTGGGCGAAGTTGAGACGAGCTTTCTGATGCTCAGCGATCAATCGTGGTTTTATCTTGTGCATTTTTCTCGTAAGCCAAGGTGTCTTCCTAAAGAAGTCTTGCACATTTCGCACGTTCGTTTGCACACCAGCCGCCGCCGCAATTGCCCTTGCCGAAAACGCAGAGTTCGACGTTTTCTTCAGAACTGCACGCTTGCTTCGTTCCGAAATGGCATTTAGACGCTCGGAACTCTTTTTTTACGGCGTAATTCTTACCTAAATTCACAAAGTTGTTTACTACTTTTGGACAACGCCCCAATCGACGAGAAATTTTGCCATTAGAGATGCCGACGGCCTGATAGGCCTTAATTTAGGTCTTTTCGTCACTCGTAAGGCGTCGGCCTAGACCCATCGTTTTAACACGGGAAAAAAATCTAGTATGAGGTCTGCCTTTGTTTTCGTCGAGCCGTAAAATAAGCCCAAACGTCGTTATTCCGCTTATTTCACACGCTAAGACATGCATCTTGCTAGTGGCTGTATCATTTTTTGTGGTGGCAGCTGTGTCAAATACAGAGATCTCGTGTTTCAAAGTAACTCGAGACCCCAAATGTCGATGGAAATCTTCGCTGTTACTCTATAGCTAGCATGTATCACTGTAGCCTTTGCACGATTGGCTATAATAAATGTTTGTAATGTGGCAAAAGTTAAACAAAAAAGTGGCTGTATATTTTTTTCGCGGACTATATATATATGATCATACACGTAGTGGAACTATGGGTGGATATATTTACTATTCGCTTGGCATGCATATCTAAGTACACATTTCATTCGTTTACATTGGGAGCGCTTAGAGCGATAGCCTAAGCGGACACGTTGAGATACCCAACAGGTTTCCCCAACAGTCCCAGTGGCAGCTTGTTCGCCGACTCTCAGCGGTCGATGGTTTATCATCTATTCATCGCTCAAAGACAATTCGATCAAGCACAGTCGAAGATCGAACCGGCGACACTTCGGTAGATGGTGATAACCATGACTAGCGCCCCCACTAACCACCCTCCATCTCCCCTCACCGCCTACATAATCGTCTACCTTGATGATCTGCACCGGACTACCAGGGAGCAGGTGCATGATGCGAACGGAACAACGGCAGCATCAACATCAAGAACAACAACAACACATCGACAGCAACAATGACAATGGCAACGGCAATGACTACGACATTGACGAGGACTTGTAGTAGCGGTAGCAATAACAACAACCGTGATGATTCGACAGTGATCATCGAGTGGCCTCGAGCGAGACCTCAATCACAGTTAGGCTGGTCGGTTAGGCTGTAGGTATCAGCAAAGCATTGAGGCCGTTTGGGGGGGGAGGGGCGGTGGCGAAGCACCCCTGTTGCCTCTGCTGGCGGCGACAACAACAACAACAACGAAGTAACGACAAGGCCACCAATTGGCTGGTTGTCTGGCTGGCTGTACCGTAATCGAATGTCTTCACGCCGAAAACGGCTTCACGATAGGCGCATGGTGAAGTCGACCCACCTTACGTTCTCTCGCACTTCTTCCCCCCCCTCCTGCTGCCCTTCCCTCTCTCTCTCTTTTACCTATCTCTATACGTGGTAGCCCTATTCGTGCTTTTAAGGTCTCGTTCTCGTCGCATTGCCCTGCCATGACCATTAGTGTAGTACACGTTTGCGTATATATCTTGCTGCTTTCGTCTATATTGAGACGTATAGTAGAAGCACGTGTGCGTAGAGAAAGTGCGAACAAGAAAGGAAGAGAGCAGAGAAAGGGTGGGGTAGAGATAGAGATAGAGAGATACGAGAAGTACGGAGTTTAGCAGGGGAGCAAAAGTCCGCGACAGTAAACACCGATCAGCAGGACAGAATGCGAATTTGCCAAGGAAGGGAAGCAACACACTCTTATATATGTATATATATATATATATATATATATAGAGAGAGAGAGAGAGAGATAAATAGCGAGGAACAACTCCTGGATTGTTATTCTGCGTTGAAGCGAGGGTCTTTGCGCTTGAGCAGCGCTTGACAAGAAAGTCGACCAGACATTTAGTCAGTCGATGACCAACAACTGATCATCATGGATGCTCATTTTGGACTGCTTGCTCTCCTGGCGACGCAACAGTCCATTTAAGCCGATTGTCCCCGTTACTCTTTTTGACTGTTTTTTTGTTATTGTGGCCGTTGGTGATTGTGGTGTTGCTGTTGTTGTTGCAATTGTCGCCAACGTCGTCGTTTTTCGTCTTAGCAACAACTTGTTGATGCTGTCGTTGCTATAGCATTGTCTGTTTTTTACTGCCTATTATTACCCTTCCCGATTTAGTTGTTGCTTTTGCTTTTACTGTTGTGTTGTTGTTGTTGTCGTTGTTGTTGCTGCTTTGCCGCTGTCGAGAGTCTTGTTCCTAAGAATTGCTGTTATGTTTGTTGTTACCGTCGTCATCGTCGCTGTGGTTGTTGATGTTGTTGTTTTTTCATGTAGCCGCTATCTCTATCGTTAGAGCGACGGTGTTATCGCGTAATCCATGATGTCGTTTTGGTGCTGGCGGCCCGTTTTTCCGCAATGCTGCATCTCATTTTGTTAACGTTGTTCGCGCCGCCGCTGCCACAGTCACAGTCATCGCATCGGGTGCCGTTCTGAACGCTTGAATGGCGTGCAAACACCCTCCATTTCGCCGACCCGATACAACACGCTTCCTAACACCCCCACCTGGTCATCTCCCATCTCCCATTTCCTATCGCCGCCAGTCACACTCGCTGCTAACACTCGCCCGCCCGTCTATCCAACTACTCAGTCCAGTTTTAGTCTAGCAGTCAGAAGAGGCACAGGCTGTCAACCCACTGCCTCTCATTCGTCCTTTCTTCTGTCTTTTTATCTTCTCTCCAAGTATTGGTCAGCAGGTCGGTGGATCAGCAAGCAGGCCGTCGACGTTCCGTCGTCAAATTGCCACGCGGGGGGTCTGTCGTAACGTAACTAGCGTAACTACGTCCCCACCTCTCAAAACCCAGATTCTCTTGTGCTCAGCGCCGTCGCACTTAACAACAACAGCAGCAGCAGAAAGCAGCAGCAGCAGCTTGATATACCGCCAGCCGCAAACGCCGGGAGGAAAGAGGCAACGGTTCAATCCTTATTGGTAGTAGTGCGAACGTAACAAGAAACACATTTAGGCACATAGTATACATACATAGCGGTACATTCACATGTGCAACACAAATACACATATATATATATAGATTTATATATATACATATATATATATATATATATATATATATATATAACTCATATATACTATATATATTATATATATATATATAATATATATATATATATATATATATATATACATATATATATATATATATAGAAAATATTGTGATAATTTATTAATAATTTACAATACGTTTGCACATTCGGCAGTGGTCGCAGGTGGGGGTGTTTAGGAAGCGGATATATATTTGAGTTTAGATAAGTGAGGCTGCCGCTTGAGGTTGACGCCTTCTGCTATCCAGTTGCGAACCTTTCAAACACGAACAAGAAAGACGGCCTATGCCGTCAAGACGCTACCTTGAAAATTGTCCACAGCGAGCTGGATATCAATTACTCTTGTCTCAATGCTGATCGGTGGTGATTTTTAAAACCAGTGACCTATCATCGACAGCAGAACTGCATTTGTAATACGATGACTTTATGGTTCTTCTTCTTCTCAGGGCGAGCGCGATATTTGCACTAATCAGAAACGCGGCGAAACCTCTCTGTTCTCATGCTTCTTCCGTAAAGTTATAATTCCTGCAGCAAAGTATCTATTATTATGTGCACGCGTACAAGTTGTATACTTCCTGTGAAAATGCGTACCAAATCTGCAGACATAAAACGAGAGAGATGTTGTATGACGATATCTCAGCGTGTGGACAACGGACACGTGTCGTCAAAGTGTCTGTCTAAGCATATTACGTAGGGGACCAAAGTGCTTGCAATTTGTATGATAGAATAGAGATAGAATGTTGTTTTTTGTAAAGTCGAATTTGTATGCAGATTTCGGCAAAAATGTTCATCAAGTTACTAGTTGAAACGGCGGATCCATGCACTGAAGCACCCCTTTAAATCGCGTTTATTAATGCTTTCTAGCTTTTCTAGTATATAATATATTTATTTATTATTAGGTCTTTAGCTGTACATATAATTTTGACGCCGACTTGATTCGGCTACGGCAGAAAGGGGGAGTCCCTTGCCCGTGGCAATGAACCAATTACCGAACGCGGCGTTTCCGCGTTAAAGTTCAACTGATATTCTTTGTAGCAAAAACTGCCATGCTCCTCTATCGCCGGTTGACGCAGCAACTCTGGATCCCAGGTCCGCCAGAAAGTTCCTTGTGATTTTTCCTATTGGGCCTAATGTTTCGAAGACAATTGGTTGAACGATATAGTTTTGTTCCAGTTCACGATATTTTGCCAACTTGCGATCTTCAACAAGGCGAGCGGCTCCTCCGACCTCTCGACTGGTATGGCGGTCATAAAAAGCGGCCAACGTCCAAGACACGGTGACGTCGTACACAAGACAGCGAGCTTCACTTTATGGAACTAGAGTCAGGCTGTCCGGACGCAGTTGGCTGTTGGCTGACAGACCGACCGACTCTTTGACTGCCGGTATGTGGGCTGACTGCATTGCTCGGTGTATTACGTCACTCATAGCTGAATACCTTGAGAACCTACCGGTGCTCCTCTTGCAAGCGAGAGCATGTTCACGCGTAGAAGACACCCTTAGGTGACATCTTTACAGTTATGTGCGAAGCAGACTGATTCCCCCAGACGCAGGAGTGTGAGCTGCGGGAGGGAATGGCCTGTGAGCCACTTCCGCTCATCGGATCGATCACGGCTCTTATTCGCGCTTGCTCTTTAACGCTGCTCGCCTGGTCAATTAATCGCTCCTGGATCGACTTAACTACTTGCAAGTCCAAAGTCGATTGTGTAATGCGCTTCCACTTCAATGGCTTCGTGCACTCAATCGCGTACACTAAAATCGCATTCTTACTGTTTTATTTACTTTTGGATATCGCGTGAACTCGCACGGTGCCAAGAGCTATGCTCAATGCTGCACCAGCGTGACTTCAGATGCGATGAAAAAGGTCTCCGTGTTTTCAGTTAGGGTTGGGGCGTTGTCGTGGTGGAAGAACCATCGTCTTACAGATGCTTAATAGCTCTTTCTGGTGAGCGTAGCGAAGACGTTTGGCGAAGACCTTTGTTCGCTCAACGGCGGAATTGGCACAACGCGGTTTCTGCGGTACACCAATCGTCCGTCGCTGTCCCCACCTTCTTGCAGTTGACCGTCGCCACAATTTCACTCCTAGACAAGAAGAAGATGCCGACTATTACCTTGCCAACCGAACGTTGCGCGCTTCGCCTTTGTGGGTAGTCTTTTAAACGCCTGATATTTTCGACCTCTGGACTTGAGTAGATCTTGGGTCATTAGAATGTACCCAAGTCTCATCACCTGTGATGAGTCTCATGAACAAGGAAGACCGTCAAATTTATCGGAATTTCGCGATCCTCGCCGAATTGATCAGGATTTATCGTTTTCAGAAGGACCCCGCGACCCTTTTTCGTCCCGTAAGAGGGCGCGAGAGGTACGCATCAAGCAGACCTTTTTGGTTAGTCGAGGTGGTTGTGCTCGATCTTGTGGGGGGGGACTGAGCATTCGAGCTCAAGTCTCATCTGGGTTTGCACACGTTATGTTCGAGTTTCGTTATTTGACAGCCGTCAATCGCAGCGTTTACACGGGGGCCCTATTCTTATCATTCGTTACTGTTTTTAAATGTCATTTACGGAACTCCTTGTACAGAATTAAAAGTCCAGTTCAAAATTTCGTCTACAATTCGTACATATTACCCAAGGACGGGGCTTCATCCCCACTGGAACATTGGAAGTCGTATCAAGAAGACTACGCAGTCCTATTGTAGGCATGGTTGTTGTGACACCCAAATGTTCCAATCAAATAGCAACAAAAGATACGCTATTCGCCAGTGGCTAAGCTGTCCTCAGAGCCACCGGTATAGTGTAGTGGATACACCGACTTGCATAATGTTCATAATACATCGAGCCATCCGAAAGACTGGTTTATCCAATATTCTTGAGTCGGTATGGTATAATAAGAGCCCGCATAACCTGCGGTAGCGCGCCGGTTCTTACGAAAGAGCTTTACACCCAAAGATGACCAAATACAAAGAATTAACTGGTTGCTTTCATATGGTTTTAGTGACAGTTCAATATCAGGAGAGGACCAATCAGCAGAGGCAACGCCCGTTTCTTAAAGGAACCTGGAAAACTATTGATCGTGACTACCAGGAGATGCAACCCGCCGCGCCGAGTAGAAATGTTGTCCTCTACTCAAAGCGGTGAGTTCAGAAATGCTATTACGGTGTAGCGCCCACATTGCACGCATGACAGCAATCGGATGAAAACAGCTCTCCGCCACCAAGGCGATGTGATCCCAGTTGATACTTCGTAGACTAAGATCGAGGCGGCAGCGGCATGTCAGGGTAGGTCGAGCTCACATCCTAAATTAGCCGCAGACACAAGCAGCTAGAACCGTCGTTGACCTGACGATGTTTTCTTCACAGAGTCGTCGTCGTCGCATATTCTGCGTGTCCGTCCTTTATGCAGACGAGGGTGGATATGCAAAAGTTACTAGGTGTCAACACTGATGTTATTGTTGCTGTTGTTGTTGTTGTTGTTACTACTACTGCAGCTTTTGTTTCTTCTTCTTGTTGTTGTTTGTTGTTGTTGACGTTGTTGTTCATGCTGACATCGTAGGGCGTCCGTCCCGCAGCCTCGCTTGTGCTCATCTCTTTCCCACTACATTTAGGTCTGTCTATTCCAGAACGCCCGTTGTGCGGAAAAACGGTCCCGAAAACAAACGCCACTAAAGTGGTATGTGTTTGTGTTGACACAACGCCAGAACAACTGTCTCGATTCGACAAACTGCCAGCTGATCGTTACCTACCCGGCAACAGCAGCAGGAGTAACAGCACCAACTGCACCTGGATCGAATTTTGAAAATAATTTTACGAAACAAACATATACATAGACAAACGTCGTTTGCATGTAGGAGGACAGACAGATTCGCTTGAGCAGAAACAGGAACAACCGCCTGCAAAACGAAACACATCAGTAGCAGCGCGGCAGTAAGCGAGAGCCAACAACAACAAAACAACAACGCTAAGACAACAAGTCACCAACAGCATTGACAGCAACAACGATTTTAGTGGAACAACATCACTTGCTGACGATGCTAACAATAATGACGTCTACGACGACACGACAACCACAACAACAACCTCAACATCGACAGCAACAACAATGTTAACAGCAACAAGAACGGCAGCAACAACAACGACGATATAAAGAAGAGCCGCAGCAGAAGCGGCGACGTCGACGACGGCAACAACAAAAAGCAACAAAAACAACACAGCAACAACAACAACAAAAACGACATTAACGTAACGACAATCATCATAGTTACAACGGTTCGATCCATTTAGGCAAGTCGCGAAAGACGAAACTCGTCTAGAGGCAAACAGTGGTGAAGATTACTGGTGAAGAAAAATAGAAAAACAATACAGCAGCAATTCGACCAATCGTTAAGGTGGCAGTCCGTAAGGTGGCTGGTAATGTGGCAAAATGGCTGGGGGGGGGTCTCGTTGCTTGGTGTGTGTGTGCTATGTATCATCCGCTTGAGTAGCTCGACAGGCAG
>QVRM01001685.1:0-48764 GCA_003439945.1 Dermanyssus gallinae
AAACGCGAAACTTAGAAAACATTCATTTCATTACAATAGTTGCAGAACACTGTATATTTTGTATCATACGGTACTTACTGTAAGAATATCATTAAACTTGATACTTGTCACTCACCTGTATAGACGTGGTAGTTATTAGCGCCTAGTTAATGTATTGTCGTAGTAGAAGCAGCCATAATATTAATCTAGTTGTAAACAAGAACGGTCCAATGCGTTTCGTTGTAACCGTTGTTTTGTCCGGCAGTTAGGTCTTTCGAAGTTCGGCCATCGCAATAAACCTAATAGCATGACCATATCTCAGTACAAAGCGACACAGGTTTGGAGAAGATTATCAGCTTTGCTTTATTTGGTCTAGTGCGACATTGCAATCGCTACATTTCGAAGTAGAACTGTATTCTGGGAGGCTTACATATTAGTGCGTACACGTTGCAGGTTGGCCGTAGAAGGTCGATTTCTTTAGACCTAGAAGAGATGCCTCAAACTGCCGTTTGCGTCTTCCTTAGTGCTCGTAGCCTTTGTAGCTATGGGAAGAGTGCACTGTTCACTGATGCACATTTGGCTCGAGACAGCCTCTACGTCTTTCCAATTTGGAAACGGTGGTCTATACTAATGACGCCGTTTGATTTGCAAAACACCAGTGAATGGGTCTGATTGCAGCAACGCTATTGAGAACGCCCGCAGCACCACCTGGGTCTCGCGTCAGAGTTGCAACCAACCGGACGAACAAGAAATACGATAGAGACGGCTTTTTCACCAAGAACCCGTTCACCTAGAAAGCTAGCTTAACCGCGGCACAGTGCGACTGTACTCACGCATACGTGTACAGAAAAATTACATACTTGTACAGTAGTAAAGAAAAACCTACATACTTGTACTTACTTGTACAAGTATGTAAGCACATACTTGTACTTACTTGTGCCAAGTATGTAAGCACATACTTGTACTTACTTGTACATACGGTACAGTAGTACAGAAAAAAGGAGGGCAGACGATCATCATTTCGTCTGGCTATTTTACTAATACCAAGTGTACTTATGCGTCAAGCAATATTAACTGTACTGCCAATTAAAGCTGGGTATGTAAAAAATATATTCTGGTATAGGATATGGCTGAATTGTCTGCTTAGCTCGATAGCTGCCTTCCCTACAAGTGGAGGTCAAACATGCGCGCAGCGTGCACGTTGTGTTTGTATGGCGACGAATGCATACCTTAGTTAACAGAAAGATTAAACTCTGTTCGACGGAGTTGCATAGCATTATGCCTGATAGATAGAGGAGATGTTACTCTAGTGGGAATCTGTAGGAGAAGCTTGCCATTGGCCCTGAGTCGACAAACTTATTTGCTCGCAGAGACGCGCGGACATGGGTATCTAGAGGTTCTCGGGGGGTGGGGGGGGGATCTTCAAGGATACACTACGGGTTGTAGGACATGCACGCTTGTCCGTTGCTTATCCCGCGATAGGATAGATTGACCCGTATCAAGACGACAGCCTATACAGCAAGAAGTAACGCGGGCGGGAACAGATGAGCCAGGCTATCTGATACTGATTAGATGAACACAAGACGCTCAATCAGGTTGCCCACAGCTCTTATTGCTCTCCGGCTTGCTGGCGTTATAGGCATCGAGATACCCGCAGCCTAGTCAGAGCTATCGTCAGCTCTCTCATTGCAGAGCTTTGCGTTACCCTATTTTTTCCTCTCTCTTTCTGACGATGATTTGCTTCAGCCTGGTCATTTTCTATGGAGTGAGCACGCTCCAACACGCCCCTAGAAGAACAGTTCATACGACCGACACATGAACATCTTTACCACATTCCACTGATCCACGCAGTGGCGTGAAGATCATAGTTTTGCTTGTGTTGTGTTGACTAAAATAGTAATACACGACCGGCTTGTCGCAAATGTTGCCCTGGATAGAAGAGTAACCGCATAAGCTCGACTCATGGCGATTATGATTATGATTTGTTTTCGTATTGTCGCTATACGGCCCGCGCTCTATTTCCGCGTCCGCAATATTTAACTACTACAACACTACTATAGACTACTAGAGACTACAGCAGAGTATGTAGACTATTCTACATATACAAATTGAATATCTAGGACCGCGTAGCGGTGTCTACGTTGACATACTTATATCTGTAATGATGTTCGCGTAATTCCGCAAATCCTAATCCGGTGTTTGCCGACACCAGGCCAGGCTCGCCAGGAGAACAAGTTATTTGCAACACGTATAGCAGGTGCTTGCGCTGTATGCACGAAACTATGCGCTATAGACAACTGGGTCGTCCAAAAGGACCACAGGACCACAGCGTCGCGGTGACCGATAGGCGCACGCAGGATATGGCCTATCCTCACGTTTTGAGGTTCTTTGCTCATAGGTAAGGAGGTTTAAGCAACGGGCAGACACGTCGTTCAAACACGTGCGTACAGATCCACTTTGGCTTAATCTACTTTAGGCTCATGCGCTGCTACAACAATCGGTTATGTACATTGCAGAACTGAGCGCGTGTTACAAGTTTCAGATGTTTCCAATAGGTATCTTCTAGGTTACAGCAGCAGTCCACAGCGAAACAGAAAACAATCTAGTATAAACTATTGTGTTTGTTGGCCGGTAACGGCAGACAACACGTGTAAGGCTGATCATAAATGTGCTGCACAGCACAGAAATAAGTGCGCAAATTAGATCATGCATTTCCATTTCGCACAAGTCGAAATCTCTCGTATATTGCACACTATTGTGAGGCATAGTAACAACCACAGCCATGTTGCTAGTGGCAGAAGTCCAGACACCGAATACATTTTTGCAATGCATATATCAACTTAGATGCGTGCGTAGGTTTAGGAAAGCTTGAGACCATACTCAAATAAAGTAAGCTTATACGAAGCAATATATATATATATATATATATAAGGTTTGGCAGAACTTGGCAAGAAAGTAATGGTTTAAAAAAAGAACAGGGTTTACTCACTCTGTTAACTAAATTATGTATTCGTCGCCATAAAAGCACAACGTGCACGCCGCGAGCATGTTTGACCTCCACTTGTAGAAAAGGCAGCTATCGAACTAAGCAGACAATTCAGCCATAATCTATACCAGAATACATTTTTCACATACCCTGCTTTGTTTAGTAATACAGTTAATATTGTTTGACGCATAAGCATATCTTGTATCAGCAAAATAGCCAGACGAAACGATGCTCGTGTGCCTTCCTTTTTCCTGTAATACTAGGAGTACAAGTATGCATGAAGCTTAAAGTATTTCGTCTAGGTTTAAATCGATTTGACCTCCTACGGCCAACCTGCAACGTGTACGCACTAAATATGTAAGCCTTCCAGAATACAGTTCTACTTCGAAATGTAGCGATTGCAATGTCGCACTAGACAAAATAAAGCAAAGCTGATAATCTTCTCCAAACCTGTGTCGCTTTGCACTGAGATATGATCATATTGTTAGGTCTATTGCGATGGACGAACTTTGAAGGACCGAACTGCTCGACAAAACAACGGTTACAACAAGACGCATTGGACCGTTCCTTGCTTACAATTAGATAACCATTACGGCTGCTTCTGCTACGACAATGCAGTAACTAGGCGCTTGAGACCATGCTCAAATAATGTAAGCTTATACAAAGCTATATATATATAGCTTTTTTATATATATATATATATATATATATATATATATAAGAACATATGAGGCCGGTCGGAAGATGCGGCATGGTTGCTTGGAAGAGAATTCGCAAAACATGAAGTTTTTTATGAGCTTTCACACCAAATACCTCAAAAACATAACCCGACGACCACCCACAGCGTTCAAAACTAACATATTCAGCAAATGCGCATTTCATGACGACCATTTTGGCACCAAACGTATGGTAATGCGAACTGTGGTTGTGGAGTGATGATGATTTTTCGGCGAACATATCGAGATTAAGTGCATGAAAAATGACGCGCTGCGGCTGTCGCGCGACACGTCAGCCGTAGTGAACGTCGCCACACAGCCATTTTACATGCACTTAATCTGGATATGCCTTCGAACAATCGTATTTACTCCGCAACCACAGCTCGCATTGACATGGATTTGGTACCAAAATGATCGCGCGTTTGCCCGGATGTGTTGTCTGAGTGGTCGTAGGGTTATGATTTAAAGGTATTTGGCGTGAAAGCTAATAATCTACTTCATTTTTGGCGAATTCTCTTCTGAGCGACCATGTCGCATCCTCTAAGCGGCCTTATATGTTCTTCAGAAGAAGCTAAATTTTCGAACACGACGGTGTGCTTAGTTTCTGTATAGAAGGACTAGTTACCTCGCCATTGCACATTTCGTGCTCCTATGTCGAGCAAAAACACCAGTGTCACAAATTGTAATAAGTTCAATTTCACTCCGAAACAAAACTTCTCAGAGACTATGTTCCATTGGAAAAAACATCTGCTTTAACGAGCTCTACAATTCCATATATCGCGCTTCAAATATTCCTCAAACACCCTGTATATATATATATATATATATATATATACGAGGTGTGTTCAAAAAATATCGCGACTTTTGTGTTTTTTCAAAAATTATTCATTTATTCATGAATATCTATTTTGTCCCCTTCAAAGTAATCCCCATGAGATATTATACACTTGTGCCAACGGTTTTTCCAATCTTCGAAGCACTTCAAAAAACCATTTTTTTTTATCTTGTTCAGCTCCTCCTTCGATGCCGTCTTTATCTCGTCAAGCGTAGCGTAACGTCGTCCTTTCATGGGCCTCTTCAGTTTAGGGAACAAGAAAAAGTCACAGGGGGCCAGATCTGGGGAATACGGTGGCTGCGGCATCATTAGTGTGTTGTTTTTGGCCAAAAACTCGCGCACAAGCAACGATGTGTGAGCAGGGGCGTTATCGTGGTGCAAAAGCCAATTTTTGTTCTTCCACAAATCCGGGCGTTTCTGGCGGATTGCTTCGCGCAAATTGCGCATAACTTGCAGGTAATATTCCTTATTGACCGTTCTACCCTGTGGCAAGAACTCATGATGCACCACGCCCCTGCAATCGAAGAAAACTGTCAGCAAAACTTTCACATTCGACCGAACTTGGCGCGCTTTTTTCGGTCTTGGTTCGTGCGGCAGCTTCCATTGAGATGATTGAGCTTTGGTTTCCACGTCATAACCATAAACCCACGATTCGTCACCAGTTATGACCCTCTGGAGCAAATTTGGGTCGTCGCGGACAGAGTCCAACATCTCATTAGCAATGTTCATGCGATGCTGTTTTTGGTCGCAATTGAGCAATTTTGGTACGAATTTCGCGGCGACCCGTCTCATGCCCAAATCATTGATAAAAATCGAATGGCATGAGCCAATCGATATGTTTAGGTCCTCAGCAACTTCTCTAACGGTGATTCGACGATTGGCCAATACCATATTCTCCACTTCATTAATTTTTTCTGTTGTTAAAGTGCTCGGGCGTCCGGCACGCTCTTCGTCGTTCACATCTTCTCGGCCTTCTGAGAACATTTTGTACCACCGATAAACGTTGCTTCGGTCCAAGGTAGCTTCTCCGTATGCCACAGTCAACATTCGGAATGCATCCGCGCACTTAATTTCGTTTTTCACACAAAATTTGATACAGGTTCTTTGATCCATTTTTTTGAATAGGTAAAAATCGAATACGATCCAAAACACGTGCAAGCAAAGCAGCTGTCAACAATTAAGTGAACATTCAAAATGGCCGAGCTTGTCGGCATAAGTGAGAGACATGAGTACCAACATAACGCCACAAAAAATCGAAATTCGAATATACGTAAACCCGCGAAAATTCAAAAGTCGCGATACTTTTTGAACACACCTCGTATATATATACATAGTGTGTTCAAAACGTATCGCGACTTTTGTGTTTTTTCAAAAATTATTCATTTATTCATGAATATCTATTTTGTCCCCTTCAAAGTAATCCCCATGAGATATTATACACTTGTGCCAACGGTTTTTCCAATCTTCGAAGCACTTCAAAAAACCATTTTTTTTTTATCTTGTTCAGCTCCTCCTTCGATGCCGTCTTTATCTCGTCAAGCGTAGCGTAACGTCGTTCTTTCATGGGCCTCTTCAGTTTAGGGAACAAGAAAAAGTCACAGGGGGCCAGATCTGGGGAATACGGTGGCTGCGGCATCATTAGTGTGTTGTTTTTGGCCAAAAACTCGCGCACAAGCAACGATGTGTGAGCAGGGGCGTTATCGTGGTGCAAAAGCCAATTTTTGTTCTTCCACAAATCCGGGCGTTTCTGGCGGATTGCTTCGCGCAAATTGCGCATAACTTGCAGGTAATATTCCTTATTGACCGTTCTACCCTGTGGCAAGAACTCCTGATGCACCACGCCCCTGCAATCGAAGAAAACTGTCAGCAAAACTTTCACATTCGACCGAACTTGGCGCGCTTTTTTCGGTCTTGGTTCGTGCGGCAGCTTCCATTGAGATGATTGAGCTTTGGTTTCCACGTCATAACCATAAACCCACGATTCGTCACCAGTTATGACCCTCTGGAGCAAATGTGGGTCGTCGCGGACAGAGTCCAACATCTCATTAGCAATGTTCATGCGATGCTGTTTTTGGTCGCAATTGAGCAATTTTGGTACGAATTTCGCGGCGACCCGTCTCATGCCCAAATCATTGATAAAAATCGAATGGCACGAGCCAATCGATATGTTTAGGTCCTCAGCAACTTCTCTAACGGTGATTCGACGATTGGCCAATACCATTTTCTCCACTTCATTAATTTTTTCGTCTGTTGTTGAAGTGCTCGGGCGTCCGGCACGCTCTTCGTCGTTCACATCTTCTCGGCCTTCTGAGAACATTTTGTACCACCGATAAACGTTGCTTCGGTCCAAGGTAGCTTCTCCGTATGCCACAGTCAACATTCGGAATGCATCCGCGCACTTAATTTCGTTTTTCACACTAAATTTGATACAGGTTCTTTGATCCATTTTTTTGAATAGGTAAAAATCGAAGACGATCCAAAACACGTGCAAGCAAAGCAGCTGTCAACAATTAAGTGAACATTCAAAATGGCCGAGCTTGTCGGCATAAGTGAGAGACATGAGTACCAACATAACGCCACAAAAAATCGAAATTCGAATATACGTAACCCGCGAAAATTCAAAAGTCGCGATAACGATTGAACACACCTCGTATATATATATATATATAGGATTTGGCAGAACTTGGCAAGAAAGTCGTTTGTCCTAATGGATTGAGGAGGCAGAAACATCTTGTTTAGGAGTGATGATGAATTTTATAAAAGTAGCTCTTCTGTATTTTTCTGCTACATAGTTATGCAAAATCTACATTTGCGGGATGACCAGTCAATGCATGAAGAAGCCGATCATACCGGCGTGCTCCGTGGAATTCTGCATAATCTGAAGGCAAAAGCTGTTCTGGGTAAAGCTGTTGGAAAATGCTGGTGTGCTTCTGAACGAGCGCGAGTGGTTTGTTTGCGGAAGCATGTCAAAATGCTAACAAGTATGCATGCCTTTACTTTGGATATGGCTGTCAAAAAAACTTATTCGATAACTACGTAACGCAGCACCATCACTCAAGTACGAAAATGATGGGCATTCTGCATGAAGTTCTGCACGTGAAAGCTTTAACGTAAGACATAACAACATATCGGCTTTTTAAGACTTTTCTTAACCTGTCTATTCGACTTTCGCTAGCTTGCGCCGCGTGCCATTTAGAGTATGCAATTTTTTTTTATGAGAAAGAAAAGAGAAGAAATATATGAAATGGCATATATGTACCAGGATTGACTTTTGCTTATATATATATATATATATATATATATATATATATTATAAGCAAAGGTCAATCCTGGTAGGTCCCGAGAATTGTGTTTTTAATGCAAGTTCGGTGTGTTCGGTGGCGTGGTGTGCGTAGAGAACTCTTGTACGGTCGTAGTGTACAGTGATCGCTACCACTGGTAGTCCCCCCCACATCCGGATATCGGCGTTTTTACATCAGTGGACCAGGCAACATATATCAGCGGGAACCTTGTCAGCTATAGCAGTAGCCGCGATCATGACCACCAACTGCTGTTGCAGCTGGAGGTTGCGTTGTCTGCTCGTCTATTGGCTGCACTAAGCATCAGGTTAGTGCAGCAGAGGTACACATGGTAGTGAGATCACCGCCTGTCGCTCCTTTAGCAGAATCCTCTGCGCGACCGCCGGCTGCCGACACCGCCGGTGCATCATGTGCCGAGGAGGACGCAGAGGACAACCGAATACATGCCCGAAGCTTTGCAGGGTTTACGGGTTGTAAAGACACCAGCATCGGCGTCGTTTACACGTTCTCCTCGGCACGTGGTGGTACGGATAGAGTGGTGCGTGGCGAAAGGGGGCGAGGCCCTGAAGAGAGTGTGGCCGCTGCTGATGTCGGAGAAAGGGCAGCGCTACCCAAGTGAGCGGGAAACAGTCCACTGCAGAGTGGCAAACCGGTAACGACGTAAACGTCGCAGGGATGTGTTGATGTTGATCCCGTAGATGCTGCAAAGCCTGGTGCAGGTGGAACCGGCGCCAACGAGACAAAAGACGGTAGAGCTATCCTTTTGGGTAAGAACAAAGTGGCGGTGGAGGGTGTTCCTCTCGACGACGAATCCGACGAAGGCTGGAATATGGTCGGAGAAAAGGGGAAAATTGCTGCAAATCCGGTTACAACAAAAAAGGACATCCCAACTGTTTGCGCAAATTATAGAGCTGAGGCGATCATTTTCTGCGCTGTAGATAACTTGTTAGAGTCAAACTTTAATGCTGTTTGTGACAATATAGTGAAGCATATTAAAGCCAGGGTAGAATAGCCGCGCCTTTCAAAACGCACTATTGTTGCAGGCGACATTGAAGACCGGGCCATTTTGCTCAGCTTGCAGACACCAGGCGGGGTGTCCGTAAGCGCTAGGGCTAGTTGCTCATGATCGATAATTAGAAGACAAATACATGGGGTACACTCCACGCTAACTGGGGCAACAATTGTGAATGCTTTGGGATCTTTCGGCGTCACCGACGCTATTTGTGTCCGTTCGAAGAACATCAGAAGCGAATTCGTCATGGCAACGGACAGTGTCATTCTGACATTTTCGGGCAACAATTATCCGACGGAGGTTTGCTTGGGTATTGAATATCGTGGCGTTACTCTCTACTGGGAACCTCTTCAGTGCCATCGATGCTATAGTTTAGATAATATAAAGCTCTTCTAACTTTTGCGGAGATTCAACCCCTACATATAAAGCTCTTCTCACTCTTGCAGAGATTCAACCATCAGAGTCATTTAACGGACGCAATTTCGCTGCGATCGTACGGATCGTACGTTCATAAGTCTGGAGTGGCCTGCGGTCTTGGTACGGCAAGGACGAGGTACTCTAAGGCGATCCATGACAACCTTATATGGCCGGCCCAATGGGTCCGCTTGGACCAGGTCAATCAGTGCCTTCCACGTATTTTTCTTGGACGTGGCTATAACGCTCCTCAGCTCCTGCCGACGTTGGCAATACATGTCTTGTAGGGCAGTGAGTCTGGCCCGAGCTTCTCGCAGAGAGTCGGCTGAGGCTCCGGTTACGCTTTGCCACGTGGTTACCTTGATACATTTGCCCCGTGCATTCTCAAGCTCTGATGTCCACCAGGCCCTAGACGATCCGAGGAGGTCCCCCCGCAGCTCGACAGGATAGAGCCGTAGATAGAGCAGGGGCAATGTCATTCTCATCTATGCTTCTACGTTTCAGCTTCTCGCATCTGTTCGAGAGAGCACTTTTTAAGGTCTTCTTATCAAGGAGCCTCATTTGCCAGGTGCGCCGTCCGGACGACCCGGAGCGGCGCATGGTTATCAATACCACTGAAAGTGTCAAACAACGGTGACCAATGATCAACTCTTCAATTGTCCGTATTGTCCATAATGTCAGGAAATCGTTGGCTCCCGTCGTTGGCAAGTGTAAGCTCGTGGTGAGACATTTGTGATCCTCGTACAAATGTTGGGTCGTTGGACTGATTGCACAGATAGAGTCTGTACTGGGCCATCCAGTCCATGAGAGAAAGCATTTTGCAGGCGATGCAGTGAGCTGTCGGCTCTTTGCAGTCCCGGACAGTGTGCTCCCCTGAGCCGCACCGACGACAAAGCTTGCAGACCGCCTTCTCCATTTGGCGAGCTTAAATGCGTTCGGCGGCTGATTTGGGGTCTGAAGCAGCGCGTACCATCGCGAGCTAGACCAACCTTGCCGGGGGTCAGACACCGGTAGGAGGATGTGCTGGAGAATTAAGAAAAGAGTACAATGCGCGGCCTCTATCTTTTATGAGGCGAGAGGCGGGTTGACGCCCCAGAGTGGGACTTCACGGAGCTCTCCGTTGGCCATGGAGTCCGCCTGGTACCCAGTGGCCTCGGTGATAGTCGTATCAACAGATGCTCCCAGCCCAGGAGTAGTTTCCTTGAGGCGGATTACCACATCCCCCTCTTTTATCCTTACGAGGCTCTGCAATGCTAAGCCAATGTCTGTGCGACAGGCAAGGTGATTTCTGAGGACACTGAGGGTCTCCGCGAAGTTTTGACCATCCCCGACCCGGACTGTGACCGAAGCCTGTCCAATCAAGGCAGACAGGAGAGGGGCCACCGCCCTTGCAGAGGAGTTCTGTCCAGCATCTTCTCTGCACAGCTTCACAAGCTCATTAAGAGATGTCTGGGCGATCAGGGCATCAAGGAGTCGCTACGTAAGTTGGCCGCGGCGGCTCCTTGGAACACGGAGAAGGGTAGGTATATTTGGTTCCACTCCAGCAGAACCCGCCAGGGACTCACATGCCTCCGAGGTCCGCAGAACCGCAGCAGCACCCGGCGGTTGTTAAAACAGTTGGGGCAGTGAGGGGAACTGTATGCTAAGCTACGACAATGCGTCTACCTAGGTTCTTGGGGTCACCAGTAGACTCCGCAACGCTCTGAGGGCTGAACTGCCCTCAGGAGATGAGGGCACCTAGAGCTCCACCTCCATAGTCTTTGCTTTACAGAGCTCAGTCGTCAACTCGATGTGTTTCATGAGGGCGTCGTATTTCAGAAGGAACTTCGGCAGGGTCTCGGTAGCCGCATCGGCGCCCCGTCTGGGATTGTGGGCCCCATGAGGGGAGTCGTCAGCATACCGTTTCCTAGTGGGTGCAGGGTCCACATGGTTGGGATCCACGTCGTCTTTCTTCGCCATGCTGGGTGCGTCCTCATGCCTCGGCACTTCAACAGGTAGGCCCACGAGCCCTCCGGAGTCCGCCATGTCCCTGATCCCTGAGAGGTGGAAGAGAGGTTAGACAGCAGATCAGGGCCCAAATCTGATCCCAGGGGTCAAACCCGCAAGCCTGTAGTCCACTCCCAACAAAAGGGTATAATTTCCCCGTGCCGGGCACAAGTGCTCTCAGCACCTAGTATATAAGGCCACTGGGTCCCTAAGGTAGTGGCGGGTCCGCTACACCTTCCGTTAAGCAGCGAGACCAGTTAGAACAAATTACACTGCGTACGTGGGCAGATGTCGCCAGCGCATACCTGTATGGGGCTGAGAGACGGCGGCTACGCAAAGTGCAGAAAAAGTAAATTCTGACCCAATAGTATTCTATTATGTCGTTAGGCTGGTGGTGCTTCCTATCATGCAATTATTATGAAAAGCGTTACAGCGCCTGGCGGTCTGGCTCTTCAGGCGTTTGCTAGAATGCGACCAGCTGCTAAAAAAGCACAACGATCGCCTCTTTCTCTGCACCATGGTAACAGGGGATGAGAAATCAATACTCTAAGAACGCAGTCCGCAGAAAGGCGCGGCTTAAAAAGGGAGTGAGCCCTAAGCAACTGCCGAGCCTAGATCCTATAAAAGGAAAGTGATGTTAAGTTTTCGGTGACATGCGAAAAGGATAATCTATTATGAGCTGTTACAGTCAAACGAGCAATACGATAAAATACTGTCAACAACTGGACAATTTGGAGAGGGCAATTGACCAGAAGTGGCCAGAGTTGGCGAACAGAATACGAGTGACTTTCCACCACGACAGCGCAAGACCGAACACATCTTTGCTCACCATTGAGAAGTTAATGGAGTTTGGATGGGATATTTTGCCACATTTTGCGTATAGTCCTGAATCTGCTCCATCGGAATATCATTGGTTTTGGTCCCTTCAAAGTTCCCTTAGTGGCAAATAATTCGATTCTCTGGAAGTTGTTAAAACGTATATAGACCATTAGTTCGGAAGCCACTACGCCACCTTCTGGAGAATCATGAACTTGCTTGAACGTTGGGCTAAGGTAGTTGAATAAAATGGGCAATACAGCATTCAGTAAAAGCTTTTCGTTGTAACGACATGTGTCTTTGAAACCGAGTGAAAAATCCGAGCGAACTTATAGACCAACCTAATAGAATAACAGAATATAGAATAATATAATTATAGAACTTAAATAGAATAATAAATATAAATACAAGACAACATGTACGAGGTAAAAGGAGTTAGCAGTACAATAATAGCAACGTTGCCTGTTGCTTGAAATCAAAATAGCATAGAAAAGTCACGTATGGTAATAATATACAGCACTAACAGTCCGTATTTAAGTATAGTCTTAATTTATATTTTACTTCAGCCACGTGTGAACTCTTGAAGAGACTGGCCGTAAATCCATCTAACAAATATTGCTCTGATTCCTTCCATGGGCCGTCTCCAGGGGAAAGGGGGGCGCATGAAGGGCAATACACCTAGCACCTAAAGGTTGAAGTTTCATGTTATCCATTAGCTCTTCGCTCAAGTAAGGCTCGTATTCGATGTTAATCTTATGGCTTCGCGGCAAAAACTAGAAACGACTTATTTTTGGAACGTTTAACACATCACTAGTCGTTACCATCTACTCTAATATTTTGCCTTAAGGGGCGACATACAAGGAAGCTTCAACTATAGTGAGAGCTCAGCGTAAATATCGTAGGGTATGGGGCTTTTGCACAAATGCGGGTATTTGTTTGAATGTACTAATGTAATGTTTGATGTTTCAGTTTTTGTCCGAACAAGAAGGATCAGAGGACACTAGCCCAAATTACTGATATATATTTTAGCATTGACGTTGGCCGTCTTAGCGTCCAGGAGCATGCCTAGTGTCTCCGACGTGAGCAATCTATTATTCTTTATCATTAATGTGATTTTTGAGGGAGTAATACCAGCTACTATGAATAGCGATCTTCTGCGCAGGTCGACGCTCTGATGAAAATAATGCATTAAAAACCTTTCTAACATGAATTGAAAGATAGATATATGCAGTAACACATTTGAGTCTCTAGGTAAATGCAAGGTAAATCGCACTCAACTAGTTTCTACACGGATACACGAATTTGTTTGATAAACGCTGTGGTGTAGATATGTTCCCTCGTAATGAAACATGCAACGAAACCTTTTTTAAGAACGAACATATTTACTTAATATAATTGTGTGTATAATATGTCTCGACGCTTGCCATGGGCCTTGAAGCTTGTGACACGGGCGCCATATCTTTAAGTCCTCTTGTCATTTTAAGGGAGAGGAGGCAATGTCTGTCTTTTACAAATAAATATTGTATAGAATTTGATATATTTCTAATGCGTACATTGAACATATAATGTAATAATATCATGCGAGTGCAGATAGCAGTGAGCACATGAGCTGGAATCGCCCGTAGGAGCAAAGACAGTCAGCAAAGATCACACACGCTTCTGTGCTCATCCAGTGTGACTGAAGTAAAGTTTTAATTTGGTAAGTTAACACATTTTGTTTATTACAACTGACTTTCCAAGTAGTTGTTTAATATCAGGTGGCATTAAATTGATTGTAGAATTACTTGAATTGGCAGTTTTGCGACTGATCTTCTTTTTAAATCTTGTTGTTGATTGATCGCCTTGTTTAAGTAAAGTCAAATAGTTATGTTGGGGTTTTTAAAACTCGTTGCTCTTATTGAACAGTTTCATTACAAGAAATGCGTATAGTTTAAACATGTCGAGAATCCCATATGTAGTAAAGATTGGCTGACATGTGCTGGTGTTATATTTAGTCCTATTGATATGTCTAATTGCCTTTTTGGTCATTTGTACAGGGAATCAGCAGTAGTAGAGCAAAATGTTTTACCATATAGCGACAGCATATTCTGTATATGTGGCTCTACAAGTAAGAGGGAGATCTTAGGTAACATAGCTGAGGCAACGGATCGTAATCGTGAAAGAACAGCAACATCGGCACGCACATTAGGGTGCATTAGTGTTTTATCTTTATCATATTAGGAGGCCCACGGCCAGATACCTTCATCTACCCCAACTCAGTTCCGCTCATTGTCTCAACATCTTTAACATCGGTCCGGTACTGCCGCGGTTCTTCGGACTTTGGAGGCATGTGAGCCCCTGGAAAGTTATCCTGGTCTGGGACCTGATAACCGCTACTTGGTAATCGGTATTCTAGGCCCAAGCCAATAGAGGCAGCAATTAAAAGCCTTGGAGGAGTCTCCTACTCTTTTTTTTGACTGATATACCTTCTCGGCACGGCGGCGAAGCTTTTTGAATACAGTCTGCCGGAGAGGCTCAATGCAGCCATGGAGAACAGCCGATGATCTTGCGATATTGTTATATAAGCAAATCTTTTCTCTCCATTGGAACACAGGGTCTGACAGGTCTTATTTCCGAGTGAGAGTGAAATTTCTACAATTTGTGACACTGGTGGTTTGCTCGACATAGTGGCACAAAATGTGCAATTGCGAGACAACCAGACAACCTCCTATACCAAAAGCATATCGTCGCATTCGTGAGAAAATTCTGCTTCCGTGTCCAAATACCTCAAAAAAACTACCCTACGATCACTCACAGCTAAAAACTAATACATTCAAGCAAACGCACGTTTCAGGACGACCATTTTGTTACAAAACATATGGCAATGCGAGGGTTGCGGAGTAATTAAGATTTTCGGAGGCCACGTCGAGATTGATTGCATGCATAACTGACTGTGAGGTGACGTTGCGGTTGACGCGCGACACGTCGGCGGTAGTGAACATCGCCTCACAGTAATTTATGTATGTACTTAATCTCAACATGTCCTCCGAAAAATCTCATTTACTTCGCAACTACAACTCGCATTGCCATATGTTTAGTACAAAAATTATGTGAAATGTGTGTTTGCCTGAATGTGTCAGCTTTGAGCGCTGTGAGTGGTCGTATGGTAATGATTTTAAAGGTATTGGTGTGAAAGCTAATAAAGTAACTTCATGTGGTGGGGAAATTCTGTTTTAAACGTCTATGTCGCATCTTTGGCCGGGTTCTTTAGAGGAAGCAGAACTTTTGTTGCTCCTGGAAATGTTTTGCTGTCTCCTCTATGGTGTCGAAACATTGTCCCTTCATTTTTTATCTGTGGAAACAGGACAAGCAGCACGGATCCAGATCCGGCGAAGAGAGAGAGTTGCAGAAGTATAGTAAAATGCGGAAACATAGCTGCAAAAATCTATTCTTTCTCAATTAATCCAAGCGATGTCATTAACGATGTGTGCGCCGGTACGTTGTCGTGATGGAGGATGCAAAACTTGTTTGCCCAGTAAATAGGCATCTTGCGTCGGTCATGGTTATGCAATAT
This sequence comes from Dermanyssus gallinae, assembly GCA_003439945.1. Classification (NCBI taxonomy): domain Eukaryota; kingdom Metazoa; phylum Arthropoda; class Arachnida; order Mesostigmata; family Dermanyssidae; genus Dermanyssus; species Dermanyssus gallinae. The sequence continues at coordinate 15,597 of QVRM01001685.1, forward strand.
TCTCAAAAGTTTGCGGGAGAGTGTAGAACCAGACGGCAAAAATAGTGGAAGCTGATTCACTATTTTTGCCGTCTGGTTCTACACTCTTCCGAAAAAAAGTCAAAGGAACATCTGCTCTGTCTGAACTCGTTCTATCGACTCTCTTCTTGGAAGTAAGTCAGATTCTTTGGCTACCGTCTAATGATTTAATCCGGACATTTGCTCGAAATTTAACATTTTTTAACTACGCCGCCAGTCTTCTGACGCAGAAAGTATCCAAGACTGCTACAACTGATCCATAAGATAGTTCCAATTCCTCAGATACCTCCCTGATCGTAATTCGGATTTTTGTACGATATCACAAACATTTTCAATGTTTTCTTCTGTTATTGACGTTGAAGGTCTTTCCGAACGGGGGTCATATTCTCATATATATATATATATATATATATATATATATATATATCGAAAAACGTGTGTGATTAACTAGGTGGCGTTATTGCTCGCAATCGTAGAAAACTAGTAGTAATGATCGTAGGGTCACGGTTGTGGCGGGAACGATGGTTCTTGTAACAGCTGGCCCGAACCTATGCGGCACGGAGATGGCTCTGGAAGACGAGCGCGATGACGCAAGCGTGGTTTAGGAGTTTGGGGTGGCAGTGTGGGAGGGGGGCGGGGAGAAAGATACGACGGATACTTTTGTCGTAAACGCAGACGTAGTGAGGAAGCAACCACTTGGGAAGCCCTCGCAGGGAAGGTGTCGAGGCAACGGCAGCCACCAGGAGCAGCAGCACAAAGCGGAAGAAAAACGGCGACGATGAAGACAACAACAACGACAACAACAGCAACAACAACGACAGCAACAGCAACAACAACAGCAACAACAACAACAACAAAAACAACAACAACAACAACAACAACAACAACAACAACAACAACAACAACAACAACAACAACAACAACGACGACGACAGAAAGCATGACGACGTTTATGACAGCGAAAGCGACGACGAAGGTCGTAGTCCGAACAAAAAGAGATCGTCAAGTGCGCAACCACCGCTGGAGTAGACAGACTCCTTGTACCCTTATGCCTACGGCTACAACGACGCCTGGCTAAAAGCATGCACGCATCGCAAAAGGCAGCCAGCCAGCCAGCCCAGGCCAAAAAAAAAGGCGAAGAGGGATGCCCGCCCGAAGAGAGGGAAGTGGAGCCAACAAGAACCGTTAGCAGCAACAGCAGAGCCGGTAGCGAGGACTTGGCCGAGACGACGACGAAAGGTCGCTGTATAACATAGGGACTAGCTGACAGACGTGTGATGAGGAATACGCCGACGAGACGCCGGAAGAAACTTGCTCCTCGGGGAAATCATCACACGGCAGCGTGATCGCACGCACGCATTCTTCTCTCCCTATATATATATATATATATATATATATATATATATATATATATATATATTCGTATATACGGGTTTTCTAATTTAATGTAATGTTTCTAAATTAAACACACTCATTTGAGTAAATTCGTAATATGTCCCCTTACCCCGGGAGTTCTCTAGGGTAAGAAGGTTTGAACAAGTTCTACCATCTTTTAAAATGAGTGTATTCAATTTAGCAAAACAAATCATATATATATATATATATATATATATATATATATAAAGAGGGCAGACATACACGCACCTGTCTATAGGGAGAAATAAGAGACTGCCAGACAGAAGAGAGCACTTCACCGCACCATCACGTGGCGGCGGGGGAGCGGACTTGGAAGCAGAGTAGGACAAAAACAATAGATGTACACGACGTACGAACGAATAGACAATGGTCCCGCCCAGCAGCCTGTTTAACAATATGCAAGCGGTGGCGGACAAGGCAGGCGGCTATAGTGAAACTTCACGCACAATGAACTGCCGCTGGGGTAACTAGGTTAAAGTCGTAAATTGACTTTGTCTTACTTACTCGGTTGCTTGGTGGCAGTAACTGCTAGCCTCTATAGCAAGGATATATATATATATATATATATATATATTTTTTTTTTTGTTTTGTTTTATAGTCGAAGAATGTCTGCACTTCATTGTGCACCTTTTCCAAGAACATGAGCTTAGTTTCAGCTCAAAAAGTTTTCAGGCGACTAGGAGAGATGTTTGTCGCATGTAAAGTGGTGCGCTGGGCTAAACAAAGGCAGCTGCTTTACTATTAATAAGTGGGAACACGTTCAGATCAATGCGTCTTGAGCACGCTTAAGTTGTTAAACTTACATGTGGTTTTACATGTTGAAGGGGACTCGTACAGCAAAGCACCCAGATTTGGCTCTCATGTGTGGGAGCCATTTTGCACCTTTTTCATATAACGAAGGCGATGCTAACTTGATAACTATTAGCTAATTCAGGAGGTTCTTTTCTAGTAGCAACCTCTCTATTTATTCCTCTAGCCAGCTTTACAGAAATTCAAATAGAGCAGACAAACAGTTTGCACAGCCGAAGGTATACCTGCCTTTGCACGTGCTCTATGAACTCGTGGGGCGCCCTGGGCTCAAGTATTCTGAAATTATTCGTTTTTTTTTCACAAACGTATGCCTAAAACAAGCTCGGTATTAGACTGTGTTTATTCGGGGGGCCTTCACTCGATTGATTTACCATTCCCGGCAAGACACCGCAATTCTCAAACGTATAACCGTTGCGCAACGCCGATTTCCCACCCGGGTGCGTTTATGGTGCTCGCTGTGTGACATCCGCTTTCGCCAACCACCGGATGCCGTTCGTTCTCGTAAAGGCGAAACCAGCGGGTTGGCCGCGCCGGTCAGGCCCAGCTTGCGCAAGGCTCATCTCACATTTAGCCGCTTGACGAGTTTTGATGACACGATCTGTCACTGTGTCACTTCTGGGCTGGCCAAAATTGGGCGTGCGTAACGAGAGATTCTTCTGTCACTATGCGCAAATACGTCGAGTTCGGAAATAGTCTTGAACTTTGTAATGCGTCCACTAACGGACACATCCTTCTGTCATCGAAAGACCGAGCGCAGCGGGTGTCAGCGCTGGTTGGAGCTTGATTGGCAGACTGCACGTTTACGAAGCTTGATATGGAGTGTGAATTCGAGTTGTTGCACTGAGACTTTGAATACACTGCAGATAGATGGGTGTGAGAGACCTAGACTAAACTGTCGTGAAAAAAGGTAGTTGTTTTACGACATATCCACACGTTGTGCCGAACCCTATTTTCGAAGTTGTTGACTGACGCATCGGCCGGTATACTGGAAATAGGAGAAAACGTAACTATATATAGACTTAAACGCGTAACATGATATAGAAGTACGTGATTAGGTAAACACAGCCCTCTCAGATAACCTGTATTAGAAAGGTGAAATCTACCCACTGATACGAGGACAGAAAATTTATCTGGAGACCCGCGTTTACAACAACTTGCTTGGAAGTCCAAATTAAGCAAAAAAATTACGGCTTTGACCCGTTAAACTACGTGCCAAAAATGCAGTTTCAAGACGTCACATACACACATACCGAGAAGAGTCGAGCTGTAATTTGTTGCGAAAGGACGCTATAGTATCGGACCATTGCAATAGTGACCTCTCACGCACGCGCTAACATCAAAGTCAAGCCAACCACGTAAGCTTGAACCGCAAATAGGCTAACCATCAAACGTTTCTGAACAAAACCGGAGAAGCTCCACAAATAGGCCAAAAATAGAGTGAGACCCATTCAATCTTGAAACAAAATTACTTGAAAGTTCGACTTAGGCAAAATCAGCAACAGCTCGTTAGCATAAGCCCTCTAATGTGCTTGCCTAGGATGTAGTTTCGGGGGGTCATACACAGAGATACACACGTGGGGAGAGGCCGACCGTCGTTGAAGGCAAAAAAAAGTTTTACACATTATACACAAAAAAATACAACTAGCTCGACTTAAAAAGTAACTAAGTAGGGCGGTTTAAAGAAAACGCATACTAGAAGAATATACCGCAATGAAAAGTCTACAGTCTGAACAGTATGTTCAGTTATGTTTATAAGGCACTCGCGAAGACCGAGAGGTAGAAAAGCCCTCAACAAATGCGTTAACCAGTGCAAACCGGGGGGGGCGGAGGAGCGGAGGGGAATTCTGAATGCGGTAGAAAAGAAGGCAGTATCACTCGTAAGTGTACCCTCGGTGATTAATAGTTTCGTATCTGGCTAGACGAAGTGTGAACGGTGAGAGGACTGCAGGTGTAGCACACGGTTCCGTGCTAGGACCTACGCTGTGGAACCTAGCAGGCCTCGCGGAGTTGAGCTCATTGCCTATGCCAACTATTTGGCCATCTTTATCACCGCAAGGGACACAAAGGTGTTGAACGAAGCGTTCAAGGAAGTTTTTTTACGCTTTGACAACCACATTTAGGCACTCGTAATGGGCTAAGTTGCCTGTGGCACGATGCCGTCTTAATGCATTTATCGTCATCGCGTTCTCGTACTGGATTTATATAGTCTTTCTCCAGCAGAGGTATGTAGCAGCAGGGTAATGACAACCACGTCCAACAAATACAACCCGGGGCTCGCCCGGGGCTCGAACTTGCGATTGTTTTGCTAACCATGGTTGCCATGGCAACACCCCGTTTCGAACGGTACGTTAGCCGCCTAAGCCACCGCCGCTACAAAGTCAATCAGTGGATGAAGTCCCACCGCATAGGATCGGCAAGGGTGCTAGATCCCACTACTTAATGTGAGCCGCTCTTGCTTACTGGAAGACAACACTGCTCGGTACACGTATTTAAATATGTAACAGCCTAAAAATATGTAAATAATAAAATATAATTTAAATATGTAACGGTCAAAACGCATCAAATAGGATGCCAACTGACAAATGGAATGCCAAAAACAAAGGGACTCTCGGAGATAAAGCGCCGTCTTTTGGCATAACTCGCTGACTCAGACTTATTATTCGGGTTATCAGAGTGGGGATCAGAGGCACTGCCGATTGGGACAAGACATTTCATTGAACGCTACCGATGCGAGTATGTGGAAGCTGCGTGCTACCAAACATAAGTTCTCACCGGGCATTGCAGCGTCCAGACCTATATGGTGGAAATCGGGAAGACTGAGAAAGACATATGTGTTCTGTGCAACGCCTGCGAGATCGATGGCGTAAATTAATTTTTTTTGTACTGCAAGGTTTTCGGTGACACGAAACAGACAGATTAAGACTAGAAGTCAAAACAAGAAGAAGAACGGAAAATAAGTGAGTTTGAGAGACCCACATTGGCCCGGACAAAAGTTATGCATTATGCATTTTTGTTCCTCTTCCCAAAAAAAAGGTATGCTCGTGAACGTATCATGATACGAATTTTAACCAGATTTTCTGCTCGAGGAGATGGTTTGATTGGAGCGGAAAATCAAGAGAAGAAGATACTAAAGCAAGCCTTTAATAAAACCTTTTTCTTAATGGATATGCTCCCAAACCCTTAGGGTCAGCACACAGTTTTGAATTCCGCCATGACTGGCGCCATACTCTGTCTTCAAGAAAACCTGGCATTTATATTTCTTGATATTTTTGTCTTGTTTTTAGATGATTTCAGGAATACTTCAGAATACCACTAATTTTTGGGTATCTATCGTTTGCACTGTCCACAAAAAGGGCATCTACTTCGATCCTAAAGGGAAGAGACCTTTGACATTTGTAGCATGTAAACTACTAAAGAAGAAACGCTATAGAGCAATACATAACGATGCGGATGAGCAAAGCTGCGCAATGACCTAACTGCACACATCATCTAATTAAGACACAACATGACTGGGCCAACTGTATTAATGATTCCAGTTTTTCGATGCGATTTATTTTAAGCTGCTTTAAAACAGTTTGGCAGCATATGTTGCTTGCTATGTCAACATAATGTGGTCTTGATGGTGCTACTTCAGGTTATTTTCAGGGACACAATTTTTGGCACAGTCATTAGCCTTACAAAATACCTAAAACAAACACATCAATGGCATCAATTAAAACGCACGTATTTAAAAGTAAATAAATATCGGCCAAGTCAAATATCTGATGCCCCCTAAAATAGGATACAATGTGGACTACATTAAGGTCTGTAGAAAAATTTAGATGCCTGAAGAGCGTGCCAGCTTTCAAGAAAGGCTTAATGATTTCTCAGAATACGCGGAAATACAACAAAAACTTTACAGCTAATTTACACACCGTTCTTTATTTTAAACATAATCCAAGCCAAAAGGACAACTTCGACGGCTTACAATAAAGTCTGTAAAAACTGTAAAGAAACAAGGCGTTGTTACATCCGTCACCCTCGAGGATTCGGGACAGACTGCCGACGTAGTTCTGCGAGTAACTCAATAAGCCATTTAGGTAGCACGAATTTTTTCGCAAGGTCCCTTAAGAATCTTTAAGAAAAAGAAAAAGGATCCTCCCCATGTTTTACACAGAGCTTTTCACCTCTTTGTCTTGCCAATTTTAGGATTCATGTAATGCATACAGATCTGCTCTAAAGATGGATCAAGACATTAGTATAGATACATAAGAGATTCCAGCGTAAAATTAATAATGAGTTTGACGTACTTTCAGTGCAGGATTTTATGTTTTACTTAAATTCTCAGCAAAATGATTGTCTGGCCTTACAAAACATGTTTCCTTGGGGACTTGCCTTATACCTGCATTGAATAATAATAATAATAATAATCGCTTTTTCTGGTTTGTTTCCTGCGCCGCCATAATAGGCGACGGACAGGCCACAAGAATCGACCAGTGTGAACAGGTGACGAGCATTTTGTTGGTCAAGGTGTCGAGAAAAGAGCCAGTGTTCTACTTCACAATGGTGGAGTGAAGACAAAGTTGCTTCAATGGAGAAGTTTTGTCACAACTCGATTCAAATTGTCGCCTAGTGGATTGCATTGGAAAGGCCATATGACCAGCTTAGGACCCTAGTCGCGCAAACTAGAAAGACAAGCTAGCTAAAAGAGCACGTATCCAAGCTCTGAGAATGTGTTACGCGAACCGGAAAAATATCCGAGAGAGGAGAGATTCGCCGAAATGTTTGGTGAGATGTGTAGTGTGCTGTCGATATAAAGAAACCGGTCGCATTAAAGAGGTCTGCTTAGAACTGCATAAGACATAGACAGATGACGTGGGAGTCGATACCAGACGGCAAGAAGACAACGCGCTCCCGGAGAACACGAGGACAACAACAGCATGCACTTCAAGTCTGCGATATCTTACGACGGTACACAAATCTGCAGAGAAACACAGCAGTACGATCGGCTTGCGGTTTTTACAACGTTAATAGTTAATGAAAGTAGAGATTGCTCAATCATTCCTGTCATTTCATTTCATCCTAACGCATATGTTCATAGAGCAGATACAATGGATTAAGTAATTATATATATATATATATATATATATATATATATATATATATACTGTTTATTTCGCAATAACATTGCATTCCAAGATGGTACATAATAACAATACAATTCATTCATTGTATACAATTTTAACACTTTAGCGACCGTCTCACCGGGCGAAAAAGTGCGAAGACCGCTGATGCGTTGGCAGCTCGCTGCGTGGAATTGAGTAATTATAAGTAATTATTAAATACATCTCCAGTATAGAAGCAGCATACATGCGTGGGTATAAAATTAATACAGCCCTGATGGCTCTGGAATTCTTGAAAAATTGATTGTACGAGTCATTTAAGCTACATACCTGAAGTCATCTGTAGATTACGTTGTAAAATCGCCTTTGGAAGATGCTGACTTTCACAACTGGAGTGCTTGTAAAGTTCTGACTGCACGAAACCACAAAGCGACTATTAGCTGCAGAGCGATACGAGTTCGTCGCATTTATAATACATCTTATTGATAAAGAAATGAATCTTAATCGATGTTATTGTGTTCGCTATTGAATTTACGTGTCTCACAGGAGACCGACATGATAAGAGCAAACGAGCCGTCAAAAAAGACTGTGTGGTTTAAGTGATTTAACTTAATCCACCGTTCCGGCTTGTAGAGGGTCATCAGGATAGAGCGCTCAAGGGCTCTAGCCAGAGCGTAAGGTATTTTACTTTCTGATGCGTGACGCTTAGTTTAGCAAGCTGTGGCATTAGGCAAATCCCTCATACAACTCCCGCGAGACAATGAAACGCACCAATGTCTTCCCCAGTGCTCACCTTTTCTTTTTTACACCCAAGCTTGACTACCTTAACGAAAAGGGAAACAGCGAAGGCTATGCAAATACCCGTGTCTAACAACAACACCAACATCGTTGCACCAACTAGCCTACAAAGTCTTCGGAAAACGTGTACCTATTGACCGACTTTGCTGAATAATGAATACCAATTCTTGTGTTTTGAATTGAACGTGTACGGACGACAATCTTAATTACCTCCTCATGGAAATTGTTTCTTACGCCTGTAGTCTACAGATAAGAGCGACTCGTTGTACAGCTAGGTAAAGAACACGTATGTAAATTCCGTCGAATCCACCGGACACGCTTGAATATACATTAAGATTCTCTGTCCATCTACTACGGCTGGCACTGCGGCAGTCCACTTCAGTGACGGAAAATCTCTTCTATCGAACAGGGCTATTGGTAACCAAGCGATTTGATTCGATGCACTGACTGTCTGTGTTACTCTTTGAGATCATTGGTTCAGAATTTCCTGGCGTAGATCTTAAAGTACGTGAATCCTGGTGGTATATATAGACGCTTACTTAGCCATGCCGTCTTGCCTACTTGTCCGGTGTAGCGTACAAGTCGCCTGCATACAAGTCGCCGTGTTTGACCAACGTCGAATAGTACACGTCGACTTCCTAGGATCTTTTCGGTGCAGTTTACTATCTGGGCGTTCTTAATGGCATACAACCACGCCGACACCTTCTCTTCCCCGCGGCAATATGGCAGCGTTTGGCGCACGATAAACTGTTGCTTTGGTTGGCGGCAATGCCTTCAATCAATCACGAGAAAGCCTTGAAGTCAACCTGTGAGACTTAGGACTTTGGAACAAAAACATGGACTGACGCGGATGCTTACCGTCTTTAGACTGCCCTCTCTCTCTGCGTCTTCACTAACATATGTTCACAGGCATGTTCCTAGCTAACTAGCAGTGTAATGCGCTCCCCGCACCGATTGGCGCGGTTTCTTGCGTAAATTATGTATGGCGTACATCTGCGTGGCAACTGCGGTTTTTTGGTTTGTGGAACAAGGCTCTATGTTCAATCGGGGTTTTGGCAAATACGGCATTTTACCAATGTGAGAACCATTATTAATTTAAATTTGAATTAAACGTCTATCTTGTGCATCCCTGTGGTTTAATTCCTGTGGTTAACAGCCAGAATCCCGACAAAAACTACCTCTACTACACACGTTGACACGCGTTGACGTATCCAAAATACATGCGAGTTCATTGCAAATAGTCACATTTATTGTAATGTACTTGCGATGCTCTAGATTGATTTAAATAATCACGGAGGCCAACTTTGGAAAATACGGCATATTGCCCGCCACTGTCTAGGATCCCACTTGTTGCCTCCTGTGCCGACCTAGGCTTTAAAAAGCTGTCACTCACCCGCTCAACCGGGCAAGCCCAGGCATTGTGCTGCATCAGGTTAATGTATTCTTCAGCAACAGCAATAACTCCGACAACAACAACGTTTTCCGTTTATACTTAATATATATATATATATATATATATATATATATATATATATATATATATATATATATATTATATATATTGCGCTACAAAGCCTATATATATATATATATATATATATATATATATATATATATAGGCTTTGTATATATATATAGCTTTTATATAGTCCCCATATTTAAGGACAACCGCGGGCCGGTTTTGCTATAACGCATTGAGCGATAACACACGCCAAACTTCGAATTCGTAGGCTTCAAGTCTCTATTCTCGTGTTCGTGTATAAGGCGCTCGTAGAGTCCCACCTCTGCTTCCGTAGTATGGCTGGGGCAGAACTTCGCATCATCGTGGCACCTCGTGTCATCGTGACACACTTTAAACTACAAAACAGGCTCATTTTCGCTAGTTTTGCTCTGCAGATTGTTGTCGTACACCAGTTTATGTTTTGCTTTGATCAACATAAATAATAAACCGTCTTTTATTTGTATCGGATTTGTAGCGACGTCTGTACATCTATATTCAATATTTCTGAAGGTATTTCTACTCTTTTTTCTCTCTATCTACTTTTTCTACTCTAGCGGTCACTAAGGTTTAGGCTAGCAAGGCACTAAATAAAATAAAAAAATAATTATTGGTCAGCTGATTAGGTCAGCTATGAATTGTTATATCACCTTAACAGGCGTCGGGGTTACATTGAAGCAACAACAGGAGTGACGTAAGCGTCTGTGGCTGGTACAAGAGATATCAGATCTAAACAGATCAACAATTAAACGGAGTACAGCTAAAGCAGACCGCCCGTACAGTCTCAAATGCAACTCCGTTGGCGACGTTATTCCACAGCAGACAAATAGTCCACCATTTACCTCAATTACTTCAAAGCTGGCTAACTTCGCAGAAATCGGGGCAAAACGGTCTTCAGTTTTCACAGTCGATTTTTCTTTCAACTGCTTCGCTCCTATTAAGCGGCTAAACAAAAGTACATCTTCAATAGCTCGCATGTTCGAAATACCCGCACGTATCTCCGCACAAAGTAATATTACGTGTCGCGTGGTAAATGTATTGTGTAAGTGGAAGACCGTTTTGCGCGCCAAATGTATACATTGGCTCTTTGGTACTAGCTAACCGAACAGCAGCAGCAGTGGTGTGACAGTTCGTAAAATAGTGGTCTATTCGGTAGTTAATCCACGGTCCTAACGTGAAGCTGTAGCGTAACGAATGGCTTGCAGTTAAAATATTATCTAGAAAACATCTACACCTCGTATACTGCCTCGAAACCTGCTTTCCAACATGCTTAACCGGGCATTCAATCATCATCAGCAGCACTGTATATTCTCCATCAGCTGCCACCTTTAGTGTTATCATCATTTGTGCACCTTCATCATTCACACCTTTGTTGGATGTCACTCGTCATAGCCTTGTCATCACCATCACCACCACAGCCAGTATCACCATCAACACCCAGTATTACTATACTTCACCCTCAGGTTCGAGCTTCAGCGTTATTATCGTTAGTGCACCTTCATCATCGTCACCGCTATTATTATTATTTTTATTATTATTATTTTTATTATTATTTTTATTATTATTATTATTATTATTATTATTATTATTATTATTATTATTATTATTATTATTTATTATTATTATTATTATTATTATTATTATTATTATTATTATTATATGTACACTTAGTTGTGATGTTATATAATTAATATATTAGCAAGTGTGATACATGTACATAATGATAACAATAAACTCTTGTTAAAAAATATATTTTTATCGTTCGGTCGCATCTGGCGTCCGGGGCAATGACGAAAAAGCTGCACTGCTCAGTGAACTCTGGGATGCCGACTTTGCTAGGGCGTTGCAGGGAGCCGACACCAACCCGAACAAAATAACATTATACATAGGCCTTGGGATAAAGAAAGTCAAACAGAATTCACACTAAAATCGGTTGTGCATCGACAATCAAAGACGTCGTCAGAGGAATTGAAAGGGCGCCTATAGGCAAAGCGGCCGGGAACGATATTATAAGAACCGAACATTTATGGCAAACATTGGCATCATGCTAAAAAACTTTATTTGACGAATGCCTGAAGGCTAGGGAAATGCCTGGAAGGAATTCTCTTATTGTTATACCGTGCAAAGAGGATACTCTTATTGTTATACCGTGCAAAGAGGATACTCTTATTGTTATACTTAAAAGGACAAGCATCGAAGCAGAGCCGGAAGCTTGGACAGGAATAGCAATTAGAAGTTGCCCTAAGCTATTCTCGGGGATAATATCAATTAGACGCAAGTACTTACTCGAAATGAGCAATGCGGTACTAGAAAAACAATATGGGTTTAGGATATCAAAGTCGACTCGCACGGCCCTGCCTCATTGCTAGCAGGGATTTGGGAAACCCTGTTCGAGCCGGAAAGACCGTTATACGCAGTATTTATAGATCTTGAGGCCGCCTTAGATCTAGCGCCGAGAAGCGGAAATAAACACAAGTTAGCAACAAGCGACGTTAGGACGAGCTCCGTATCAGTTGTTAAAACTTTTGGGGACTATTGTGTGCATATATGTGCATCGACAACGGTATCAGGCTTGCGGAAACAGTAACGCAGACTACAGGATTGGCCCAAGGCGACAAACTCCGCTCTTTTTCGGTTGCTCTTTTGTGAATCGAAGATGTCAGCGGGCTTGTAGATACATTGTCACCATTGTAAAAGTGGCCCAGATCGCCCATCCTGTTAAAATTTCGTGACAGTGGACTTGAAAGCGAAGTTGCAGCGCGCTCTAAAAGACACGCAAAGACCAACAGACCAATAAATAAGATACTTTTTGGAGATGTGCAAGACAGCTGCGCTTGTTACATCTAGACTGGATGACCCAATTGCTGTAAGTGCTCTTGCAGCAATACGTAATATCCTACTCCTACTGCGTTTGTTGTCACTAACGAACATTTTAAGTCGTATGTATATGCTTATTTATATAGGTGTGTACATGTGCGTTGTGTACTGTTTGGAGAGATAGAGGGTACGCTTTGTATGTGTTCAATTATGGCAGTATTGAACCGTCCCTGTTTTAATGTTGAAACTAAAAATACTACTAGTACTAAGCTTGCATGATCGTGCAGTCTGGTTTGGTATAGTGGAACTCGGTTTTGGAATTAAAGTCGTTGATATGCGCGGCATGCCTTGTAGAATATCTGGAAGTCTAAGTCGGAAACACAAGTTTGACTTTGAATCGATAGTCTGCGGGTGCTGACTCGGCCAAAAACTGCCTCAAAGAAAGCGCTTTGTAAACGGGGCTCACTCAAATCCATGAGAGATGCATTTGGCGAAACCCTGTTCAATTGCGCGTGGCATAAACACGACCTAATGGTACACAAGCAAAACACGCCTCCTGCACTGCTGCTAGGTGATTCCGTCGTTGGCTCACTTTTTCTAGGATACTGGTAATCGTTTTCACACTATTCACGCGTTGACACACCTAAAAGACATGCGTATGAGCTGATATAGCCGTATAGCTATATTTATCGTAACGTACTTGCGATGCTCCGGATTTATCTATAACTGCACAAAGGTGCTGCCTTTGTCAATTTTCGAAACTGCGTTCTATTTTCAAATCGCGGTAGGCCCGAAACACGTACTGAATGTATGTATATGTTTTTTTATTTTTATTGAAACCCTAAATCTTAACGAGATCGCGCTGTGCCGTCGATGGATATATATATATATATATATATATATATATACACATAAATAAATGTTTTTGACAAGCCTTAAAATAGAGAACTGGTTATCTATACGTTGACTACAAACCATGTTTCAAATGGGCCGTTCAAAACGTTGCTGAGAGGACAAAATATGTTTAATGATGACAGTGACAACCTAAACGACACTGTTGTTGAATTAGAATCACTAGTATAGCGACGTTGCCAGTTATGGTAACAACAACACCAATAGCAGAGACAGTTGACATCCACAACTGAAAGAGAAGGCAGACAACGTCATTATTGTGGTCCGAAAACGACAACACAACAAAGCATCGCATACAGAGGGGCAGTGCAGCAGATAGCATTGGCAGAAGTCTATGCCGGACCTTTGAGAATGGCACGATTCGCATCGCACAAGATGTCGGTGGTCGGCGGGCTGCAAACACGGCTATCCAGCAGGGGCATAGCCGTGAAAGCGGTTTGGAAATTACATATACATGGTGGCGAGGCTGTGTTCTGCGTCGTGCTGCGTGACGAAGATTACGCACAGTGTTGCAGAAAGGCTTCTAGCCGAAGACAATCCTGTTCCGTCGCTGGATCGGTTTCGTACGAGAAAATGGTTAAAAAGAGTTTTATCGCGACTGGGAGACCAAACTTATTGTAGCGTCGGTGGATTAGGCGGCTCCAGTAATTCCCACTCTCGGCGGAAACACTTTGTCATTTCTTTATGTTATATAAAAAGAGGGCGAGTGCCTAAAGTCTGGCATGTCACTAGTTTGACCTAGTCTAAATCTATATTGTCAACGCGGACATTAAAGAAGGTTTTCTGCAAATCAATTATTTGGCGGACTGAGGACGTGGCTGAACGCGCCCTTCACCAACCGCAGCAATTCCTCTCTAGGAGAGTCCGAACAACCCGATATGTCATTCACGTTCAGAAAGCAAATAAACTGTGGTACAATACAGAGGTTATCTATATGCAGTCATTGATGTTCTGTGGCTCTCTTTCTCTCTCGTTTCTAGATTGTGTCAAGGCTCTTGACCAAGCCCCTCGCCATTTGCTAGTTGAGTCATGCCAACGAGCAGGAGTGGGTGGTTCTCTGTTGAGTGTAATAGCAATTTTTTTATGAGGATGCCTTATTGCTAAACGGTGATCGCGGTGGATTGAAAATTACGCACTAGGTGGAAACTCTGCAAGGGCATCTCGACGACTCTTTTTCTCGTTGACTGGGTTGCTTACATCCGACAGAAGTATCAAAAAGACGTGGTGGTAATGTGATAATAAGGTTCGATGGTAATGCACCGTCTCCTTTTATGAGACGCCTCTGCTCCCCGTTTTTTTGACCGATTACAATCCACTCCGGCATTTACCTTGTCTGAATTGGAAACCATGAAAACCAAATTTAAGAGTGGCCGGTGTAGGTCTTGCACCCCCGACCTGGGTGCAATGCAAGGCAAGGCAATGGCTTTGCTTCTAATCCACCTTGCTCGATGTATGCAGATGATATCGTAATTGCACATCGCGACCAAAATTTCACCAAGAGCATTACAGTAAAGGCGTTCCTTGTCTTAAAGGTACTTAAGATGAATGCCAAAAATGCCAAAACTATAAGATTCAGTTGTGGAGATCGATTGGCTACCAGAAACGTTAGACATTGCTGCGGTCAACCGTTGGAGTTTGTTGACTCCCTCCAATATTTTAATCTTCGGGTTCCTTTTCGACCCTTTAAGGCCCTTTTCGTTTAAGATTAATCCGGAGCTGATGTATGGTTTTGACAGGGTACGGAACCAGCTAACGCTGGCGAATTTCAGCTATTCTGAGAGATTTTTCATTATGACATATATGAAGCGAGTGCTTTGTTTGTCCATCTGAGCAAGGAGCCGCCTATGGTACCTTATGTCACGCTGCCTACTTAAATAGTCAGACCGATCGGCCGAGGACGCCGGGTACAGTAAGTGCTTTACGAATATTATATTTCAGAGAGAGAGAGGCAAAAAACCGAAGAGGCCAAACGGGAGGGAGATCAGAGGTTTGGAAGTATTCAATGATTTGCACCCTTGGTCTGGTCCTGCATGTGACAATTCCCAGGAGGGACCCGCATTTGCCTGGATTACAAGCATAAACGGAAGCTACGGGCCGAAACTCGCGGTCAGCACTAGGTCCGGGTTTGTAAATTAGATTATCACCCTTCAAAACCAAACGAATCCAGGAATGTATGGACTTTCGTACGGTGACTTAACCGGTAAAATAGCAAGACTCGGGTATGTGCCGGCGTTTGGATTTTCGCCAGAAACCGTGACGGTGCACAAACCTACCCTTTGTAAGCTGTGTTCGCTAGGCTTTCAAAAACATATACTATAATTTTTATAACGAGTCTATCGCCCGCCTTCATGGAAGCCGCTCTATATTCAACGCGATGCCAGAAACATGCACAAACGAACGGTCGGGCAACAGCAACGAAATAGTCGACTCTAGTTCTTATTACAGTGAAAGACTACCATAATATAATCGCCCGCTGCCAGTCGTGCTCAGCCTCCCGCATTTCCCCCATGGGTATCCTGCACTTCACAACAACATTAGCGCCCTTGAGCCAAGCGAGAAAAAACACAGCATTTATAGCATGCTCTATCCGGATTAGTAGTGGATATGTTGAGTAGTGGGTACAGCATTCGCGAATGCCAGGTATATAGTGTACGGTTAGCACTACCCGGTATGTTTAAACACCGCTTTTCTTTCTCACCAATGTTTTCTGCAGAAAATCTTGGCCAATGCAGGGTCTCACAGGGCGCAACTAAGTTCAGCGACTGAAAATTCCTTAACTGCGTCCTATGCACGCCAGACACGAAATAGACGGAACGCCTTATGTTCTGCTTCGAACCGTTGGTCGTTACGGCCCAAGCCGTCTGCCGATAAAATGAGACATAGGCGAGCACCAAATAACTGACAGCGACAACGGTCTGCTGATTTTAACTACAGTCAATTTCAGAGGTTAATAATATATAGCACACGTGCTGATATCTCTGACGTATGCATGTGCAAATCTATGGATGCATACTTCCGTAAGCCCATATATGACCCGAGTCCTTGAATAATTTGGCAAGGAAGTCCCGGCGGATCAAGTCGTTCTTCAGAAGGACGATCTTTTTTATAAACGTGCCTTAGAAAAGAGCATCAAAAAGGAGAAAGATGCAAGAGAAAGATGCAGATATGTATATCTCAATCGACCAGATGCTCTCAAATAAAAAAAACTAAAGATAAATTATCATAAAAATATTAGTTATGCATAGTATTAATATCACTAATACTAGGCATAACTGCATAGAAGAGTAACAACTAAGAATACATTGGCTAGGTCAAATTATAAACAAATAGATGCATAAACCTGGGTAAGCGTCTTAACAAATGTCTTAACAAAAACGTCTTAACAAAAACGTTTTTTATGTAGCGCAATTTTCTAGTTAAGCCTTGACAAACAAACCCTCAAACAGTTCAGTAGTAGACTGTTTTTTCTATTCTAAGCAACAACGCATTCTCATGGTTAAATCTTATTTTAAAAATTGTTAGTTTGACTGCCACAATTCGCAAATCGCATCCATTTTTACAGGTATAAACAAAATGCTCCGAGTGCATCGTCTCTAAAGGGAATTATCGAGAAATTCGAGAAGCTGGGTCGATTAATGATGTCAAACCATCAATATACGCTCGACCTGGTCGCTCAACAGAAAACATCAGGGTTGTTCGCATTCATTCAGGAACTTTCATTCGGCACCAACAAGTTAACGGTGAGTTTTTTTAACAAAATCATCTTCGATGCGACGAGGCCCATATAAAGGTTGATGGATTTGTAAGCAAGCGAAATTGTCCCACTTGGAGTGACAAAAACACACATGAGTTTCATGAGACAAAAACTCATTCTAAGCGTGCCATTGCTTAGTGTAGATTTTAGACTGGAGGCACGACTGGAACATTTTTCAAAATGCTGCCAAGGTTGCGACACAAGTTGAGCGGAATTGAGCCATATTACCCAATTTTGTTCCTCTATTCTTACTTTCGATTGAAGAAGAAAGAAAGAAGAAGGTGACTTTGTTGACCTTTCTGCCTGCTTGTGTATGCGGAAATTGATAGCGCGTCCTTGTCATGTAAAAGTAATTACACATTGTAAGGCCGTAATGTCACATTGTAACACATTGTGAGTGAAAGCAGAGTGTATGGTCAAACAGATACTGAATATGCAATTAACTCGTTTGCGTGGCATTCACGCATTTTCCCGAGCTATGTACGGCCATTCGCATCGGTATATTTAAATAAGTGAATTTACTCTTATTTGCAAGCAAATCTATTTCGTCGGGACAGTATATTTGGGCAACACGTACAAGCTCTTACAAAAACGGGAGTGAGACAAATATATTTTTTGTGTGTCCTCAGAAGCCAAAATGGCAACACATTTATTGCAAGCTGAAGTGTATTGCAAAGTTAAGTTGCGACTCGTCTAGATAAAAATATGTATGAATATCGCTTCATTGACTCCAAATAATTAATATCACCCAGAACTTTTTGAACAAGATCATTTATTTTAAACACATTTACAACACTATTTTACTTAATATATTTACAAATATTGCTAGGAGTCAATAGTAATTTAAACCTACGACAATTGTTATTGTGTTAGCAAAAAGTTATAGCCGGAATGAAATTACTTTTGGTGTGTACTAATAGGTGTGACTTTAAATTCTTCTTAAAACTAATAAGTTCTATATCTTCGGCTTAACCCCATGGATATTCTTAAAATTCACTATCAGGGTTAAGTAGCGCGGGGCATTTTTTAATCTAATATATTGTGTTGTTTTCTCTCTCTACTGGCCGATCCCCGAAACGTTGTATGTAGGAAAGCGCCCCTGTGCCACACTCAGCCGCTCCGCCCAACACTTACTGCAGGCAGTCTAAAATTCTGATCCGTACGTAAGGTGACTCAAAAAAAATGCGTTGTAGAGCACCTTGCATGAAGATGCTCCAACTTTGTTCTAAATGTATCTTGATAAGTTTGTGATAAGAGCAAGTCGACGGATAAAGGACCATACCTGCGCGTTACATGCGAAAGTCGTGCGTCCACTGTTGCACCCAGGACCTTAACACAGTTGCTAGGTGGTATCAGGTGGCCAATTAATGATTACAGGTGGCATTTGAGGGATCGTGTTACCCGTTCCGAAGACCACCACTTGAGTTTTCCTTGCATTGATAGCAATACGCTTTGCTACACACTAAGCGTTAAGGGCAGTGACATCCTGCATCATCACTGCACTGATGTACCTCCTCACCAGACTGTTCAACATATATATATTTTTTAAATATAAGTGCGTTTTATTAATGACATGTGCGATGACCATAACTTCATTTGTTTTTCCGTAAGGCTAATGCCCGTGTACGGTTATGCACTGATACACCCAAGCATCATTGTCAAAGAAAGGAAATAATAAAATTTAAAAGTACTGTCTTGTTTTGTTTCTTCGACTACAGTATATGAGGCGCACTGATATACACTCGACATGCAATCAGAAACTACCTTGGCTTGTCTTCCTATATATCTATGGTAAACAAACGTATCTAGTTTTGAGAGTTACCACTCAATACCTAATATTTTTTTGACTAGGGTACTGCAACTGAAAATGTTAAAACTGCCTTTGCAAATATCAGACAGATACACCTAAATTGACCTTAAAATGTAAACTAAACTAAGCCCTACTGAAAGTGAGTCTTTTGCGACAGATTCTTTTTATATAGATCAGTAGATCATTGCTTATTATTTCTCGTAGACAGTGCGTCATCTAGACACTAAATTCCATAAATGCTTAGAGTAATAGCTAAATTATGTTTTCAGCCACCAAGATAGCTTACACTATTTAAGTTTAAAATGTGTCAGTTCTCTCTAATATGGAGCCTCTTTGGATACATTTATAATAGGCAAGGTTCGAAATTATTTTTTTCTAAGATGTGCGTGTTTGGTTTGTGAATCGGACTTGACAGAAGATTCGTTTAAGCCCCACATGCCGAAAAACTATAAGCGTACATTATTTAGCCAGAGGGACATCAGGAATTTCAATTTCTAGCAAATAGTTGTTAAAGTTATTTTAGATGTTTGTATCTATTTGCGCTATAGGCGAATACAAGCATAGCTACTTTTAAGTCACCAAAACATGCACTTCCACTACAGGCTGTCGATTCGTATGGTCGAATCGCAACATGTAGTAAGTATGATTGCTTATTACTCTTAATCCCATTCTATCCAATTCAACCTTATTCTGCCGGATTTCCGGCTATTCCTGTCTAAACTACTACTACTCGGTTTTACTAGATTGAATCCTGTTCTGGATTGCTCTGATCGTACTATATTTGCAGGTAAAACCCAATCTTGTAGGTGGACTTTTGACAACGTGGTTTGCCAAAGAGTCGATTTGCCAAAGGTAAGTCAAACGAGTCGAAAATAATCGATAATAATCTTATTTATTCTTGTTACGATGTTGGCGAATACAATCATAGCAATGTTAAGTCTCGTCGTATGCACATCCACTGCAGACTGTCGACCCGTACCTTCGAGTATACCCTCGCGTTTTCTTTGAATAAGTATGATTACCTCATACTCTTAGTTCCATTGTAGCTCTTCTACCTAATTCCCGCCTATTACGGCCTCCGTCGCTGGGGCGCAGCGATCCTCCGGGCCGAAACAGCGGGGTTCTGTTTGAGCTTGAAGTCCGTAGCGCAGCCGTGAGATGAGACGACAACGACGAAGTCGATCGAGAGATGACAAAATGCGTGGCGATGTACGGCGATCGACCTACGACGATAACGGCAATACAGAGCTCTGCTCTGTTGCATATAGAACCGGTCTTCACTCGTCGCCGCCTGCGACCAGCTTGGCGAGAAGTGGCTTCGTTCGGGTTCGCTCACTTGGTTCCTACTCTGAATTGATATATTTGTAAGTAAAGCCTTATATAGTAGGTGGACTATTCACAGCATTAAACCAAATAGTAGATTCGCCCAAGTAAGCAGTGTGGAGAGTGGTCATCCGGACTAAACATACATCCGTTTGTGGCTAAAGGAGCAGCTGAACTTAAACTCGCCGATGAGCCGTATGGTCGACTGCGGTGTCCACCATCAAAGACGGGTATTATGGCCTGTTTCGAGAGAGAGAGAGAGAGATAGCTAATCAGAGCGACATGTTTTCTATTGCGTTTCCCGCGTAGCGAGGATTATCAAACGTATCGGTTTGCAGAGATCTGTCCGCAAATTCCACCACCCCCCATGGGCCAGAGAAGGCCACGGAGGGTCTTAATTACACGGCTGTCCTCGACCTCTGATTTGTGTTGGTTGTCTGCGTTTGCCAACGCTCTCCTCTTGCCTGACTTTGCTCCTCGGCCTTGCCTTTGCAGCATTGGGGCACCTTTGATGGACTCCGATTTGGAGATGTATCAATTTCCAATAAACGATTCCTGTTTGTGTTCTACTTGTTGCTCTTCGGCGACGACATGCGATTTTCCTCTACAGCCTATCTAGCTGCACACAATTGTGTGTCTATTATGTATATATATATATATATATATATATATATCCTTCTTATCTCGCTTTCTCTCGCCTTACGTCGTACTCTGTGATGCTTCTTGCAAAGAGGAAATCTAGACGGCGCTCTGCTTGTCTGCTTGTGTGTCTTTTGCTGGCGCCGTGCGCCTTTATTGAGAAGCGGGTGATATTGGTTGAAAAGCCCAAACGAAACAGCAGGGCTGGCAAGATGGGAACGGACGGATGAAAGAAAAATACGACGATGAAGAAGATGAGAAAAAGAAGAAAAATACGCAGATGCAGAGGACGGAAAGCAGGTGGGCAAAAACAAGACGAAGACGACGACGACGGTGCTGGTTATGTGGTATTTTTTCATACATACATCATTTTCATATCAATCCGCGCGGTGCACTTTAAGTCCGGGCAATCGCTGGCGACGGTGCCCAGGAGCGGCTATTCCGACGAACGCCTGCCTCACCTGATAGAAGGGGCCGAATCTCTGAATGGAGCGAGAGAGAGAAAGAGCTTTCAATATAAACCGACCGCCGAGGTCAGACGACGACAACATTGGCTACGGTCTGCTACCCACTCTTAGACCAAGTCCTCCTTCGAGACCACCAGATATGCCCCCGCACAACCTTGATACGTCGCCCTAGCATATGGCGGCCATGAAAGCGGCCCACCATCAAGTGCTGAAAGCGAAATGAGAAACTCGACCGGGTGACGGTTGTGCCCTTTGATTGCAGATACCTCACACACGCCGTGCAAACGGCCGATCTCGTCGATTGTGCCACAGATGTGCGCGGCTTAAGTGCGAGACATCTTCAAACACATCAATGGAAGCACACTGTTTCACAGTTTATATATCTATTCAACCCGCGCTCAATATGCTTCGGTACGGTTGACTAGGCATGGATTCGATTTATGGGATAATGTATTACGGTTAAATGATAATGATCGGGAAGAGCAGCATGGGCGCGTTCCGAATGCTTTCCTCGTGCGAGAGTGCGGCCACCTTTAGCGTCACTTAACTCGCAACCTCTGGACATTTGGTAGTAGGCAAAGCGTAGGAGAGAGTCCACAGCCTCTTCACAAAGTTTGCAATATTTAAGATAGCATAATGGCTCGTAGACAGGAGCAGCTAAGCTCAGCGTGAGCGCCATGCGGATAAAATAAGGGTTCGACATGGTGGAGAGTTCAGGCACGAACAGTTTAAACCAGTCTTCGCTAGAGCGATCTTGTGCGACTAAAAACACGGCACATTTCTTTCTTATGTATTTATCTAACGCATTCTGATTGATACCTTTCCCTAGGGGACCCTCAGACCCTTGTATTTGTTGGTGGTGGTGTTTTTGGTGTTGTTGTTGTTATTGTTGTTGTTGTTGTTGGTGGTGGTGGTGGTGGTGTTGTTGGTGTTGTTGGTGCTGCTGCTGCTATTGCTGTTGCTGCTGCTGAGCAAGTTGCACCCGTTGTAGATTTGACTGCTGTTGTACCTGCTGATTGTGCCTTGGAGGGGTCGTTGAGCCATCTGCGAAGTTACTCCAGGTGGTCCCGAACCAGCGGGGCCTGCGAGGACAGCTCGGCCTGGTGGTATATTTGGGCCAGGAACCATTCCCAGACGACCCTGAAACGCCTGTGCAACCTGTCGTCCTGGCTTCATACCGGGATGCCGCATAGGTTCCGATAGTCGTTGATGAAGCTGGGATTTCGGTCTATACGACCGGTGAACAAAATACTCATCAGCTAAGCCGTTAATTTTCAGCCTTTAACACGCAATACATAGACAATGCTAAGGGCATATATATATAGTTCTCATCATAATGAGTTAGCCTTATCTGGCGGGATAAGCTCACACTCTACTGTAGCTGTGACTTACCTCCACATACATAAAGGAGATTGCAGCCCGGCACCTGTCACCAACATGCTGTGCGATTGTCGTGTCCATAGAATTAATCCTTAGGCCCAAGTATAGAAAAAAAGTTTACAAACCACAATTTGTAATCTTCTCACTCAGTTTTGTCTGCGACTGCTAGTGGACTTTCACGGAGAGATTTCATTGCGTTTGTATTTTGTGAACTGATTTAAAGGCCTCTGTTGTGAAGATAAGTCTCCATCACTATGTAGAGCTCCGAGGTCGCAATGAGCGATCAGAGTATCGTCCGCGTGCATAACATCAGCAGCATTTCTGAATTTAGGCCAAACATGGCAGCGATTAGTAGAGCGAATAACAGAGAGCTTTCCCTGCGAGTCTCTACATTTTGTCTTAGCTTTAAGGTGTCACCGCTCTACATTGTATGGAGGATGTACACTTCCAGGCAATCCTAAGCAAAGTAAGTAAAGAGCACTCGCAGAAATGGGCGTGAGTGTCGAACTGAGTTGACTAAGCGGTGGTAGGGGCCTTGCCAAGGCTTTGACAATTGATAAAGACTACGTACATAGAAATCCCGGGTCTTGCCAACGACAAAGACTGCGTACATAGGAATCCCGAGTCTTGCCAACGACAAAGACTGCGTACACAGGTCTTGCCCGCTCATTTTCCGGCCGGAGTACATGGATAGCATCTTGTGTATGTTGGCCCTTCCTAAACCCGAATAGCCACGGCGGTAGGACTCTCTAGACAGTTAGAAACAGTCTTGCCATAATCGGCTTTGCGAAAATCTGCAAAAATTCGAAGTATGCGTTCCGATGCGGTGTCCCGGTGGAGATTCGGATCATCCAATTTATCGTCGCGCTTTCACTTGAATAAAAAAATATATTCTGACGCCTTATGTCGACGATCTGGTTGAACAGCAAAGTCAAACCTGTAAGGGCATGGCTTCTGGAGCTTTCTACCGGGTACGGGCTAGCACAAGAGTTGGTAGAGTCGTAAGCATGTTCCAACGTTGTTGGGACGATCGGCTACTGACAAGTGAGAAATTGGCCCTGGGGTTTTCACTCGTTAAGTGACACTTTAACTCTTAAGTACTAAGACTTAACCTCTGATTAAGCTTCTTAAGCACGTCAATTGTGTAAAGAATGTCGACATGGCGCCGGTCAACATGGCAGTAAAATGCAACCCGTTTCGTGGATTTCCTTTCCATTCGTTCCAGGCACGCCAGTGCTGCGTAAGCAGTAGTGGAAGTACGTGTGTAGTATTTAGTTGGACGCACGTCGTAGATCGTACGACAATTGATCGAAATATTCAATTTGCATGTTTAGAAGTCCTTGTGTCAACATCATTTACATGTTCGGATGACCTTAATTTGTTGCTCGTAAGAGCTCCGAGGTTTTACAACTCGAAGTATGCGCAACTCCTGACCCAGGCCTTGAAAGCATCCAACGTTCTCTGAAGACGGCATCTGTCGTCTGCAGTGTGGGACTGACTGTAATGTTTCACATCATCAGCGTGCACTTTAGCTTCAACTTATCGTGGTATATAGTTTAGTGAGTCAGTGTATAAAAATACATCAGTGGTCCGAGAATCATTCCTTGCAGACGCCAAATGACACTCAACCCACCGTAAAATACTGTCCATTATTGCGCACCCGGAACGTTCTTTCTTGCTGGTTTCGCGCGGTTAATTTAGATTAGAGGTACTGTTCGTCCAGAAGGGCTTGTCCAGGTTCACACATTTGACTACGGGATTCTACTCTAGCTATGCTTAGAGTAGCAATTTATTGGCCTTCTAAATATTTACCAGACGTGCCGCAAGTTGCAGGCCCAAGAAGGTTTCGGCTGTCTCTATGACGCATTGTTATTATTATGAGAACGGCATGCATGTTTGTCATTTTGTTTTATTCAGGTATATCTTCCCTTGTAGATTGCGAATTAACCATGCCGATGTGCCCCACTGTAAGGTGTGCTGCCAGAATGCCGATGTGATGAGAACTCATTAGCATTTTAGGAGCACACACACAATTTACAGATTATCTGTAGCATTTGAGCTGTAGTCACCTGATCCTATTTTTGGAGGCTAACCTCTCTTATGTTGTAATACGCGCCTTTGCTCTCGGAAGGCGATGCTAGCCTAAAAGTATATGGTGACTCAGAGTAACAGCCGCTTGCCAAGGAGAGGATGACAAGCGACTCTGTACGTCGTCACCCGCAGAGCAGACGGTCAACTCAACTGTCAAATAATCTTGAAGTCGAGACACCCTTTCGGCTTCCAAAGGTGTATCCACGACAGCCTATATCGAATTATGTAGCAGGACTACTGGCCTTCTCTGCAATTCGCATCTAGTTGTGATTACTGAATTTTGACGAGTCTTGTAGATACTTCAAACCGGTATTGTATACACAGCGCTATATTTAATTCAAATAGTCACTATTTTGGCACTTCTGTCCAAACGTGACCTATACCGGAAACCACAAGAAGATTGTACAATATTGAATTTTTTTAACATTACTGTTATGTTACTGTCCTTGCTTCTGGTGTCTCAATGAAGGCGTGTGATTAAATGCAATTCAAGCTATAATTTGTTTTGAAGTGTTTTTCTAACCAAAGCGTCCTAGCTTCTTGGTCAAATAATGTTACATTGTGTTTTAAAGCATTACATATAAAAAATTAAAGAATAACGCCTGGCTTTCTTAACCAGAGTAAGAACACATTAAGCGTATCTCAAATGATAAATTATTAATTTATTAACAATATCTAAATCTCCACCACTAGTAATTTTTCCCGAAAATAAGCTTGGTCATACTTTGTACACACATACACACTAGAGAATTCAGCAATCTGTACAGGACTTCTACGGATTGCATCTCCATTATACGAAATCATTATGTTTTAAATACTAAGCACGATAATTAAACTTAAGTCTAAAATGTCAAGAATGGTGGCACGGGTGCTACTTTAAATTATCGCCTACATGGCAGTGAATAATTGTCGACGTGTCAGGTTAATATGATGGAAACCGCATTAGTTTCTGTCTAAGTAAATATATATATATATATATATATATATATATGAGATGAGTAAGTATATGATAAGGTCACTTCACTATGATTTAACGCGACTCTTCATGGGTCATGCTATAGGTCCAAAGGAACGGTAGCGTTCCTAGTTTATTTATGTATGATCTCGATTTTAATTACCCTTATTTTCAGTAGGGATTTCGTTCAGATGAGAGATTTTTGGGATTTTGTCATATGTGCCCTTTTACGCTATCTCTTCCGCTATTCTGACCTGTAGCCTTTCCAGCTTTGTTTGAAAATGTTGCATTTTTGCGTGCGCCTCTTTGATAATACATATTTATGACAGCATGCAATAACCAAGCACAGAACTTGCGATCGAGTTCATCAGAAGCAAGACATTTTTTTCCTTAATTTAGTAATTTTAACCTCATTTTTTAGATCGCCTCTACATGTTGAGATATCTAAGCTTTACTCAACAATCCTTTGTGACTCACGGCTGCTGACTTTTATGGTTTAACATCTATTCCCAATAATCTATTCCCTGTTCGATCGACAGCAGAAATCGAGCCAGCGACACCTCTAGATAAGAACCACCAAGCGCAATAGCCCCCTAGACCACGCCGCCACAATTACGTAGTAACTACATTTTGCCTTTATCGCTACTGCCTGCAATCTTGTTGGTATATTCAACTCTACACGGTTCTGTGCGTAAGAAGTCAAAGCGACATACCGAGAGTGCCTTTTGGCGTTGTCTTGCACGACTTTCAGGTGTGTAATTCTGTTCTCTCCTATGTGCCTTGTTCTGCCCTGCCTACATCTGTCTTGCGTCCTTCATTTTGCTTATCTTTGTCGTAACCTCGTTAGCGTGTGAGCGGGTCTTCGTGTTGCGCCGGGCTGGTTTATTGTAAGCCTGGTGCGTCGCGGTGTACTATATTGCACTTCAGTGCTGACTTTGCGTGTCAGCGCACAGTGCAGTTGTTGCAGTTGGCGTTGAACAGCTGGGCAGCACGACCGTTGCCCCTCCATTACTGTTCCAAAAGAAATTGTAGACTCGCCTTCTTAATGACTGCAGTTCGGCCAAGCAGGCACGGAGCGTTTTTATTTATGTGGCCTGTAATACGGTGGGCTAACACCTCATTCCACAAGTAAGACTTGCGGTAGATAACTATTGTTTTCCGGCTTTTGGATATGCGTGCATGTATTTCGTGCAGTTTTGGCAACTCGCACTGATACGTTTGATCCGGCCGCCATATATTGTATATTTGGGACCTGGGTTTGTCTCAATGTCATTTTTTTTCGAGAAACACAGTAGCTCGACAACAATGGCATGCAACATCTGGGCTTTTATGAAGCACCCGCAGTTTGCCTTCAGATATAAGCCTGCAGGGCATTCGTCTCGTTGTTCAGGACTGCCTGGCGGCACCTGCTTGCCTCAGCGATTCCGCTAATATTCTGTTGGACTGTGCTCCAGTATCATGCATTCGAGCGGATTTAATAATCAAATTTGCATTTTTTATTTGGGCCACATTGCAGCACGAGCATTGGCAGAGCTACGTGCCGTCTAATTTTGTCATCGAGCGTATTATGTATGCTGCGGAAAGAGATAGGGTTGGGGAAACAATGAGCGTGATTGAAACTCCACGTTAGGGTAAACTAGGATATGGAGAAGATCAATCTAGCGATATATACGATCGGCAGCAGGCGACTTTGGCAGAATGAATGGCGGGTCCGACCCTTGTGCGACGCATATGGAGTAATGCGATAACCGTGGTACGCATTGAATCACTGAGTTTGGTTAAAGGTCCGCCGCTTCTAAGCTAGCGTATGGGTTGGATGCACGCAGAAACTCAGCAATGGCAGTTGATATGGCCCGTTCAGAAAGCCAGCCTCGAAACGTACTTGCTGCCCAACGAGACCCTATAGAAAAAAAAGCAAAGAGGAAAGACTAACAGCGCTAACTTTAAACCAATGTCATTCTATTAATCATAGCTGCGTGATTTGCGTAAATAACCAGGACGCTGTACAAATCTTCGCTGCTCACTCCGACAAGTGGAATAACACGACGATGCTGGTAAGAATTCCGATTGCAAATGTACGTATAAAGCAAACCCCCCCTTATCTTCAGAGAAACTCTCTGGTCCAATTAAAGCGGTAAGCTAATGCTAATCTTATCACTTTTCGTCGTACTTTGTTTAACTTCTTCCAAAACCACGCGCTGTGCACCAGAGTGACATTTGCAAATGTCACTCTAAGTGAATTCGTGACTTTCCCTATATCCCTTAGTGCTATATATTTATTAAACCCCTAGAGACCCTACACGTTACAATATGATTTTTGTTCTAAAGTTTGCATACGTATGGTTAGATCCATGCGTACTCAGATACATCATCAATCTACTCGCTGGCCTGAACAAACCTGACCTTGTGTCTGTTTGGAAATTGTGCTGAGTCATTGCACCCGAGTCCATTTAATTAGCGAGCGGCGGACTATAGCTAGACACCACAGTATGTGCACGAACACGCTTCCTTCAGTGAAGCTTGCGCATCGTGTCTTCAATGTCGTCGTGACAGGCACCCGTTGGCATGTAGAGGCTTAGCTGCTCGGCTCCACACACTCATACACAGGCATTTTATGTAAATATGATTTCTATATGGATGTATATTTATATCGCCGCCTATATGTAGGTAATATCTACATAAAATGTATTTATGTATTTATAACATACCAAACAAGTAGCTTCATTAGTCGAGAAAGGCGTGTTCAAATAGCAAGCGGCATTTTTGCTTCATAAAGGGAGTAATGAAGATGTTCATTTGAAAGTCTTGCACGTATGTTGCAGTTTTTTCTTGCACGTATGCAGTTTTTTTTGCCATTCATTCTGCAACCTGATTTAGGTTTTTATAAACCAATTTGGCCATGCGCTACGCAAACTAGCCAACAATAAGTAAATATACTCATTCATGAAATAAATAAACTAATTCATGAGATCGTTTGATGTTATATCGAACAGGCGACCAAGTATGCCACGTTTAAGTTGGTGCAATATGTTAGAGTTGCATTTTTGGACATGAAGTTAATAAATGGAAGCGTATTAGTCAAAATTAGTAATAATCGTATTATTGTGTTAAAAGAGCACCTCAAGCACAGGTGTTGCAAAGCATTTTTCTAGTGCTTCTGCCAGCGTTCTATATTGGACCAAATGGGGCTCCCAGACAACGAAGCAGTAAATGCGTTTGGAAAGCACAATCGGTTTGTAGAGGCGAATGTACATGCCGGACCTTGTTAGGGTGAGACAGCGGAATTAGTATTTGCCAAACCACATAAGACCTTCATTAGTTCAGATATGCGGTGATTGTTATATAATCAAAGCTAAATTTAAGTACAACAAAACAACGCTTGCCAAGAGAGAGTGACATATCAAATATCGCTATATGAGTGAGCCGTGCCGTCAACAGCGGATTGAAAGGCAGCTGAGGTAGCATTCTGAGGTAGGCCAGGCAAAATAAGATACTGCTTACTAAATACGTCATCGACTACTACATAGAAGTGACGATCACTTAAAACTGCTTAAACAAATACACCGGACTAACGAGAGCCCATAACTGCAATGGCCTTCGACACCATGAGAACACCGGGTCCCTTGACTAAGTAACTGTTCTAAATTGAGTGAACGTTTGAGGATAACTACTGGGGACAAGAGAGCCGCACAATTCTCACGCCAGAGGCTTTCCATTGACGTCCAATGGGGCAACGCGCTTGCAATTCAGGGCTCGCTTGTCCAATGGTGCAGACCAAAGTTGTTCTAGGCCAGAAAAACAACAACAACATATATGTATATTGCATTCAGCTTATATATATATATATATATATATATATATATATATATATATATATATATATATATAAATATATTGCATTCGGCGACTAGTGGCGTTGAGTCTATTCTGAATCCCCAGGCGGTTGCGAATTTTCGGGCCACGCTTGGACGGACTCAGGATGACATCATTGCATTTTGTAAGTCTCTACCGGAGACTCCTTCTCTTCAGCGCGAGAGATCCGAACTGGCAAACCGGGGTCGATGGAATGGCTCATCGGACTGATCAACTACGTCCACCAACAAAGCGAGGTTGCAAGCAGTTTCTTTACCGGGTGCAGGTGCATGGTTGCTAGCCCTCCCAAGCCCTCAGCTGGGTACCCTTCTGGACGACGAGTCTACACGAATACTAGTCGGGTTGAAGTTGGGAGCAGAGCTCTCCCCACACCGGATCATATACGGTGACGAGGTCGACTCCTTAAGTCATATTTTACATATTATTACAAGGAGCTTTTGTTGACAAACGGTCTTGACAACTCTATAGCATTTAGATATGCTTTAGTAGACCGGGACGCGCTCTACCACTAAGCTGTGATATACTCGCCTGAGAAAGCTGTGCAAAGGGCAGCCTATGATGGCTTTATGATGGGCTCGCGCCAAAGCATTTTATAGTAAAATTTCTTAAAAGCTAAGACTAACTTTCAGCACAAGTGTGAGTTTAAGCCTCATAAAGAACCCCACACCCGTATGTCTAGTTTTGCCGCTCAAGACGTATTAGATTAAGTTGTCCGGCAAAACTCTGCCGCCTTTAAGCGCAATCTAAAAATATATGTCTAACGCACTGTACCCAACGATATCCGTTTATGCTTGGTTAAAACTAGTGTGTTAGAACTTAAAACTGGTGTTACTCTCCAAACTTTAGGGGGGTGCGCCTTTACAATCTCATGCTGTGAATTTTACACAAGGGCTACTTGAATCTGTGTATCTGCTGTTGGCGTTCCTTGGTGGCTTTCCTAACCAGAAAATGGGTACTAAAAGTCATTGTCACCCTAAGAGGCCATCACTGTGCCAACGAAGTTCGCAGAGCCAATCAACAGAGCAAAAGCGAAACCTTCAAAGTGCAAAGAAGGTACGGCTTGACCGAGTCGGACACTCCGTAATAGGCAAGGCAGGCGGTATTCGTCCGTTTTCTTTACTGCGACGGGGATCATCTTAACGTAGCACATATGTGAAATTTTTAGAAAAGCTTTTGCGGTCTCTCGTACAGTAAAGGTACTCGACAAACTTAAGCTTTAACCGACAAACTTATCCCGCCCACTTTCATGTTCACTAAAAAATTACGTTGGCAGCAAATTGGTCAAGGGCTAAGTCATGAACAGGGTCAAGCTAAGGTTATTTAAGTATCACTTTCGATAGCCAACAGAAACAATACGTCGTTTTTAAAGCTGGAAAATACAACATGCGGGTATCGACCCGAGCAGTTTAAAGACACCTACGTCTACTATAGCACGCTCTGTAAAGCACTAAGATTAACTGTCGTTTAGTCAGCTTGCGCGTCTGCTATTGTTTATTCGTAATAAGCGGTTATCATCACGTGCGCTCACGAATCACCGCCAACAAGCCTATCCTTAAGTCTCTAGAATTGTACTGTTCTTCCGAACAATGACTTTCCCTACAATACATACGAGAACTTCAGCACTTGCATTGATAGAGAAATTGCAAAACTCCGAAGCAAACACTTGTTGGACAAACGTTACGCCCCCTTGCTAAGAGTTTAGCTTATGTTTAGTATTTTGCAAGTATTGTGCTTACTTAGTCTTTATGCTGTATTTTCAAGTTTCTGCGGAAGTATGTAGAAGCCTTGTCGTTAATGTAAAGGAGTTTCTAATATTGTACAGTATCCATTCGTAAATGCCTGGTGTACACCGCGGCAGGGCTTTGCTTTCAGGAGTACTTGCAAAGCATCCCTCGAACTCAGACTTCATGGAATCTTTCCTGAAGTGGCATGCGAAGATGCCGCATATCTTACTCGAGCTCTACGAAACGACTGGCGCTCTTCTCTCGACCCCGGCCAGAAACATCGGCATCGTTATCTATGCTTCGCGATGTACGGGTTCTACTACAAAGTCTCTCTCTCTCTCTCTCTCTCTCTCTCTCTCTCTCTCTCTATATATATATATATAAATTTATATACAGCGCTGACATAGCTGCTACTTCAAGACTACCAGCAGTCAGTTTATTTATATAACTTTGTTATGTTAGCACTTTGAAGTATATATATATATATATATATATATATATATATATATATATATATATATATATATATTGTGTCAGAGGCTGTCGCTCGACATTCAACGAGTAAATGCAGCATCTGTAACGAGTAAATGCAGCGGGGCACATAGTTGAACTGGGCTAATCCTGTGTTAGAGAACTCGTGACCACACGTCCACGCGGAGGCAATTGTTTACTTTAAAGCGCTAACATAACAAAGTTATATAAATAAACTGACTGCTGCTATTTTTGTAGTAGCTATGTCAGCGCTGTTTGTGCGTATATATATTATATATATATATATATATAGACCTTGTAGCAGAACCCGTGCATCGCGAAGCATAAACGATACCGATGTTTCTGGCCGAGATCGACAGAAGAGCGCCAGTCGTTTCCCGGAGCTCGAGTACTTTTGAAAGCGAAGTTCCTGCCGCGGTGTACACCAGGTAGTTACGAATGGATACTGTCTGAATATCAGAAACCCCTCTACATTACGAATGGATACTGCCTGAATATCAGAAACCACTCTACATTAACGGCAAGGCCTCCACATACTTCCGCGGAATAATGACTGCCTGTTGAAGGTGAAATCTCTTTCTCAATTTGAGGAATAAACAACCAGCGTCAGACCAATAAAGGAATAAAGGACCAATTGTCAGCGTAGAGTATGATGTTTATGTCTAACTGGGCATGCTAAAAAATCTGTCATTTATTATTACTGGTCCTTTCTGAAAAATGCTAAATTAAGAAGAAACACTGAAATAGCTTGAGTAGCGCTAGTGCAACCTTTGAGTATGCCAATTATCCAGAATACATTTTGAAATTAATTTACGATTTTAATACCGGTTGAGTTACGGCACCCTACCACAAGTAGATTCGTTCAATAAGAAGAGAGTGAATTTATTATCTCCTTCCAAATATTGCCATACTGCGACCGACGGGCAACTTGACGACGTAAGGCTGAATTAAGGCTATTGATCAACAAAGTTGTGAGCAATCAAGGGATGGACGAAAAACATTTTAAAGGTATCGAGAGCAAATGATTCGAAGGAAGCGAACAATAGAGGGGTCTTGTGTTACGGCTTCAGGCAACAATTCAGTTGTGGCTCCGTCTTAAAGGAGAAGTATGAGTAAGCCAAGAGCATGCGTGTTATATTGGCAGAGGCTTTTTAACTGGCAAGAAGGTCAAACTATTTCATTTAATTTATTTAAAATGCACTTTTTTGGGTATGTAAATACGAACATAATATGTATACCAAACAAAATATTATTACGGCTAGTTTTCTTTGCTGGCACCAACTGGTTTT
>QVRM01001686.1:0-33450 GCA_003439945.1 Dermanyssus gallinae
CGCGTTCTGTTAGGAGCGTGTGTTTAAAAGTAATAAACTAACACAGGACACCGCTTAGTAATCTGAGACTTTGAACCTCCACAATATATATATATATATATATATATATATATATATATATATAAAGCGTAATAATATTAGCATGTATATACATACGTAAAACTACACGCATGAGACCACGATAACCGACAAACCACAGAGCGACACCATTCAGCAGCCTGAGACTTTGAACCTCTACAGGATATGTATAGTGTATACCCAAGCGTAAGGTCAAGCGACGGTAGCCTGTGTTGGATCTGTTGGATCATATACAAATGCGGTTAGTTGGATGAGTCGGTCCGTGAGTCGGACGACGAGTCGGTTGGTGCGTCTCACTCCAAAGCGCCGGCTCAGACCAGCTCGATTGCAGCTCATTCGGTATTCGGAACCACGCGGCGCGTATTTTTCGTTTCGCTTCCCCAAGCTCTCTCTTTCGCTCTCTCTCTAGATATTTCTTAATGTACTCCTCTCTCCTCTCTTTATCTCTGATCCTTCCACTTCTATGCTCTTTCTCTGTCTATCTGGATTTGTGCTCTTTATCAAACTAATCCGAATTGCAGCCACAATCAAGCGGCCGGATTGCGATAGAAGGGAGCCTGCTGCATATACTACTGCTACGAAGCTACTATAGCGCTTCGGTGGCGTAAGCCACGGTTTCTGCAGTGCTATGTGATGTACATCTGCGGTACATCCACTATTAGTGGCGGTAGATTCTGGCAATCTGTGTGCGTTTTGTGTGCTCGTAATGACCAACTAAGCAGGCGCAGTCGAATGAGCCTCATTATGGACGTTTGTTTGCTGAGCGGGAGCTTTTGCCTTGCCTGGTACGGAGGTTGTCTCGATTGGCTCAGGGACTGCTGATGACTTAGGATCTAGCTTCACCACACCTGAACGCATTGGTGGCTAGACGCAAGAGCAGACAGAACTAGACAGAACCGAATATAGTAGATACATTATAACGTCCGGCAGGCTACGTTTCAGGTGGCAGTTAAAATTAGAACCAGACAAGTGCGGGCCCGCTACCCCGCCTGCCGGCTAACCCCGCAATGTCTACCGCCAATTTACTTGCTGTAAACAATCCCACAGTATAGAGGATCTGGCTTCAAATCCGTACAGTGAAGTGATGGGTTTAAATAAAGTTGGCATTCAGTGGCCGATCGAGCGAGATCTTAAATGTCGTGGTTTAATGATCATGAAAACTGGAGGCCCATTTGTCAGAGTTTAGAGAGGTGTTGCACACACGTGCATGCTTTACTACCCCTTAGAAAAATAGCAGGTATTCATGATATGAAACGTGATATTCCATGCAGACTATGTTTGCTTGAGCAAAATAAAACTAAAATATAGACTATTTTCACGTCTCAACTGTTTAACTACGCCAAGACGTTTCACTTTTAGTATATGTGGAAACCCGAAGAATTACGGGGATGATCACTGCAGCGAAGCTCTACTGTTCTAAAAGCGAGCCACATGCCTTCTTTAGAAGTTTTAGATTTTCTTTGAGGTAGGAAGTTTAAACATGTAGGTAGAATATAAGTTTTAGAGCATTAGTAGAATGAGCAAGGTCGAGGGAGGAAGCGTCGGCATCACAGTTTCTGTGATATGGAGCTTATGTAGATATCGCTTTCCCGGCAAGCGAGTCCACGGTTTAAGCCCACGCCTTCACATCATCCGATGCCATTTGTAAATCTATGCCAACATTATTCCCAACGCTTCTACACATAAATCTAGATTAGTAGATTAACGTGTGTATGGTACGTTGTTATTTTATAATACCAGTTATAAATTCTGGACAAATGAAATAGACAGTAGCAGTTCTCAGACTTTTGTGGTTCTCCGGACCGAAGATGTCCAAAGCCGCTTTATGTTGACTATGCCCATCTATCAGCAAAAGTAAATCGCAAGGCTTGACTTGGCTGCTCATGTTTCATTACCATCGCGCTTCGGTGCGTGGTCACGAAAAACCTTAGACGGTTAAGCATCCGAATCACGTACCCTTCGTGACTCCGTCGCTGGAGTGCTCGAGAACTGATATAATTCACCCACAATTACAGCTTTCATGATAGACACGGTATTACGTTTTGCGCCTTAGAATTATAGTTGCTCTACCTAGACCCCTGATGTAATTCTGTGCGTTGTACAGAAAGACGAACTGAACATAAAAAATTGCTACCGTTCCAGCTCCAAATAACTACGCAAAATGTCAACAGTGAGCTTGCTAACAGGTCAGCCTATACTCGTATAATGAAAACGAGTTGATGTAATCCTGCTGCTAGAGCGAATATGACCAAATTGCGACTGACGAAACGACTTGGCGTATGCCTGCTGTAAACATGACATAACATACCGACGCCTTTACTATTATACTAGATGAAGGGCATTACAATTGTGGCAGACTGTACTAACGTGTCAAAAGCTTATGATTGGTAAACAAGTAGCCCGTGAAGGTATATGTATATACATATATAACTGTGGACAAGCATTACCACAACCACACATATATATATATATATATATATAATATATATATATAATAATTATATCTATATATATATATATATATAAGGCAAAGAAACACCGTACAAAGTGAACATAATATAGCATTACAATACTAGCGCCGTCTCTTTAGCCTGTCTCGATACTAGGACGTATGTGGTACAATTTGATGATGGCCTAGCTGGGTAAAGTAAGGCGACTCAAATTTACATTTATGCATAAGCTGGTGTAGTGTCGGGGCACCCCTTTCTACTAATTCGTTTTCATCAATTTCGAACTATAGCAAAAACAATCAGCTCTTAACATGGAACAAAGTAACTGGCTAACTGGGCGCGATCCGTGATATCGTTTGGTCAGGACACTGCGAGGACGCTGATGATTCCACGCAGACATTGCTCGAGGATCAACAACGTTGTTTTAGTACGGCCCGCCACACTAGATCCGTTGACTGGGAGCCTCGTAAGAAAGCTTTCCCTTTTTTTTGCCCACACATGAGCCGCTATTTTGGCCTGGGTATGTCGTTCGCCCTCGGCTAACTCGGATGTCAAGGATGCAGAAGCAACCTGCCTGCTGCTGCTGCAGCTGCATCGGCAGCCGCGTTAGCTATCAACGACTCATCGCTCAGTCGAGAGCTCCCAAAGCAATGCGAAACGCCGTATTTGCTCTGACACTCACTGTGCACGTACATAAGCACACGCGAACGTATGTATGCGATAGTATGTGTCTGTATTTCGTATCTTCCTCGTGCTGTATGATGGATACGTTGTGCGTGTCGTTCCCGGGCCCATCTAGGACCCCTACGACGTCCACTACTTCTCCTACGGAGACTTCAGCTGCGCGACTACTTATGCTGCTGTCACCAGCCACCGGCGGCGACGGCGGCGTCTCGCTATGGTGAGAGTTGTGCAGAGTTATATTTTCCTCGTCACGAGCTGCACAAACATCTAACGCTTCTAATCTACCAGCTCTGGCATCGTAGCGCGCCGCACGTAGATCTTCGGCCGTTCAACTAGCCAGCCAGCCTGCCAACCACGCCTTCTTGTTCTACCCCCCCCAATCTTTCTGCACCTCGGCTCGTTTTCGGCTCGTTGGTGGTGGCGCTGCTGCTGCTGCTGCTGCTGCTGCTGCTAGAGTCAAGCAACGAGTAATATAACACACCTCTGCCGGTTTAATATAGCTGCGTAATATTAAGAAGGCAGCTGACTCGCCGTCGTCATCATTGTCGTCGTCGTCGTCGTCATCATCATCATCACTGAGTCGACCACCTCTTCGTCTTGCGGCACGATCGCGCAGAAGCTGATTTTGTCGTCACTCATGATTCGGTGGTTGGAGGATAGTAGCAGAGATAAAGGAGACGACTGAGGAGTGCCTCAGCTAAACACAGAAGGCGGGCGGCGGGGGTCGGGTGACGGGGTCGGGCGGTCGGGCGGTTCGGGCGGTCGGGGGTCCGAAGAACGGGAAATGGGGTGTCGACGACAGAGGATGGAACCGCTGGAAGCGTCGCTCATGGAAGCGTGAACACTAGAGCGGCAGTGGCGGCGGCGGCGGCGGCGGAGAGGAAAACCGCGGCCCCCGTTCGGAGGTTCCCCGCCGGATCCCTGAGTACTGAGTTCATCCAGCCGCCTTCGCAGCGTCCCAGCTCTGACCGACCAAACGGCTTGGGCCAATTAGTGCAGATGTGCCCAACGGCATACAGCTGCTGGCCTCGACGCGTCGTGTCGGCGTGCGTCGCCAACGGCAGCGGCGGCAATAACCAAGAAATCCCCTACCAACATGCACACTCTTAATGTGTCTATGTCTGCTCCTGCCCTCGACTGCGTCTCTCATGGTCTGACGCCTGGCTATCCAACAATACGTCGTTCGAGATGAGAAGAAGGGATTGTTGACATATATATATATATAGTGAATCTGCTAGTTCGAGTTGCCCATCTTAATGTATCAACAGATAACTATTGCTGTCTTATATATATATATATATATATATATATATATATATATATATATATATATGTAGAGGTGACTTAATAACTTCCATATAAGATCTAGTTGCAGGAGAGTTAGAGGCTGCAGGCTAAACCGAACTGGTTGTGTCAGTGAGACGCCAGAAGAAAAACCTAGGTAAACTGTAAGCTGTCTACTCTACTTTTAATTTAGGCTAACCATTCAGTTTAGTCAGTTTTGTATCTGTGCAAATGCGTTTGTATATATATATATATATATATTTTTTTTTTATCGTTCTTACAACCACATTTTAGACGTTCGTAATAGGCTAAGTCGCCTGTGGCATGATATGGTCTAAATGCATCTTTCGTCATCGTGCTCTTCTTACTGAACTTATATTGGCTTCTCCAGCATAGGTGTGTAGCAGCAGGGCAATGACCCGTCCAGCAAATACAACTAGCAAGACGGGGCTCGAACTTGCGATTGTTTTGCTAAACATGGTTGCCAAGCCAATGCCCCGTTTTGAACCCGTTTGCTCCGTTCGTCGCGTTACTTAAACCCCGCTATAACCCATATCCAGGGTTATTATTACCTATATTAAGTGTATAAGGTCTATTATTATAATAATATTATTGACGTTAGCCGATTGCATCATCTCGTGGCGCCTACAAATATTGCCGGTTAAAAGTTTTCATACGTTTTGACCATGATGTACGTCTTTTATCCTACTAGACCGTTTTCGTTAGAAACGGAGCTGTCTTTTGGGAACGGACCATGATCTGTGTGTTACAGTTTGCCGTGGCACAGAGCTATACAAGAGTCAGAAATATTCTACAAAAAGCGTCGCGAAACCAAAAAGATCCCGCGTATTGTACTTTAGTAGTTGCTTTACCATTTTTATGGCACATTGCACTTGCCGATGTATCCAAATCCTAACTAAATATTTAGTTTATATCGTAACGTTTCTTTGAAATAAATATAAACCCTACACCTAGCTCTGATTTAAATGCTCTTCCGCATAAGTGGCTAAATTAAGTTTCTTTCACCGGGAAGTCGGTAAGCCGACAACTAGTTATAAGCGCATTTTACCTAGTGAAATTAGCTTCATATTCTCTTATATACACTATGTTCAGGACCTGAAAAGCTTTTACACTCCACTTCTGCGCAACTACAGCATCAACTGGTTCCCTTAAAGTTATGTGATCCAAATACCACATAACTTAATTGTATATTAAGCAAACTTTATATACTCAGAACCAAATATTGGGAACCTAAGCTTTTTAGTTTACGATACACTCTCTTGAGCAGTGGAATCGTGCACATCATAATATCTGTTTATGTAGACCAACGAATGATCAATCTTATCAAGATATTTCAGAATAAATATGTTTTTGTTTGGTTATTTTATGTTAATACTATGGTTACATGTGTATCACTTATATTTGAAAAACACGTAACTCATTTTGAAATGAAGGTAGCACTCTTATTTCGTACTTTCCTCATTATTTGTGGCTAGTGTCTTACATTTAATGTAGAATTTGTTTTTGTGATTTCGTCAGTGTGCTGGACTCCAAAGCCGACTTATTAAGACGACTACCTCTTTAGAGGCCGGTTCTACTAAACAAAAAATAAACAATCGATTATATATGCTGAATTGAAATTGCTCTATTGCGATATGCACGCCAAACCAGAAAGCCACGGACATTTACTAGACTTTGTTCGACTACGTTTACCCATAGAATTCACAAAGGTTGCTTAGGCACCGTGTTTTTATAAACTAAGATATATTTGAGAGGCAGTTCACACCGCGACGCAGTCGGTTTCCCAACATAATATTCTAAATATAAAATAAGGTAATAGTACTAATACCGTACTAATATATATATATATATATATATATATATATATATATATATATATATATGTGTCTGTGTAAAGCTTTTTAGAAAAATGTTGTGGGATTTGGAAGATCATTGCTACTTTCTGTCTGTTCAGAAAAAAAATGCTCTAAGGTCTCGTCATATTCTACTCTCTTATTTGATGATACTCCATGTGGACACCTGCAAAGCGAGGAGTCAATGTAAAAAGTTTACTGATACTCTTAATACTTAACAAGGCGGGTTTTGGGTTCAGGTATAGTAAAATGCACATCAAAGATGCACATTTGCAGAGAGTCAGCAACTCGTATCGATTTTTAGCCGACAAATCACCGACGATTAGTTCGTAAAAATAAACCTGATATGGGTTTAAAAAAATGCCTGCTGCACGAGTTTTGAGAAAAATGGGTGTGGTGCATTTAAAGTTTGTACGACGCATAGCCAACAGAAGTAACCTTTTTCTATAATTTGCAGATGTGTCTGCACACACACACACATATATATATATATATATCGTTGACCGAGTTGAATCCTGGCCCACATAGAAGTCGTAATAAGGCTAACATTGATATGTTACTATATAACTTACTATATTTCTCGTGTTTTGCGGATTCTGATAAAGTCGACGTAAATTCGGCATTTAATGCTTTCGCTAAAAGCTTTTCCTGTTTCTTATGCACGAAAAGTTCTTTGACCTTGTGGACCTTCTTGACCCTGATAGTTTATAAAATGCAGCCCCATATTCCTTCTCTACGGATTTAAGGCGGCTACGTTGCAATGTTAATATAATGTACCCCAAACATTGAAGGATGAATTCGGTGGGTTTGAAAACCGCCCGTTTAAACAGTCGTAGCCCCTACCTCAATGCAAACACCATCTATCGTAATTCTTGCGTACAGACTCCTTATAACTCTGGAAAATTTGTCAACGGACTCCGAAGTAAGCGACACAATTCAGTACACTTACCGTCGGCGTTTTAGTTGGCGACGATAAAACCCTGAAAGACTCGGTTGAGGTTGCAGACTAGCTAAACCATCACTTTGCTACGTTAGGTAATCCTTCAATCGCCCACCTCAAGAAAAACAGAAATACGAGAACCTTACCTAATGCCGTATTAAAAAAATTATAATGTATCTTTACTCGCTGCTTCTCTGTTTCTGAGGTTCTTTGGTATCCTTCTCCGCCTTAAGCAAGTTAGAGTCGACGTGTCATGGGCGTTCTCGCGAAATTGTTGAAGCTAGCAGCTCGTCCGATTGCAGAACCTCCGACTGTTATTGTAAATCGTGCGTTTAAGCCTGGCAGCTTCCCATCACGGTTGAAGAACACGGTGGTGGAACGAATTGAGGTGGTAATTAATTTGGTGAGTAGAGG
Organism: Dermanyssus gallinae; assembly: GCA_003439945.1. NCBI lineage: Eukaryota > Metazoa > Arthropoda > Arachnida > Mesostigmata > Dermanyssidae > Dermanyssus > Dermanyssus gallinae. The sequence continues at coordinate 7,725 of QVRM01001686.1, forward strand.
TCCCACATTTGTAGTTGTTGGTTGCCAACACCGATAGTGTACCAACGGGTGTCCGATTCGGTCTAGGTAGATGCGTTCAGTTTCGAAAACTTTCTTGGTTTAGGTCCGTTCTCTGAAGACGGAGACAGATGGCACGAGCGGATCGAATGGGGTCCTCGTGACAGCAAGTTGATTTCGGTGCTCGTTTCTCGGAACGTTTATGTTTCTTATTCTTCTAAATATTATTTTACGAAGACTGCAGGTACTAAATCATGGCTCTTCTATAGCTTTTGCTGACGACATGACGCTACTGTTCGGAGTGAATCATTAGATTTTTATACGGATTTGCATCAGTTGCTCCTAAATGTTAACAACTTAATTGAGTGGACTACCTTGTTTGTGTGTATACCCACGAGCATGTTACCTTATTGTTTGTTCGATGTTTTAACCAAATACTGTAGTTCTTGTGATGATAAATACCAATAGTGATTACCTTTTCTGTAAAGTGCTTATAAAACGCTAGATTTTTTTATTTACTCTTTTTTACCCATTTTAATTTGCAGAGAGCATAAGAGTAATAAAACGCAATCTGTTAAGTAAACCACCACGAAATTGTGTGTATGTATATATATTCACTTACCAAATCCTACTTGCCGTCAAAGCAATAGTTTCTCTAAGTAGCTCGTCTCAGAAAAGACGATATAAAAACATCGCGCAAAGCTAATCTTTTTTATTCGTCTTTTAAATGTAAATACTTAATTATGCTTAACGCATAGACAGCCTCATTTATAGCGGATGTCAATTGTATCAATGGGCCCCGTCAGATTGCTTTTATCGTATAGGTCGGTTTTTTGCTAGTTCTTTTTATGTTGATATATATATATATATATATATATTTAAGTATCGCAATTGAGTATCGCCACGAAGTCTGCACTCGCGCGTCGAAACTTCGGGTGCTTTTCCATAGTACGGGAATATAAAGCTCGCTTTATATTATATTATAAGCTCTTGTATATATATATATATATATATATATATATATATATATATATATATATATATATATATATATATATATTTATATATATATATTATATATATATATATATATCACCCTTTGATCAAAACAGCTAGGTTGAATAGAAACAAGCTTGGTCAGGTTACTTGATCAGGAGTTGGGTTAGAATGCCGTCCTTGTTGATTACCGTTTGCCCCCAGATGGGTTTTTGGTCGACCTCAAGGGTTCCTTCTAATGCAATCTACGCTACACTGGCACAATATGACACATTTGTACTGCACGCTATACAAGGCGTTTTAGAACGTTTTCGCAGCAGTGGTCATCAGCTGATACTAAACTCACGTACATTCTGTACTTCCCCGGTATATTTCGAAGAAGCGCAATATAGCAGCGGTTTCAATCTTTGGAATCCACATCAGACGTGGTGTGTTTAAAGTTATCTTTAAAGTCACGCAACCTGTACGCCGCACCTCATGCGTAGTGCAAGGATCTTGCCCTAGAGATTTAATATTGGCGATTAGCGATGCAAGCCCACCCAGTTAAACCAAAAGCAATGTAATGCGGAGATTTTATGCGATCGCCCAATCGAAGGCTTTGAGTATCCAGTCGTTGAATCAGTTGCATGATTGTTGACCTTTCCTTGATGAACCCGCATTAATTTTGGTCCAGAAGCGCGGAGATATTCAAAGAATGCATCCACCAACATGCGTTTCATACCGGACAGAGAGTAGGGTCCTAGGCGGCTAACGAAAGGTCATTTTTATCGATCTTTTGACAACGCGTTTGTATACCGAGGTAACAGTAGACTCTTGGAAAGATCTTGGCGGCATCGCGTCTTGAGAAAATGTTGTGAATATTTTTGGCAACTAGCGTTTCACTTGTCGTAGGGGGGTACTTGTGGCAACCGCCTAGAACTTCGCAGGAAAAAATATGCCGGGCAGCCGGGTGTGTAGCTTTGAGGGACAAGCTGCAGTAGAATAGAATATATCCGAAACTGATAAAGACGCGGCGTAATTTTGTTTGCCAATTGTCGTATATAGCAAGTGCAAAGTTCAGAATAGGTTGACTCAATGCCGTTGTTGGTTTTTCAACCAGTTGGGTTAGTAAATTCACTAAGCAGCCCAGCGGTTTGTGAAAGTGTGCTTCTTGAACATTTTACTGAAAGAGTCCTCACGCGAACAGTCTATACAGCGGGTGGTAAGGCCTCAGCATAAAACTGCTGGAGCTTTACAGTGGCAAAGCTTATTTAAGAACCAAATACAAGAGATGTAAGCATAAACGAATGTTACGATCAGACATGTTTTAAATAGGATATCGAATACAGCAATTACCACAGGGGCATTACTAAATCAGAGCTTGTATAAGCAAAGTTGTCTGTGTGTAAGTACATACACTCTGTAGTCTAACGTTTCCAGGCAGGTTTGATGTTAATGAAATGCGCTCGGTGCATTGAAGGTATACCTCGTGTTAAATTCCAAGCCCATAGGGGACGGAGGATGGTCTAGAATTAAAAACAACTTCCTTAAAAAATGTTTTTATTTCTAGACATGCGATACATAATACTACTTCTATATACACGTTGCGTACGCATTTGGTTTACTACATAAAATGTACTAAATCACAGGCGTGCTGTTTGCTAAGACTTCTCGCATAATTCCGTCTAGTAGTTAATCTCCATAGTCAATTTTCGCCAGTAAAATTTGGAATGACGCGTGAGTTGCAAATTGTGTGTGGCGATACGTTCAAGGGCTGTGCCCCTTTTGAGAATTGTGAATGTCTCTAGTCCAGAGTGTCAATTCAAAGCGGAATACAAGTTTTTGGTTTTGTACTCTTGCCACACAGAGCGCATCAGCGGATGCAATGGTATTGCTGACATCTCTATCTAGGACCCGACTTTTTTCCTTGTTTCTCTTCCACAGGCTTGCGGTTTCGATCAGTTGTATCAGTCGATCAGCTGTTCGGCAGCAATTGTAGCCACAGCTTCTACAGCAAAATGTAGAAGCAGATTTGTAGAAGCTTCAAGAAAAATGTAAATGGCCATATCCGTTGGGTTATATAGGTTATATATTATATACGATGTAAATGTCCATATACGTTGGGATACAGATGCATACTTCTCTCTTTCTACATTAGTCTTGCTGAATGTTAGGCATATCCTACGTAATGAATTCCAACACAGCCTCTGGCTGAATCCGCGCTTCATAGTGCATGAAGTAGCTCGGTTCCTGACTTTTCTTTGTAAAGCAATCTTCCAAATAATCATTATTTACTTGTCCACTTTTTTCAACCTGCAAGAAATATTAATAAATAAAATTTGCACACAATAAAAGAGCACCGAGGCATTTCAGAAACACAGTCCTCCGTCATTCGTGTAGAACATCAAAACTCACCAAAAAAATTGAACATCAAAACTTGCTGTTTTAGTCACCTTGCAGTTTTCAAAATGCAATTTGATCTTGCTCGTATATATTTTTTATTATTAACATTTTTTTAATATTTATATATATATATATACATTTATATATATGTATATATATATGTATATATACTACCTTTAGGCTAATAGTGGCCTGTTGGTCATACTCTTTTCCAAGCGCGGCAGTACGCTGAAGAGGTAGACGCAGGCTGCTACGTTTGAACTGCCAACGGCCGGTACGTCAAATGCAGGTTTTGTTGGCCGACAGACAGACAGACAACCTAGACGGCAGAGACAGTCAAGCCCTGACAGGCGGTGCGAGTTGACGGCGAAGATCCGGCAACAATGTCGGAACAATCCTAGGGGGTTAGACGCGCGCGCGCGCACATAGATTTATGATGGCTTGCCACTCTGAACGCGTTAGTGGCGTCGGCGCGGCGTTTATGGTACGACACTGCTACGGCGAGTTGTGCCGCTGCTTCGAGCTTTCCTTAGCCTCAAGCAGCTTCCGACGCCCTCTGAAGGTGAGATCAGTATGATTAATGGTACGGACGGACGGGCTGCGTGCTTCAGCTGTCTGTTGGGCTACCACATCTTGTTCCCGTCGTAGTTGTCGTCGTTGTCGTCGTTGTCGCCGTCGTTGTCATCGTTGTCGTCGTTGTTGTCGTCGTCGTCGTCGTCGTCGTCGTCGTCGTCGTCGTTGTAGTTGTTGTCGTTGTCGTCGTCGCCGCCGCCGCCGCCGAAAAGCCAGCGTCGGAGAGCACCTTGGCTAGCGACAAGAAATCTTTTGACCATTGGGAAACAACACCTAGCCTAGGGGTGCCTCCCGACGACGCTCGACGGGCCGACGGGGGGAACAGCATGAGGGTGAAGAGGGTGGAGGGTTGCACTCACTTTCAACTTGCCCGTATAGGCCAGTTTTCTTGGCGCTGGATTCGATTGGACGACGGCATACTACTACTATACGGGGCAGCAGCCAACCGAGGGTTCGAGTAGCTAGCGACATAGTAGCGAGCGGGCTTCTTCTTTATTCGTTACACAGAGAGGAACTCCACCCTCGGCCGCTGCGCTACCGTTTCTTGCCTCTAGCCCGAACAGGGCCTCGGGCAGTCGCCACTCTCTGCACATTCAGTTTCCTGTCCGCCATTGTTGGCTGTGGTGGCTGGCGTCGTTATCGCTGTTATGACGGGTAACGCGGTACTGCCGCTTTCACTGTTCGTGTTGTTGCTATTCTTATGGCTGGGGAGATTTTTGTTTTTCCTGCTGTGCAGAGCCCGTCCACAACAGTATGGAGGGTACCTACCTACCGAACTGTGCTGCATCTTCAGCCTTCGACAGATGTATCGCGTTTTTTAATTGAGCACTAGTACAAATATACTTTTATATATTTCTAACATTTTGCATACTATAGAATATTCGTGGTATCGTAATTGAAGTGTGCCTTGTCATCATTTGTAGTATAAAAAAAGTAGATAGATGTAGACACAGTGCGACACCACGTGATATGACAAATACAGGGTGCCAGTAAAATCGTGACAGTGAATCGACTAAATTGAGTGTGTAATGTTACTAAATCCGCGTGTGTCTATGTGGCTAGCGCATATCACTTTGCAAACTGTGTGACTGCGAGTAAACGAGAAACGCAGGCATATTCAGAAGCAAGCTTTTCCGTGAATTTTCGGGCTGGCATGGTAAACAACTTTTTTAAAGGCTCTTATGAACCTGCTAAAATGTGAAATGGAGGAACGTACCACACATTTCTGGGTAGGATCTTACCAGAACACAGTACAGGTGACACTTCGAATACATTTTTCCGCAAACACATTAGCGGCACCCATCGTCGGCCTTTCACACAATTGGAATAATGAAAACCGTTTATTGTGTGACAAAGCAGAAGAAATGTTTTCAGTAATCCTTAATAAGTTACAAATATAATCCGTCCGTAATATTACAAGTATGTAGATTCATATATCTCTGTGTTCGGTCACTGCTGCACCGCGCAGTTATTTATGCAAAAAAGAGTGCTTATCATATTCAAATGGTTGTTTCAGCTTATGAAAATTCAACACACTACCATATACATGAATAGACATATTACGTCATGGTAAACAAATGCGCTTCGAGGAAACCGAGGAATATCTTTCCAAAGGAAATGCAGGGTTCAACTACGGTGTTTCTTCAACTCAGTGTTTATGTGTTTGTACATTTGATATTAAAAATAAAGAGCAATATACCGTGAGCTGAGCTAATTCAACTAATAGGCTGACACACATGCGCTTTAAATATCGTTGACAGAAGTACAAATGATCTTAACTCCGATCGAGATTCGTTTTCAATAGATCGGTGCAACACTTTGCGTATTTTTCTGCCAAGCTTGCGACGGAATGCGCCTAAAACGAATAAATGCTCTCAGCACAAATGGTTATCTGTTGGTAATAAAATTGTAACTTCGTTGATAGTATCAACTGTCTCGTCGGATTTGCGCGTGGTCTAGTTCTACCTATTGCTGTCGCTCTATGTTAGTCGTCCACTTGCAGAAGCAAAACTCAACTTAGCCATGATACAAGACCATCATGTGTCTACTAGTAGTTCCTGCAGTTACATGTTATGCGTAAAGATTTAAAATAAATGTTCAATTGCTTGGACACAATAGACTTATTGGTATAAAAACTAAAAACATGTGCAAATCATTAATATAGAATAAAAAGAAAGCGAATATTAGATTGCTTAGACATACGAGTATCTAGCGTTCGCACATGAAGGCAGCGTATACCCGGCAACTTAGAATACAGTTTTGCTAGCTAAGGTACAACACCTTCACTCAGGTAGACGTTTGTCTGCAAAGATGATCTAGCATCAGCAATGGTCTTTGTAGCTAAGAAGATATTCATTACCGTAGACTACCTTTAACAGGATAAGTAATGGCTTTCTCATATACACAGAACACTGGCCTCACATATTAGGGTAGGCTGACAGTATTGTAAGAAAATTTGAGCACAAGGGACATAGTTTAGGACTTTTGTAGAATTATATATACAGGGTCATTCAGAGAGTCTAGTACTTCTTTCGAGGTTTGATAGAGCTCGGCAAGAAAACAATTTTTCCCTATGGAGGGAGGACGCGGGAACGTCTTGTTTAGGAGTGAGGATGAAATTTAGAAAAGTCCTTATTCTGCCTTATTTTCTCCTACATAGTTGTACAAAATCTACGTTTGCGGGAGAACCAGTCAACGCATGAAGCAACCGATCATACCAGTGTGCGGAAAATTTTGCATAACTAAATGACACCTAACGCAAGCTAGCGAAAGACAAATGGTGGAATAAAGAAAGTCATAAAAATTCGATTTGTTGTTATAACTTACGTTGAAGCTTTCACGTGCAAAATCGTAAAATTTTGCCATTACGCTCAAATGACGAACACTCTCCGACGATAGCAATTTTTTTCCACCAAAGTGATGGTGCTGCGTTACGTAGTTGCTGAGAAACTAGGCTTTTTCGACAGCCATATTGAAAGCAAAGGCATGCATACTTCCTAGCATCTTGACCTGCTTTACCACAGAAACCACTTGCGCACGTCTAGAAACACACCAGCATTTGTTTATTATAAGAAGTGCTCGAAGTTCCGTCCGCCTACCACTAAACACGTTCTGTAGCGATTGCACAGGCTCTCTTGCACTCGTGTAAATATGTTAGGCATTGTCCTAACGGCGTCAGCAGCGTTGAATATACGGTCAACCAGATCTTCACGCGATTCAACGGGGGTTTCGTAGACAACACTCTTTAGGTAGCCCCACAAAAAAAAGTCGAGGCTTGTTAAATCGGGGGATCGAGGTGGCCAAGCTATAGACCCGCCTCGGCCGATCCATCGATTCTCGAATGTCTCGTTTAGGTATTCTCGAACGCCTAAGGTTAAGTACAATGACGTGATCTTGGCTAGAGCTCTCACAGGAATACTTCTTATGCTATGCAGCAAAAGGCTGCTAAAGCCTCATTAGAGCTGCGATTTTTTCCTACAGACCAGAGGAGCAACCGGCTTTTGGCGCCGTCTCTTAGCATCAGTGGTAAATCATGCTATATACCGTACTCTTATGGGAGCGCACGACTCTCATAACGCGCCGCGTCTGCAATAAGACTCAAATATCTGTGGCGCTCAACATTGCACGGCATCCACAGCAGCCATATAAGTTAGACAGATTGCCTTGGATATGAGAGTAAAATAACTATTTCAGAATGCTCCTCAATCAAAGTCCGGGCGGAAGGACCACTCATTAGCAGAATATAATAACATATATATATAAAATAATACCCTAAGCAAACAAAGCCAACAATGGGCACTGAAGAAGATCAGTACTCCTTGCCCCCAAAAAACGCGACAGCCTTAAACGCGGCTTCCATGCCTTCCCACTCGCGCAACTGATAACAGGCGAGGGTGGATGCTTTTAGGAATACCTACACTGCATTAGTAAAACTGACTCTCCCGTATGCTGTCTGTGCAAGTCAGGAGAGGCTGACGATGCAAGACACTGCAACGAACGCTGGGCCTTTTTTAATACTGAGCGAGACTACTGCCTTGGAACCTAAAACTGGGATGTCCTCTGACATACCGAGCTCTCATAGATGTGCTCCTCAAGGATCATGAATTCTGATTTACGTTGAAAAGATTCGCCAAATTTGTCGCTGCAAGGTCGAGCTACCTAAATTACAATACTGCGGCCACCCGGGGGCATATAAAACGACTATATACTGGTGGATTTGTGAGTCCTATACTACTTTAGCTTAATTAAAGACGCCCGGTGTGCATCATGCGTTTTACTAGTAAATTGCTTTATTTTTTAAATGAAATGCACATACACATATACAAGGGACATTTGACGAGGAGACGCAGTAAGTTTTTTTTAAATATGTAGAATCATTTATGAAGGTACACTATCCCACCACCAGCCTTTTTCAGCTTTCGTGCTTAATAGCTCTGTTGTCATCGATCTCTGTACTCGTCGCCCCGCAGTGGTCGATTGCACGGCCTACACAGCCGGACGACATAATGGGTGGAGGTGGTCCTCCCCGCTGTCACTGCGGAAGTATCCCGGCTCGTAGTCAACGGAGAAGAAGGCGACTGACAGGAAACGATACTGGAATGCACGGCCGCGATCAACTACCCTATATCGGAACGTATGACCCGCCCGCGGGCTAGAGAAAGAGAGCGGGAGGGAGGGAGGGAGAGAGGGAGGGAAAAGGCTGGGGTGCAATTTCCCGAAAATTGGCTAAAAGGAATAAAACATCGGGCCTCGTCAGGTATGCTGGCGCTGCGGCAACGAACGAGTCGTGTTCGTGTGGACGGTTCGGCACGCCAACACTACAACGCACCATGTGCTTGGCGTGCGTAGCTGGACCGCCGAAGGCTTGCTCGCTCGGTCGCTCCTCGAAAGGCGAACGGCGGCGGCGGCGACCGCACGGGGTGCATAAGAAGCTAGCAAGTCCAGAGCACTCACTCCCACGACTACTACGACTACGATTACTTACTACTGCAACTGCTACAGCACAGTGTCGTGCGCGCGATGCTAACGAGATCGCTCGGGTTGAACAAACGGACAACCACCATCGCCGGGGGTCGCCTGGTGGTCGGTCGCGGCAGGCATCCCGGTGAGCTGAAATGGCTCAAGTACCTGCCACGCAACGCGCCCTCTCTCTCTCACGTGTGAGCCACTACAACATACGGGACTGATGACATCTTGGCTGCTTAGGCGAACATCGGCAGACCTAGAAGTCGGCTAGACCTTTGTATGCGCGTGTAGAAACTTGGCAGTAACAACCCAGTGGATTATCGTGCAGAGGAGTGAAGACGGGCTGGCGGCCGGCCGGCCGGTGACTAGCACCGATGCCCGCCAGTTAGTTGTACGAGCTGACGCGGCTCTAAGTGTACAACGTCCGTTCGTCTAACAGCTACATGGAGATCGGAAAGATGTGGCTTGACGTATTAGCTAATAGGAGTGCTACATGCATAGGCATTGGCGAGGAACAAAATGAGGGCAAACGAAAGAAGAGAGCCAAGTGGACAGCTTATTCCCTTCGATCAAGCTTCGATCTTGTCCTCTTGTCCGAAGGGGGAGTGGGCGCAAGAAGGTAGACGGGATACGGGAAGATCAGAAGGAACCCGATAAACTGATCAGGATAGGCCCCCAGCACTAAACTCGCCTCGGGAATTCTTGACGGGGACGGCGGAAAAATAAGGCCATGATTTACGATACTTGTACACCTTTGCTTTATTCAAGGCAGGCACGTCATCAAAGGGGATGTTATGCAGTAAGGCTTGTTGCTTTCACGTAATTGCGACCTGTAGGTTTAGCAAAACACTGAAATACATCTGTTGATTTTTTCATAGGTACTTGGGCGTTCAGCGAGCATACTGCGCTATACCTTGTTAGCACTGACAAGACTCGTTGTGCGATCTGAATACTAATTTTGCGTTATGTATATGGCTCTTGTCTTTTTCGAATGCACCATTCCTCTTTGTGCTCGCGATCTGCGCCAAGAGCAGCTTATGCACCTTTTTTATTTGAGTGGAATTGGGCCAAACACGCCATTCTGCTATACCAGTACTAGATGGAGGGATGAACGCAAAGATGGCACGTGCCACCGTGAGCGTATGCCACTGTGAGTCCAAACGGGGTAGCATTTGTGCATCGGATCGGGATACCCTCGAGCTGCCGGCAGAATAGCGAAGGAACTTTACACTTTTGTACTGCGCGGGCCTATAGAGGAAAGTCGAAAGCCGGCCAATAGCCATTTAAAATTTGTACGGTCCGTCAGTCCAAGGCGAAAACACTATCGATCTAATCGCTTGTTTACTATCTGTTTTCGTTAGATAGCGGAAGTTTCGCTTGATGCTAGAGTTCGCAATCCCCAACCGCCGTTTATGCCCCTCCTTTCGCCCAAGGTCAGGCAGGCCCATCATGCGGAGTATGTTTCTAACCGTTCCAAGTTTACGACACTGTCAAAGCTGGTAAGACATTCCTAGGTAGGTAACCTGGCTACCAGCCTCGTAACGTCTGCCCTATTGCTGCTGGACGCGCTATTGGGGACATCGCTGCTACTATTTTGAGAATTTACTTTACAACATGACACAATTATGTGACATGTCTGCATTACGTACATAGTACAACACATTTGATTTGAAGGCCAACGCTTGAAACGAAATACATAGTACGTAGAGACGTCGACCTCTATACGTTGACGCCAGTCAGTACCATCCGTAGCAACCTAATGTGCATTTCAGATATCGAATAAAGCATGCTCGAGTTCAATTGTAAATCATGCATTTCAACATCATGAAACGATGTCTAGCGTGAGTATCTGGGCTGGAGTCTAAACGATCCACACAGTTTAAGCGACGCTTAGAATGCGTTCCAACCAACGACTACTGGCGCGAAGTTTGTTTGGAAAATAATTGCGTATTCAAGCTGTCGGCTCGGTTGGCTGAAACGATACAACAATATTTCGCGCAACGAGCGTACTACTTGCGAGACGAGAACATTAAACTTGACTGGATAACCAAGCCGTCAGAGCAGAGAGAGATAGAGAGAGATAGAGAGACAGAGAGAGATAGAGAGACAGAGAGAGATAGGGGGAGAGAGGAGAAACGGATATGCGCAGGCAGCGAATCGACGAAAGAGAGCCACTCTGCAATGCGTTATGCGGTGACTCGCGACCGCGGCCCGACACAACACAACTTTGTCCGCGCAGCTTTGAATGTGTCACAGCTGGCTGAGTCTAACCGCGCACGTTAGATGAATATGCATGAACCGGCCGGAGGGCCGGCCAGCTGCAGTAAGGTCACTCTGTCGCCTTGCCTCATAAGCGTCGCGTGCTTAATCACTTGTGCTCGAACTTGTTTATATAGAGTGTAACTGCAGACTACTCTAATATATATATATATATATATATATATATATATATACATATATAAAATTATGGAAGACCGTACATAAATTCACCAGTTCTACGTTTTTGGTACAGCGAGGTTTGTAATTAATTTGTTTGGTTTTGTTCTACAAACATATATATATATATATATATATAAAGAAAATATTGTGATGATTCATTAATCATTTACAATACGTTTGCACACTCGGCAGTGCTCGCCTATATATATATATATATATTTATATATATATAGATATATACATACAGGTAGTTCAATATGTTCTTAGAATGAAAACCGAGAATTTTCCAAATCATGTTTTTAATTTTTTTTATTCGATATACTCCCCGAGAAGCTCAATACTCTTTTCCCACCGAGATTTCAGAGCTTTCATACCTCTTGAGTAGAATTCCGCGTCGTTAGACTGAAAATAGGCATTGACAGCAGCCTTAACCTCTTCATTGCTGGAAAAACGCTTTCCACCGAGACTATTCTTCAAATGTCCGAAGAGGAAATAATCAGAGGGGGCCAGGTCTGGAGAATAGGGGGGTTGTTCAATAAGTTCGAACCTCAGTTGGGCCAGTTTTGCCGATGCTTGCCGGAGATCTCGATTCTGGGACGGGGCTCCATCGAGGCCAACGTGGACCTTAGTGGATCAATTAGGCTTTTCTATACTAAACGGTTGTACGGTTTTTATGGATTTGAGCACGAGTTTAAGCAAGATTATAATTATCAAGCAAATTGCTTGTTGTTGCCAGACTGACCAAAAAGAAAAAGTAAAAACTTAAACACAAAGGCATATACGTCCAAAGGGTACGTGTGCTGTACAATAGTCTGGTAAAAATTAAGGCTTACTTTTCAACTAAATGAGCTGATCCAGAGTTGACAAGAGGTGTTAATTTACTCAAATAAATGTTTATTCATATAATTTTATTATGAAAGCACCTTGAAGTAAACAATTGTCTCCGCGTGAACGTGTGGTCACGAATTCTCTAAACTAGAATTAGCCCAGTTTAACAATGCGTCCCGAACGGATGCTGCGTTTCTTCGTTGAATGTCGAACGACAGCCTCTGATGCAAAAAAATCGACGCTCTCGAGTCTCCCGTCGAAAGGTTAAGACTTCTACCCACGCGCTAAATCAGCTTGAGTGTAAGAGGGCCTAGTCCTCCTTTTGTCTCAAACGTCAATGCCAAAAATTGGTGCGGATAACCAACGCCAGAGTGCTTTCTGCATTTATTAGCTTCTGCTAGCCTGGAAGCATGATCTGCTTGATCCGCACCTGCACCGACCATCAAAGGGGCTAATGATCTGTGGTAATTTGTTAAAGGCCTCGCACCTAAGCATCAAAAACTTATTTTAGAGAAGTCGCCCATTCAATCATAGGGATGCTAGCGGTTTTCTCCAGCGTTACATTCAGATTTCCCTTATAAAGCCGTACCTACACCCACACACATACATTTATAAACGAGTATATATATATTTACATAAAGTCGGGGTAGGGTTTTTCATATATATATATATATATATATATATATATATATATATATATATATGGAGAAAAAAGATAGAATAGTGTCACATTTACTGACTTTAATAGGAATACACTAACGTTAGAGCAAACTGTTAATGCTAATATATATACATAAATATATATATACGGCACAATTAATAAAAAATGGGGGGGGGTTGGATGGTAATTCTCTATCTCTTTTTATTGAGACATCTGTGCTCCCCGTTTTTTTTTATTATGGTCGAATTTTATTCCACTCCAGCATTCACCTAGTTTAAATTGGGAACCATAAAAACCAATTTGGGAGTGGCCAGTCTGGGTCTTGAACCCAGGCCTCCCGAATGCAAGACAAAGGCCTTTGCCACTAAGCCATTTTGCTCGGCAATTACATTTGATTAAGAATACAAATATAAAAATACAAGAGCGACAATTGTCTTCTTAAAACGTGTGCACTGGGAATATTACTCTATAGAGACGTCGAGGTCGAGGCGTTGTCTCAAAAAAACCGCAGATCTCTTGTCTCCGGTTGCAAGGTTTAGCTGCTCACCGACCCTGTGGAGGAGCTTGCGAGTGAAGTTGCCTAAGCCGCCCAAGGTCTCGGACGCTAGCGGTTTAAACTCATATGGGTAACCTATTGAGGCGTATTTTGCGAGTTTCCTCGTCTCGCCTCGCCACGGACCATTAAAGGTGCTAATGAGTCGGTGACTCTGGCGTTTCAGACAAGCATCCTGCCCCTACTGAAGGGGGTAAGAGTCATCCCACCCGGACGCTTACCATTGTTGGAGGAAAGGCTCTGGGCTCTAGAATGCAGGGAAATTCGCATGACCGAACAGCTCGGCCAAAGGTGTCATTGATACCGACATGCCTGGCACGCCGTCCGGCACTCATGATGCACGATAACCTGTGATGAGCTACTTTGTCAAAGCGTTGGCCACATTAGCATTGATGGGGGAGACAAGGTCACAGCCGAGGCGGGGGGAGATCGCAGCCGAGATGGGGGAGACAAGGTCACAGCCGAGATGGGGGAGATAAGGTCACAGCCGAGCCGCATGCAACCAGGCTCCAGAACTCTTAGTAGCTCTAGTCATGTTGGCTCAAAGGGTGTTCCCGAGCGCCACTGCAAACTGTCTTCAGCTCCTCGAAGAGGCGTCTCTTGAGTTATTTATACTGAGCAATGTCGGCCTTATCTGAGAGTGCTGTGGCATTGTTCCCGGATCGGAAAAGGGAGGAAACTATCGCTGGACCAGCAGAGACGAGCGGATCCGGGATTCCTAGGCCCCCTTCACGATTGGTAGTTGCGCCCGTTTTCGAGCGTAAGATGCCAGCGATAGATTAAGAAGAGACTTGGGGGCGTTTAGAGTCAACTCGTTCAATGGAAGCAGAGTGACGACTGACCTGCTAGATCAGCTCCGCGTAGAAGGTGGGTGACCCTCGTAGCAGAGAACGAAGATCCAAATAAAACTAGGGCGCGGTAAACACCAAGCACCGCGAGGTTGTCAGCGACGTCCTTTAGCTTGTTCTGCCATTTTTCGTGTGCGTGTCCGAGCCCTTCCGACCGTAGGGGAACTCCCAGAGGCTCCAGGTCATTGTTTAGGGTAACCCTACAAGGCCTGGAAGCTGCGAAAATCCGGAACCTGTGTACTATCGTCTGTAACATGGAGCTCACATTTCTCGGGATTCAGCTCCAGACACGAAGTCTCACGAAATCAACCACGCGTCGAACGTCGTCGGTAACCATGTCTACACGCCCCCCAGCGCGCCACCATCCAGGTACCAAATGTTTAATAAACTTTTAAGGGAGTTAACTAGTTGGTGCTCAAGCAAAACTATAGGGGGGAGGCAAAGGATCACCCAGTTGAGTTCCGTGGCGAAAGCTATAAGATCATCTAGGAAGACCAAATAAGAAGCGGTACGGTGGGTTGACGTGATGCGTTTGCTGGGGGCAGTGTGTCGCGACCGCCTTTAAAAGGTGATCCCGTCTTACAGAGTTGAATGCGTTTTTGATGCTGGTGAGGGCCCGTCGCTTCGCGAAATCTATCCCTGGTTTAATTGCAGGCAATCTTTGCGGCTAGCCTGCGTAAGGTGGAGGAGCAAGCAATCGATGCAGAATGTCTGACGTTCTCGGTCGTTTCCTTTAGTGGATGTTCGTTGGATGCAGACACGAAAGGCGCGCACTGCCGCAGGCGAGCTATCTCCAGGCTTGGTGGAGTCAAAGACCCTTCTGAACAGCCGGGCGACATCTTAACGGCTTTCCGCTGAGAGTTTTCGCAGTAACCGAGTAAATGAACACAGTGGTTCTCACTGGTGCGCTCTCGCTAGCGTAGGAAAAAAATATATATATATAGACAAACGGTGGAGATAGCCCGCAGCTCTCATGTCGTGGAGTTACAATAAGTGTAAATGTGCAGTTGTTTGGTCTTGCAGAGATTGCTATTGTCAACTTGTAAGTCAACATTAGTGTGACAGTAAACCAATTCTAACTGCCAGAGATACTTGAGAATGGCAAACTGATGGATAACTATCACTTTTTTGGCAGCGGGCGACAATTTTGTACATATTTTTTTGCCACGAACATGTCTATCTATGTCTATATGTATATATATATATATATATATATATATAGGTGAAGCCATAGTGTGGTTGTAGTCGCCAGCAGTTGTGTGGCGTCGTGTAATATATTGCAGTCATCATTAGCGGGATGTCGCGGCGCTCGACACCAACAGGTCTAGGCAAAACCATAAATATTAAAGTCGACATACAGAGTGACCCTGGCGGCAGCACGCGTAGTGGGACCACTGACGCGGTAGCCCATTAGCCAACCACATTGCTGGATATATATATATATATATATATATATATATATATATTTATTTATATTTATATATTCATATTTAGAGAACTCACATTAATTTATGAAGCCTCGCCTCACCGTCAATCTACAGTACGTGCTTTTGTGTATGTGCGTGTATGAATATTGCTGCTGTTGTACTTAAGGCGCATGACAAGCCATAATGGGCCAACGCGTCAATAAGATCACCACAACGACACCAATGGGGCACGCCTAGATCAACACCATATAGCAGTCCTGTACTTATGCGCGTCGTATCGTCATCCAAAAGAGTCCCATATTGCGGACAGGGTAGGGCATGTAACCAAACTCCAACCCCTTGACTACTAACGGCTGGAAGCCTGGCTTTATCCGCAACAGTAGGGGCAATATCAATCAGGCTTGCTAATTGCTTTTCTTGCAAGGGGCTGTCCAACAGCTCCGTTCAGTTTTTTGTTAATGATAGTTGAAATTATTATCCAAAAGGGGAGTCAGATAGAGACGAAGCATTTAAAGTTCGGCGTTATAAGCTTCACACCCATCGTTAACCAATAATGCCCTAATCCTGTCCGCAACCTGGGTCATGACAACACGAATGCGGGGTCCTGCCATTATGACCACGTCCGACGACCTAGGCAGCTGGAGAGACCGGAAGTATTACCTAGTCGTTTGCCCCAGCAGTCAGCTTAAGATTTAGTATCTCCTCTAAAGTGTCCGAGCGAAGATCATTAATTGGCTGTAAAAGTTCAGTGATGCGGACAGGTTGCAACGTCAAGCCGCTAATCTGTACTGTCAGGAGGCCTCTGTCCAGAACGTCGTCATCCAAAAATCATTAATGGAGTTGTTTCATCTTTCATGTATTTTGATCATACACGAGGTTGACCTACGTTTAATACCATTACAATATTTTAGGAAGTCTCCTTATATAAAAAAGCATTAAAAAGCAGTAGCATAACAGCGTTGTAATGTGAGAGGAGGAAGAAAGGTGGGCAGATTATCGTTATTGTTTGTAGTCGTTATTGTTTATCTTGATTGCTTTTATTACTCGCGTTGCTAAGATGCATCGGAAGAAGGCACGCCCTTGTCTCTGATAGGTATTAGCATTGCAAGAACACTACGGGCACTGCACAGCCAACAACGGTATGCATAAGGCGTGTTAAAATAAAAAAAAAAAAGTACGAAACGACACTGTGGGCATAATTGAAGCCCTAATTTAAGAGTGATCACCAGAGTCTGAATGCAACAGTCCCACTAATTTAAAAGTCGAAGGGTTTACAATACAGTTTTAATGTTTCCTGCGGCTGTAACAAAAGCCTGTTTTCTGAGGTTGGGACAAGAGCCAGTCCCCTACTGTGTTTTTCAGTTTGTCATCCTAGTTAAACCGTCTTATTTTGACTTTTTTTAGAGCAGACTAAACTGACGGAAGTCGCAGGACGACCTGTTCAGACTGTAAGGAGGCTTAGGCAACTAACGACAAACCTCAAGATGCTCCCACTTGGCCTGTACCCTTTGTGTAACCCTGAATACGTGCAGACGCACGTTGTCGTAGAACAGAATCACTCCCTTCGTGAGCACGAAAAACCGTGAACGACGGTGAACATAACCTTGCTTGCTGAGAATATAGCTTTGAGTTTGTTAAGGAGCGTGATGACGTATACTTTCATCGCATGTTCTCTCGTCATCGGGACGCCTTTATAATACCGGAACGGATTACGGTGTTAGCCCCATACGCAGATCCTTTTGTTGAGCTTATTTGAGCCCTACGGCGCGCCCATCTTCCGGTAACCCAACTTGTCGTACACAATGGACTACGTTGTTCAAATGCTGCTCACCAGGTGGTTCATTAGATGCCCCACTGCGTTATATTCAAAGCGGCATATTCAAATTTCGACCGGTTTGGTTGTTACAACGTTACGATCGTATCGTTTTATTGGAACAAGCCTTTTGTATCTAAATACACGCGCATGTCACACGTTCTTCATTAATCCCCACTTCGGCACAGAGACTTCATACCTTTAGCGACGTGATATCGTGTTCTGATGTTGTTGAAAACGATAGGCGGCATTTTCTGTATTAGCTAATGCTATACACGTGACGTCGGCTGAATGGAGCGGAGAGGATGACTACCGACTTTAACAGTGGGAGACTCGCGTTCGATCCCGGAGTGAATCGATACCGAAGCGACACCCGATGCCTGCTTATACCTGCCGACCTCGGTTGATACTATTCCTGGTTTTAAGCCGCTAGCTGCTCAACGTTTACTAGTGGTAATGTGTGTTATGCAGCATTCTGTGCGGCCGTCGATTCAACAACGTATCACGAGTGCACCTACAGTGTTTTATAGTCATACTATATACAAATATTTTTGTATTGTAATTATGTACCATCTTGAAATGCAAAGTCATTGCGAAATAAACAATATGTATGTATATATACAAATATTTATTGACCGTTTTACGGATGCGTTTTAATATAATTTTAGAGCGTAGACTTATTCATACATACGATCTACAAACGTATTCACTAGTTTCCAGTAAAGCATTAGAGAGATTGAAACTCTGAAAATGACACGAGACACCGGAAGTTTCTCGTCCCGGATCCAGATCACTTTAATCGTGGGAATACGCTCGGAGTTAGCTTTGTACCGAGGACACCTAAAAGTTGCGCTAGATAGCATAGTTTGTGAGGAAACGGGCGTATGATGGGCAATAAGTTATTTGACAATACCAACCCAGTATCTTGTCTCCTGGACACGTGCTCTATAGGGCAGCGCTGTGCTGACAATGGAGAAATACCGCTTTTAACTTCAATAAGAATAACCCCAAGACTCAATGGTACCAAATCGTTGTTCCATTCAAACAGACTCTATAATTTACAACTTTTTTTCAATTCTATCTAATTTAATTTACTAAACTATATCGAATAAAGTTTGATACAACGTTCACATTTCAAGAGAACGCACACTCTCATCAACAAAGAAATGACTCGATGTTCCGTTTCATAAGATTGTTACTTGTCCAATGAAATTTATTATAGAAACATTTACCAAAATATAATCGAACTATATACACTGTGTACATTCATGCACGACGAGGCGAGTATTAATTTTTGGTAGTCGACGCCTTGCCATGCTCGCTAACGCTACTTAATTTGACCTTTGCGAATATCATACTAAAATTATCACAGTAACTTACTCTATCTTATCAAAGAGGTCTAAATGACTGCGTGCTCCTTGCTGAACTGTCCAAACTGAGTGGAACGCATCAAAAGCGCATACAGCAAAACTGAACAGAGCTATTCATATCGAAAATACTGGCGGCTCAGAGAGAGGCGGAGTTCAGCGTGAGCTGACCGTTGCAACCATAATGTTGATACGTGTTTCAATGGCAAAGCCCAACTCGCAACAACTGTCTATGCGTCGCCATGCAGTCCATACTTACCAACGACGAATCGTAAAAGATAGACAGACTTTCAGACAACAAAAAAGCGACCAAAAGGGGTAAAGCACTCCTTCATAATCAGTTTACGAGCTGGCCAGATCGCATGGCATGTGATACTATATAATCGCTCATAATTATAAGAATACTAATCTATTTATATAACCTTGTTATGTTAGCACTTTGTCGCTCATTAATTAGCACATTGTGAGTAGGAATGGCATCAATCAACTAACAGACACACGTCACCTGAAGCCACTCCACAGTATTTCTAGCCATTTGTATAAGTTCCTTGTGCTTTCATTGATGCATATTAGCAGATGTTGGGTGTTTGATTTTTCGTGTAGTTGTTTTTTTCTCATGCGACTTCTGTATCCTGTCGTTTTGGCGCACTTGGTGCATGGCATTTGCTTGTAGACACTTCACGCAGAATAATTTTCCTTTTTGCAGCTCAACTTGGGACACCTATCCATGCATGTTGTCTGCTAGGTTGGTTTTAGGAGTCTTGTCACTATCGTGCCTCCTTCATTATTGCACAGTAGGAGTCGCCAGCTGTGCTAATCTTCAAAATATTAACTAATCATTAATCATTAGTTAATTGTCAGTATACAGGACACTTTTACTGAGGAGAATCGCCTGCAGTACAGCAACAACTTAGAGTCTAACCGCTCACGAAGGCTGCTAAATGAGATCAAACCAACAACTCATCAGCAGTGTTGACCGAGCCGAAACAACAGTCATTTTATGATTTCTTGGCGTACGTCTATACTAGGCTAAAAGTGTTTTATGTTAATGTTGAGCGTTGGCAACAGATACACGTCTGTCGGGCGCAGTACTGCTAATATAGCGGCGCGTCCTATGAATAACCCTGCCTGCTGGAGAATACTGACGGCAAAAATCGTTCACCGCACATGGCATGTACTGTACTGATTGAGGTCTTGCCTATATACGTTACACGAAGAAGGAAATCGCACCTCTGTGAGCTAAATCGGCAAAGTCAAGACTTTCATATTAATATCAACAAAGGGGGTGGGGGCGGGAGAGGGGGTAAAAGACCAAAACAAGTTGAAATGGTTTTACAGCAATGTTTTAAATATTGTACTCAACAACATCTACAGTAACAGTGGTTTTAGTACTTGGCCAGTACGGCTAAGTTAGCAAAACAGAAGAAAACTATAAGAATGTTCGTGGTTCTTTCAAAGGTACCAATATGTTATGCTTTCGTTTTAAGTTAAAGTTGATAAGCTGTCATCGGTTGATAAGCGTATGGCCTTCCGAAAGCCGTCGTGTATTGGATAAGAAAACTACAACTGACGCCACCCCGGTTGTTAGTTGTAGAGAGATACGCTTTTTCTATGAGACATAAAAACTCCAGCTGGGCAACAAAACCTTTAAACAGTGTAACGAGAAAATACAAACTTTTACAAAAGTAGATTGGTCATTCGTCTCAATATTGTCACATCAATGTTGGCAGCACTTACACGTTGTCTAGCGTCGCTTAAGTTCGTATGGCACTACGGTTCAAGAATACTCAACGTACAGTCAACGAATGTGTTTTCAGGCACCACAAATCGAATACATCTCGAGCATTCATTACATAAATACGTATATATATATATACACATATACGGAGTCCGCGAGGATCTCTGAGAGTAAGACGAGTCAATGACAGATGAAACGTATACAAGTTTGCGATCGTAAGTTGGCCAAGTTATTATACTGAAACACATACTCGTGTGTTATACATGGCTTTCCTGTGAGTTGGCTCTGTTGCTGTCACTGATGAGAACCGAGTTCACCTCGTTCGTCGGTCGAGTTCGCGAAAACGTTGAACTGGCTTTGAAAGTGCAAACTCCATGCTCGGTTTGCTTACTGCCACAGATCTTTGCAGTAATTGGCGGATTCTGCGGAGGCGATGTCCGAGCATAACCCGTTGAAGAGGCCTGAAGGTTCGCTCTGAAGCCTTCGGTCAGAACCGCCATGCCGGCCGTTCTACAATAAAGTCCACCAGAACGTTAAAAGCTCTATTTAAATACCGTTGAATTATCTAAAACGTAGTTGATTTCGAGCAAATAAACGCAGACTGCGAAGATACTAAACGTGTATATTAGGTCAGACGATGCATTCAACGTGAACTCTCGGTATGGTTCAAGATATAAGGCATTTGAGGTAACCATTCCACTGCCCTACTGATCTTGTCAGAAGAGGCAGGATTTTTATTGCATCTCTACGATTTGGGTTTATTTCTCATTGTATTCAGTATTTGATCGCCTTAGTTTAGTACTTTAGTTTCAGTTAAGACTGGGAAAGACCATTGGCTCGTGGCAAGAACTTATTAAAAAGCAACTAATTTGAGCCCAAAAAACAGCTTGTTCACACGTTCAATAGTAGCAGTAGTTTTAGAGAGACTAAAAGTTTACGGGACGATTACTCGCAAACTAGAACTTGTTCATATATCAGGTTAATTCAATATGAACGATAAATTTATTGGACCTTAGAAAATGGGGTATTTCCTTCAAGCGACGGACGGGATCAACGGACGCATATAGAAGCGGCTATAAGGGCTTACTGCTAAAACACGTATCTATACTTATGTGGTTATTGCAAACTGTAAGTTAGAAATTAAGCGGATTGTAGGGCTACCCGTGTATTCAGAGTTCTGTACTCACGCTAGAATCTGTACGCTTAGTAAACGGCGACATATGAGGTACCGCTGGCTGAGCTGCCGGATTGACACCAGAGGTCCAAAGCGCAGAATATCCTCGTCAGGGCAGAATGCTTTGTAGGGCATATCCTCTTCGTCGATGTCGCTCAGCTTCACTGGACCAAGTGAATAATGATTGTAGTATCATGGCACACGGTTATACATTTATCACAACTATTATGGTTATACATTTAGTAATCAAAACAACTACGTTGTGTACGCAACTGTAGTCGAATGATAGTCTTGAAATGACCTGGCAAACAAACACTTCCTTTAAGACAAATTATTATAGCTGCAGCTTAAACAAACCCTAGTCATAAGTAGGTGTAGACCTTACAAGCACACTACACAAAATACTAACAGTTGTCTAGATGTCTGCAGTAAACTTGAAATGCAGACAAACGTTCGATGACCGGAAAAATAAAAACTATGCGGATAGCTAAGGAATGTTACTTTTTAAACTACGCTCTATAAAAAAAAACACATTGTTTAAAAGTATCTAACACAAAAAAATGACCCCATGAGACAAGAAACAAAATTTCTGCAAGTGTAGTGTCGGGTTTAGGTTTAATAGACATTAAATAGTTTAACTAACCGAGATCCTTATCGAA
Source organism: Dermanyssus gallinae (assembly GCA_003439945.1). Classification (NCBI taxonomy): domain Eukaryota; kingdom Metazoa; phylum Arthropoda; class Arachnida; order Mesostigmata; family Dermanyssidae; genus Dermanyssus; species Dermanyssus gallinae. The sequence goes on from QVRM01001686.1 coordinate 30,145, forward strand.
CACAATCGTCGATCGTCTAGCGTATCGTAGCTTCATATACTACTAACGATTAGGAATCTATCTCCGAATAGCCTGGCAGATATAATAGAATATTTTAGAATAATTATTTCAGACATATTCAATAAGAAACACGTCATGACATCACCAGCTCATTTTGGAGCTTGGCAGCAATAGCGGCACATTTGTACATGCATACTAACGGTAAGACCAACTGACGCAAAACCATTTAGTAAATTAATAGGAGCTAGTATGTATTCGTATAGAGATTCGTATTATTACCAGTGACCTCACAACAAACCATGATGGTAGTCAAAGTTATCTCGATATTTAAATGACAAGGATTTGTGAATCGAACTAGTGTGTCGATGATAATGTATAAACAAGGTATCCGGTTGTTTTTCAGGATTTCCGTCTCCTGAAAAGGTTTCTACGAACCGACCCATCAAGTGCTCTTCAGGAGCATGCCCGGAAAGTCTGTCATACAGGTACAAAGCTTTCCAACAAACGTTGGTCCGCTTGATGGATAAAGGGAGAAGTTCTTAACAAGGCCTTCATGAGAACAAACATCCGAAAACACAGAGCCAGCGTTTTCCAGTAGCTGTGCCAATACAGACGTGTTATGTTGCCTTCATGACAAATTCATTTGAAACATAAAGCACAAAATATCCAAATAAAATTAGACAATGGTAAAAACAATCAGAATCCTATGAGCAGCTAACATGTTTTTTTTTAAAACAAGTGGGCTGAAAATAGAGGCAAACATAAATCAAACAGGTGCGCCTGTGACAACGACATATTTTCGCTTGTTATAGCCACATTTCTTAGATTTTCTATATATATATATATATATGTCAAACATTACTTGACACATCTTTTCCACTTTAGGAACAGTAGCAAGATCCTAGACCTGCGGAAATGCACTGGTAGGCCTCCTCCTAGGGTCGTCGCCCTGTTCATCGTCACAAAAAATATAGTTGTTAAGGATATAGTTTTTTAAAAAAGGAAGGCATGGTCATAGAGTTGGTCTTACAATTCGATGCAGGTAAGTGTCGGTATCGGTGCCGGCGACGGCGAAATCACATGCTGTGGTGGCGGTCGTGAAGCTGTCACTATGACCACGGACAGCAGCTGAGCACTTCTTTGTTGTTGTCGTTGTCGTCCGTCGTCGCCGCTTTGTTAGCCCCGTGTTCGGTGTCCGGCGCCGTACGGGTCGTCGAAGATTGTCGCTGATGTGGCCGCCATCTTGAGGAGATGCAGATGCTGCTGCTGCTGCTGCAGCGGCCGCCCATGTTGTACGTTGTTGCAGTATGTCCGGCCGGCCTGATTGAGGTTCAGGAGCGAGCCCCTCGCGACAGCATCGAGAGGCATCGATGCACAGATGGAGGAGTCGCAATCGCACGCCAGGCCGACCCCCAGATCGGGGGCGTCTGGCTTCAGCATAGTCATTTCCATCTTATGGTGGCGATCGTTGTTGTTGTTGTCGATCATATTTGATAGCCAAGGGAAAAGAACAAACGATTACTTGCCGCAGAGGCACCGCCCCAAAGGAATTCCCGCAGGGCTAGTGAGGTGATGGCAGCACGAGAATGAGTACATTGGAGGTTGCTTAATAAACGAATTGGAGAATATTACAAGCTACGATGAATAACTCGAACGAGGTGTTTTTTTTTATATGCGGTATGTCAGTTTTATATTATATATAACTAGAAATCTAGCTTTTGCTAAACAATTTGTTGCGTCCCTCTAACCTTCTTTTCTCAAGTCTCTTTAACAGAAATCTTCGTTTTAAAAGTTTAGGCTGTTTTAAACCTAGATTGTAGTCAAGGTTGTTATTATTACCCAACAAATATCTAAAGACTTTTCTAAACAAGTAGTACGAACATCGGCTGAAAAACAGGTCTGTATGAACAAGATCAAGAATATATGGTGGGTGCAGTGAATCCACTAGATACGAGCAGTTAAAATCTAACCGATTCGCCAGTAGCTCACGTTAGCGGATGTCGGTATAGTAAAATACAATGTCTCTGACAACTGAGGCGCCCCCGTCCTTCACCCAGTCTAATCCCACTTTAATCCCACTAACAACACTGTCGGGCTCGGTGCTTCGTTTGACTATGACCACAAGCGAGTACGTTGCCGTAGACTATGCAATTCTCATAACTTTTCTGATGCACGCGACGCATTCGCCATGCATGCAATCTTACCGATTGTCAAATGTCTATTACAACCTACTAGGTGAATTGTTTTATCTGTACGTGACACAAGTTTTGCCGTCGAGGCAGCTGCATTCAGTTCTCCGTCCTAGTTGCAAAAGCATTGTATCAGGCAAAAAAGCCACATAATGCTATTTAAAAAAAAACATATTGCTATTTAAAGAGACACAGCGCTGTCGAATCGAGTTATTTTAGTAAAAATAGTTTCGTTTAATGGCAGAGTACAACAATAACAGACCACCCTTGTTAACAGTACACGCGCGTCCACCTGGATTTTCCGTCCGGATTTGGTGGCAATGAACTTAAGGCTGCTACTAACGTAGCTACATTATAAATTAAGCCGACGGTTACAGGTGCAGCAGAGAAGCAACAAATATCTATTGATATGAAAAATCGAAAGCTCTCTTAGATCAGTGGAGAGTAGAGCTTGAAGTGAAAACAAATTGGGTGCAAAACTTTGACTTGGCTGGCTTATTATTTGCATGACGAGCCCGACTAGTTTGTGATTTGCAGACAAAGTAAGAGCGACGTCAACGGGCCCAAATCGAGTATCACCAATGACCACTTACCTCTAATTAGCGCCTACCCTCGACGAGCAAAGACAAGTAGGCGGCCCCATTATTTACTTTGATCGACACGTGATCATTATATATATATATATATATATATATAATATATATATATATATATTATATATAATTACCATCAACAACTACTTACTTGTTGATGTCCTTGTGGGAAACGCACGCTGTCGAACAATGTGAGATATTGTTAGAATTTGTGTCATAGTTGGTATGTGATTTCTATGAATTCTAACAAACGCGCTTACGGCAGGATTCGATGAATAATGATCTTAATATAAAGGCGCTCGGACCCTGCTACTTCGGAGAGGTGCAGTCCTTGCGTTGCAAGCGAGTATGCATTTTACGAGTTTGCCTCATAAAAGCGGGCATCTTTCTCCCAACAATTGCATCTATTGACGGAGTGTTTGTTGCACAGTTACACAGAACATCACTGGGAACAACCTGCCTGCCTGTCGTTGTATCAAAGGTAAGCCGCTAAGTAATCTCAAGCAGCAGAACGACCACAACAC
>QVRM01001687.1:0-44986 GCA_003439945.1 Dermanyssus gallinae
TTGCGACAGAAGAGCTTGAAAGTATGATTAATTTACTATAGTTTCTGGTTGCATGCATTATACACAACATAAATAAAACAATAATGATTCGGCCAGTCATAGTATGTATCGACACCGCTCATCTAAACACGAACAGATTGGACTGTCAATTCACCCCTGTAACGCTCTACCAAAATGCCTAAACACTGATGCCACTAATAATAGATGTAATTTAACAGAACGATGTATTTAATATTAATTTTACTAAGGTCGAAAAACTTCTGATAACAATCCTGCACACAAATAAACACCCTAGGCTCTGATAAACTAACCATTAAAGAGGCGATCAAAAACTTAGGAATACTGACGTCTGACACATTGAAATATACTTAAATATACACTCATATACTTGAAGTGGTAACGTCTGTCACAAGAAGACTAAATGGATATTGCGCCTCGTTTGTTATAAAAGACGCTTCCCTGTATGTCAGACTGTACAAGCAATATGTTCTCTCGGTCTTATTATACCCTTCCCCCGTATGGCATCAAGGATTCGCATGTGATGAGAAGATTCTGGCCACAGTTCACAAAAGTTCATAAGGCATATTGCCTACCGCTGCAACATTAGCAGGAATAATGTTGAGTGCATGGACATAGCCGTTTTATTAGATAATATTGACCGATGTACGTTTACAAGCATATGTAAGTAGCCTGATAGATTCAACAAGTTCTTTGAAATCATGACGACGATAACTGTCAGGTTAAAACTGTAGCCAGGAAAGAAATCGTAAATAGAATGTTCGCGTGGCGCACAGCCCGCAAGTGCAATCATGTACAGCCAAACATCTAAATCGCCGGATGGCGCGTCTGTTATCAAGTTTCGAGAATCCTAAATAAAGCCCCCCTGCCAAAGGGTGTCTAATATTCTGCTTTAATTCAACACCATTTGAAGTGCACCTTTTTTTCATTTAAGCGCACCTCTAGATATCGCAGACGGCTCCGACAGGGGCCCGACTACCACTTGTGTGTGTGGGTGTTTGTGTTTATTTATCCACTTGTCAAGATCACGCCTAGCTAAGGCCTACTGCTAACCAAATGTTCTTAATAACAGCATACTTAGTTGACAAGTTCCTATAATTATACGCAGCTGACACATCTCGAGGTATCCTTTCTCTCGGGCACTAGTTCCACGGGCACGCCAGACCGTCTTAGGTATGCTTTGACGTCGCTCTACATTACTCGTATGTCATAGTCGAATTGCGTCTAGATTGCATATGATTTATACATGACAACTAAATTGAATCTTTCACCTACCCTACATTGTGTACCTAGAGAAAAAGCGCATACTTACTTGGGTCTAACCGTATCCGATTTGATGCCTACCGGGGAGGGGGACATCATTTGCGTTTTAGCCGCAATTTGCTTTCGACAGCAATCCCCTCCTAACGTTATTCACTGAAGTGCCGTCGTTCGGTGCGTCAAATCGTTTCATTTCACGACGTGTAAACGATCAGGCATACGCCTATTGTGATATTTACATTTTGTTGCGCCTAAAGCTTATCAATTAATGAAGAAGAGCATCAACATTCTACTAATTCAGCGTAACGAACTCCAGCCGGACTATTTTCTTGCGGCGACCTGGTCAAGGCCAAGCCGGTGCTGATTACCTTCTTTGATGATGAACACGATGAGAGAGGAAGAATAAAAATGCATCTATCTACGCACCAGTCTCACGAGGATACTGGGGCGCTTGGGGAGGAGATTCGCTGTCCATGTTGTTGGCATAATACCTGCTAAAACCTCCCTCTGCCGAGAGACTCTCGCCACAAGCAGAGCGATGCTCGCTTAGCTGAGCCCTGTGGAGGTTCTATTCGCTCGTGGGTCTCTCTATCTATCTCTCTCTCTCTCGCCAACCCCCCCGCTGCTCTGGGTAAAGATCTGGTTGTTCCAGATTGCCACGCACGTTCCAGTGCTCCCTTTGTTCTTATTATGTCGTCCATGCACGCGCTCGCTCGCTTCTTACCCCCCCCCCCCTTGCTCTCGCCTGCCATGTCTTGCCTCCCTAGAGCATAGCCAGGACGGGCCGTATTGTTGTACCGTGATTTCTATCTCGTCCTCTTTCTTGTTGGAGAGCTCTACAGCTAGATTGTGTGTTCGCGAGTGTGGGTGTGTGTGTGTCTGAATGACGTTGTTGGACCACTACAGGACACATGTGACGCTCGTAACGTTTTTCCTACGTTGAATACCTCCGGGCCTGACGTTGGCTGGTGGTCGGTCTCCTGTATCGTAGCGAGATACGGAAGTTTCTCCCATCGTGTAATACCGTGGAAGCAATAAGTACTATGACTCCGACTGCCTGCTATTCAGAGCATACATAGACGGCCAGTACACCCCTTTCCAAATTTGCTTCCAGTGTCTTCGTTGGGCTTTTCTTGCCCCCGTACTCTCAACCACGGGGTGACTCCGCCACGAGAGCGCGGAGGCGCCCCTGGTTAAGAATAACAGTATTCCGTAAGTTAAGGAAGTGTTAAGTTAGTTAAAGAGAATTACAATAAAACCGTTAGTTCAAGAAATCCTACTAAATTGATGAAGATGTTATAACATCGCTTAAGTAATTTTATGAGTAAGAAGCATGTTAAAGATGAAATCGATTCGAATTTAGTCTGCGGTTGAACATCCTTAATTTTTTTCGGGCTACCGCACTACCGCACATCAACTGCATCGTAGTCCAGCGTACTAAACTGTGTGCCTTTGAGTCAAGTATTAAACTACAAGAATGCTATAATGAATGTATTTCCATATTGCTATTTTGAAATTAAATGTATTGATTTTATTAACACACTTGCAAATGGTTTAGTTGAATGTTTTTTAACCCGCTCTAACTAACCAAATGGTTATCGTACGTTCAGTAAAACCCCATATCTGTATCTGTTCCACACGTTGGAATCTTCTATGTCAAATATACGTGTTGGCACTATGCATTAACATGTATAATAGCATTTATAAGCATAATACGTATAGCGCGCAGCAGTGTCCAATCAAGAGATCACGACCGAAAAAATTCCCTTAGCACCTAATGTACCTGTTCACCCTTATGCAGTCGTTAAGGAAAAGCTGATAATCCAAACCCAAATAGCCGGGTGTCTCGTAACGGTGTCATCATTCTCGCTAAGTGTGTAAATTCGTCGCGTTCGTAAAATCCTATGAGTGACTAGCTGTCCGTAACTAACGTGTGCGAGACGCATTGAGGATTTCTGCCGGTAACTGCTAAAAAAAAGTTAAATTACTGGCAGGCCATAGTCATCATCGTTAATCTGCTTAAAATAATTATTAGGGACAATTGCAGTTGACTGACTAAATTAAAAACTGGCTCTGCAAAAAAGAGTGACTCAATACATGCCGGTACAATACCAGGTAAAAACTCAAACGACATGAATCGTCATAGCAGTAGAAAAATATATATATACAGTCCCTGAAAGAAATATAGGGCCATCCATTTTTGCCACATTTTACGCATTTATTATAAGCAATCGTGTAAAAATTACAGTGATACATGCTCGCAGAGTAACAACAAAGACTTCCATCGACATTTGGGGTCTCGAATTACTTTGAACCACGAGATTTCCACATTTGGCACAGCTACACCACGAAAAAACGATAATGTCACTAGCAAGATGCATGTCCTAACGAGTGAATTAAGCAGAATAACGACGTTTGGGCTCATTTAAAGGCTCGAAAGAAACAAAGGCAGACCTCCTACCAGAAGTTTGTTCTTTGTTGAAACGATTGGCTTAGGCTGGCGCCTCATGGTTAAATAAAAGGACCATATCAAGGCTTATAAGGACATCGGCCCCTCTAATCGGAAAATTTCCCGTCAATTGGGGCGTTGTGCCCAAGTAGTAAATTTTTTTTGTTAATTTAGGTAAAGTTACGCCGTAAAAAGTTCCGGGCGTCCAAATTCTAGTTCGGAACGAAACAAACTGCAATTCTGAAGAAAGCGTCGAACTCTGTGCCCTCGGCGAGGGCATTGGCGGCGGCGGCCGATGTGCAAACGAACGTGCGAAATGTGCAAAGCTTCCTCAGGAAGACACATTGGTAAAAAACACAAGAAAACACAACGAATGACCGCTGACCGATGAAAGCTCGTCTTGACTTCGCCCACGATAAAATGTCATGGAGCACTGAGTGCCCACGATAAAATGTCATGGACCACTGAGTGACACAGAAAGCTCTTTTTGGATGAAAAAAGTTTAACGTTGCTGAACCGGATCCATTATACTATTATTCGCACGATGTTCGCAAGGAAGAACGAGTTTTGTCATAACGTCACTCAGGTGGCGGTTTAGTAGTGATCTCGGCAGCTGTCAGGTATTATACAAAGTCGTCGATTGTGTTTTTAGACGGTCGTGTTTATTCGACGCGCTACGGGGATTTACTAAAAGAGCAATCGGCGCATTTTTAGCTGATAGGAGGACCAGACTTCGTTTTTACACACGATAACGCCCCGATTCACACCGCCAGGCTGATCGGAGGCTGGTTCGACCAACGTCACATTGAAGTCCTTCGCTGGCCTGCACTCTTACCTGATCTTAATATGATCCAGAATGTGTGGAGCTGGCTCGAACAATAAGTTTACACCGATAAAAAAACTTTTGAGGCTTGGGACGAGCTCTTGCAAAACGTCATCCAAAATTTGTTTAGCTCTATACCAAACCGCACTTTTGAGGTTATCCGACTTAATGGGAAGTTCACTGAGTATTAAGTATAGTTGCTAAATGCCGTGAAATTAGCACAAATGTCGTTGATCCGTTTAATTAATTTGTTAAAACAAATATATTGCTAGTGACATTACAATTTTTTCGCGGTGTAGCTGTGCCAAATGTGGAAATCTCGTGGTTCAAAGTAATCCGAGACCCCCAATGTCGATAGAAGTATCCGCTGTTACTCTGTGAGCATGTATCACTGTGATATTTACACGATTGGTTACAATAAATGCGTGAAATATAACAAAAATGGGTGGCCCTATATTTTTTTCAGTAACTGTACTTATACAGCCAAACATTTTAAGCTGCTCATTTAACCTACAACGAGCCTACAACCTACACGTATCTATAGTTCTTTGGTTAAAAATGAGCTTCAGATTAATGCTTAAAAAACGTCTTCTTTGCCTCTCAGGCGAAGTTCAGTAAAGACGGAAAATCATATAGAGTTATAAATATCGTTCGTTTTAAAGTAGATATTATTAATTGTCTACATATCCGATTATCTATCCGCACTCTAGAAGAATTTCTGCGATATCAGCTAGCCGTAACAACAGTTATAATTGTTTTTATCATTTTAATAGCGTTTACATGACACCGCCGAGTTTATCGTTGATTTGATGTCCCACAGACGCAAATCTTTGTTAAATATATGATAAAGACATACAACGGACGCACCCCGAGAGGGAATTGATTATTTTTATATTGTCACTAATTTATATCAGTTCTGTAACTAACGCGTCTTCAATATATGTCTACATTATTTATCGGAACTGAGATTAAACATTTCACTCGATGCACAGCATTCCCTTTTTGAGCAGAGCCCATTGATAACAGCAGTATCGAGGTGACTCTTCCTTAATCTTTAGGATGTCTCTCGTGTTACTTTATTGTGAAGAAAGCACCTTTTGCACCCACTCATCAGGTTTCTCAGAAAAGAATACGGTTTGTTTTTTTGTTGAAAGTAATACGTTGCGCGCATTCGAGCGCAACAGACGTTTCCATCGCTGATTTTGTTTGGGAGCTCCGCACATCTGGTCATGGATTCGCTACCCAGAAGTGGCGGGCTACATGATTTTTTCAATTGATGTTGAATTAAAACTAGACAATTTATTTCAGCCATAATCAGGCAGCGACTCAGCAGGCAGCCGTGAAAATGTCATCCACGCAAATCTAGCCTAAATTAATGGTGTAAACGTGCAAATCAGCACCACAGAACAAGTTATGGTTCAATCAAATTTATTTGACTCTAAGAAATGCCGAGAACCATCGGGAACATTTTGTGGAGCTGTCAAAGGCAAAGTTGCGTGTACCAAAGTAGTTATTTCTCTTCTGTAATCGCAGCCGAAAGCCGACCCAACCGCTCCGTATGCTCAATGCGCTTTTGGGACATTAGGATTGTTAGCGGCACCTAGTGGGTATGAGGCATACGGTGTCGTCAAAGATTACTATGTGCATGCGACACTTCGATTAGGAGTGCAAATTAATTGAGCTTTTATGCAAGGCTAGCAGTTCCATTGTATTTGCATTACTATAATGAAGTAGCCGTTGCGGTAGCGTTACTCGTAGTAGAAGTTAAAACAGCGGAATTTGTAGAGATACAAGTTACCTCAACACGTGGTAGCGTCGGCGTCTAGCGTACCGCTCTACAAGACTTGAGCGTTGCTATGCTTACGATCGAACCCTGCTCAGGTAAAAGTATTTATTTTTCCTTGATTGTCGTATTTCGAGGACACTCTGACATGATCGATTTACGGCCAATTCGTTGAGGATCGAGAGTGGTATTAGCTGTGTCTAGATCGATCCCCTGCGAATACTTTAGGCAAAATAAATCCAATCATTTGAGAGCACTACGAGGAAACTCTCATTAAGCATATGTTATCGGTGGTACTATAACATATTTGTTAGGCATGATAGGCATTTAGGCATGACAAAAATATAACACTCCGTGTTATATTTTTGTGCCATTTATCATATTTGTATGATGTTGTTAATACTGTTTCTGTGATTCACATTGTTATCTTTTCATTCCGTTAAACCGTCCTTTAAAAGTAGCGTTTATAATTTTAGCACGCAAATAAACAAAAGGATTCTTCTTTTTCTTTTCCCTCTCTCTATCGCTCGCTGTGTACATGCATTTCGTGGGAGGTCTCGGAAATGCATGATGCACGTGCGTCGCTGGCAGTTATCAGCAACTAGTGGGGGACTTACTAAACCTGTAATCCCGTGGGAAAGGAGTTTTACTTCTCTAGCGCTCAATGCGCCTCTCCTGCACTTATCCGGCCCGAGGGGATGCGTCGAAACCGCGCTGAGGGCCTAGATGCTCTCTTTCTCTCTCGCCTCGGCCTACTCCGCCAGGGAGCTGACTGTTCTTTTTCTCCTGTCTCGCTCTAGGCTTATCTTTAGCCTCATGGGCCTCAGGCCTTCGTTCTCCTCGTATCTTTTCTTTGAGGTTCTGCCACTCTTTCCGCCGCTCTCGGCCGCCGTTTCGTTGACATTTCGGCTATGGGCTGTTTCTTCTGCAACTGGTTCACCTGTTTTTGGAAAGCCCGCTATAAATCCGCGACGCACAGCCGAAGTGTCAGCTCGATAGAAGAGTTGCTCGGCGCTAATAGAAGAACGTGGCTATCATTTACGTAGTGGGATGTTGTGGTTCTACGACCTCGTTAAATGATCAGCGGTCACTGGGTTTAAGTTGTACCCTTGATGGAAATAACGGGGGTGCCGTGTTTGTGGTTCGTCTGGCTGGTAAGCGTTTAGTGGAGCTTGTCACGTGGTTAGCGTTCGTTGGAGTCACCCTCACCCTAAAAAGGTACAGAGTGGCACGCAGTATTGCTACAATGGCGTACAACGGACTGCAACTTTAGCGGCAAACGCGATAAAAGTGAGATGTCTATTGCAGTGCTGATCTCCGCGGAGCGTAGGGAAGCTAGCAGCGCATCTTCAGATTTCAGACAGAGGATCTGATATTTATACAACGTGACTGGGTAAAAACCTTATTACTGCAAATAAAGGTAGGCTACCCTTCACAAACGTGCTTTTCAACGTGTAGAATGAAGCGTGAACTACCTAGCATTACTCTTGCTCATGCTACTATCCATTACGTAAACCTACAAAATGATAAGAGTGTGGGCTGTAATAACTGCTTAGGGTCGAACTACTCTCGTATTTATTTCGCATGGAACACAACTGAGTGCCTCGCCGATTGGTACCGGAGGATTCCATAAGCCTTAGGTGCAAGCATACAACAAGACAACAGCTTATACACTTTTCAACAGGGATCTGCGCATTCACTCGAAGCAACTCAAAGGTGGCTCCGCGACCACGTTTCAAAGTACGTTTCTTCGGACCAATGGCACTTGTAAACGCCTGAACCTGGCTTCATAGCCGCTGACTTTTAGCATCTGGTTTATCCTCTATTCTCAATGAGCATAGCTCAGAGAAAATGCGATCAACAATAGGAACCGAACCGGCGATACTTTTTTAGGAGATTTGGAAACGCTAATGCTCTATCGGTACTGGCAACCAACAGCACCTAGTTTCATCCACTAAAAACCTCAATCCTCTTAACCCCAAGAGTTCGGAAATGTGTGGCACTACTTCACAACCGTAGTAGGACCTCAAAAATAAATTCAAGGGGATGCGTCGAGCCAATCTACGGAGGACAAGGTTAGCATAGCCCCTTTCAGGACATCCTCATCTTGATGCAGCGAGCGTCCTCCAGCCACGTTTTCTCGCCCACGATAGCGGCTAAAAAATAGTCGCCAGTCCTCCACCGTATGATCGACCATATTCTAATGTCTCATACGTGGCAATACGCCGAGTTTCTGCGGACGGAGCCAGGGACGGCGCAGAACGAGACCGTATGTTCAACACCGTTTGGTGCACGCGACCTTGCTGACACAAGTAACATCGGTATGTAAGATGACGCCCGAATACCTGGCAGTCTTCTTAGACCGGGATAGGGTGCCCGCAAGTTGACTTTACTTGTCACCTTCCGGCCCGTTAGGTAAATTCTAAAGTCAAGTCAAGGGCACTTTATTTATGTGTCATAATTGCCTCTATCCTCTGCGGGGCAAACTGTAGGCGGTCATCTATGTCTCTATGTCGGCTAGCGCCGCCTTGGCAATTTTGCCTAATGTCGTCTCTTAACGACGAGGAGGGCGAAATCGTCAACATACGCAACGGTCTCCCCCTTCCGGGAGCCTCAGCTGCAGGTACCCGTCGTAGGCCAGGTTTTATAGAACCGTGCCAAGAACGTAGCCCTCGGCATGCCCGCTGTCACACTGTACTGACTTTGCTCTGTTATGAACATCCTGTCGTCCAAACACGAAGAAAATGTCTGCCCGAGGTAAAGCGCGATGCTCCCATATTCCAGCGTCGTCATAATTACCCTAAGTTTGCTGTATAAAACACTTCTTTATATCGAGAACGATGAGGAGAACAAACGATCAAATATTTAGAGATTTTATAGTTTTCTGATCCGCCCTCCGCAGGATCCGTTGAAGAGCTATCGTTGACCAGTCCCGTGAAAAGCTATACTGGTCACATGACAGGGAAGTTCCTTGACCCCTGCATTTAAACTATCTGTTATTAAATTTTTTAACCTTTGTGTCCAGTACACAAATTGATCTATTAGAGGTACAGCCCCGAGTGGCCATTGGGTGCTATCTTTCTAAAAGGCGACCCCGGGCGGCACGCTTCGGGGCTGGGTTCCTCTCCGGGCGCCGGCCTCTCGCTCGCGCGTAAGATTTTATCTACTGTGACAGGTGGTATGTCATCTAGGCACACAAAGAAGGTTCATAGTGGGTGCGAGAACTGGCTAGGGAGAAGCAGTCAAGCATGCTCCAGTGTTTTCTCAAGCGACAAAGGGGGGGACGGTCGCTTTCTGCCTGTGACCACCCGGTAGGGTAGAAACATCCACCAGCTAGAAAGGTTATTCCTTCAAAGTCAACCATTTAGAACGAGTGCGAGAAAATTTCGAAGAGCCTTGTTTCTGTTGAAAGCGAGGTACTTGTTGACAGATTGCGCAAAGTTATAAACGCGTGGCGGGACATTAAGAATTTATACATTATTTGCTTTGAGCATAAACTGAAAACTATGTTCATCGTTGCACTGAAATCCATTGCAAACTCTTAGATATATAGGGTGTTCTTCCAGGTTATATTTTGACTGCCACATCCCGTATATTTGCATAACGACGATAACCGTGAAAAAATACATTGGGTGTTAAAATGAAGTGCTACGAAAAACTATTAAGTTATGTGCGCTGTGAGACACTCTTACGTAACTGCATCAAGAGCAATCGGCCTGAGCTACTAACGGAGGCAGTGATTCTGCTTTACGATATCGCGCGTCCACACGTCACCACAAAGTGTACTGACAGAGTGACTTTTATCACTTTGGTCAGCTAAAACTCCACGAACTGAAAAACACATCCCCTCTTATCTATCTATATATATATATATATATATATATAGAGAGAGAGAGAAGATATGTTTAGTATAGTTTAAGATAGTAATGAGGTGACTAATTACAAGGTCTCAAAATTATTTCAACCAATTCACGTGCGGCAATCTGCTCTGCAAAGTGCCCGGTTTTGAATTCGGTTAGTGAATTGGCTTTGGTATCAACTATGCGCCGTTATCGTACCCGAATCTGTTAGAACGTTGTTGTGCAACTGAAACTTATTGCTATGGTGTCTGTGCAATCGGCTACTGCTCACCTAAAATTCAGGTGTTGCAAACAAACTTGCTTTATACAAAAGACACCAGCCTTTGTACAACGTCACACGAGTTACTAGATATACGTCATAACAATGGCGTAGCTGGCAATTACTGAACTCATGCTGTGCAACCTCTATCGGCCTTTTAGGGCGCGGCCTTTTGTTGACATAGCTTGCTTTTACCGTCTCTCGACGTCTAAGCTGCACCTGAAACTGGAAGGAGCCCACAATGGACTCCAAAGGTTCTGGAGCAATGGCTTGGTAGATTCACAGTTTGGCGCTAGGGTGTGGAGCACGTGAGGGAGCAATTCATTACGCATATGCCCTCACTCGCGAGATCTACCTGAATATGAATAGCTCGATTTGGTAAAAATGTCAATGTAGCCTCAATAGGGTTGAAAAGTTTTCGGGCTAAACTGTGAAAGTTGCTCTTCAACCAGCCGTCGGTTTGCTGAATATTTAGATTGCCTACAACGTACCTTCACTTTTCATCTGAGAAATAACTGCAGCATCCGCTTTGCCTGTTTTACATATATGTATATATATACAGGGTGTTCCTATTTGTGTGTCCAAAATGCTAGGGTATGGTCAAACTCGGTGAGAGCCAATGGGTGGAAGCCGGGAAAACGTTTTGTTTAGGAGTGAGGATGAAATTTATAAAAGCAGTTATTCTGTCTTTTTTCTCCTACATAGTTGTGCAAAATCTACGTTTGCGGGAGAACCAGCATACCGGCGTGTTTGGCGGAAAATTCTGCACAATAAAGTATACATTACTAGCTTGCGTAGCAAAAAGCGAATAGCCAGATTAAGGAAAGTCATAAAAAGTCAAAATGTTACGTTAACGCTTTTTTGTGCAACATCGTAATTTTTTTCATTACGACCAAAAATGCACGTCCAAAAGACTACTCTCAGGCAATAGCAGATTTAATGCCCACTACACTCGTACCAAAGTGATGGTGCTGCGTTACGCAGTTGTCGAAAAAGCTTAGTCACTTGGCAACTGCGTAACGCAGCACCATCACTTTGGTACGAGTGTAGTGGGCATTAAATCTGCTATTGCCTGAGAGTAGTCTTTTGGAGGTGCATTTTTGGTCGTAATGAAAAAAATTACGATGTTGCACAAAAAAGCGTTAACGTAACATTTTGACTTTTTATGACTTTCCTTAATCTGGCTATTCGCTTTTTGCTACGCAAGCTAGTAATGTATACTGTGCAGAATTTTCCGCCAAACACGCCGGTATGATCGGTTCCTTTGTGCGTTGACTGGTTCTCCCGCAAACGTAGGTTTTGCACAACTATGTAGGAGAAAAAAGACAGAATAACTGCTTTTATAAATTTCATCCTCACTCCTAAACAAAACGTTTTCCCGGCTTCCACCCATTGGCAAAAATGATTTTCTCACCGAGTTTGACCATACCCTAGCGTTTTGGACACACAAATAGGAACACCCTGTATATATATATATATATATGTCATCTCCCAGGAAAATTTATAGAGCAATATAAGGAATTGTAACTCTCGTTAAAGCACGTATTCAATGAAACATGATCTCTGTCAAGTCTTGATGAAATTGATGTTATATTATTAGCTTTCACGTCCAATACCTTAAAATATTTTTTTTACCATAATTCAAGGCATTCACATATACGTTGTCCTAGTTCTTAGGCGATTTGATCCGTGGTTACGAAGTAGTTAAGGTTCGCCGAAGGAATTCTCTTCTAAACGACAATACCACATCTTCTAGCCGGCGTCGTAGGTCTTTCATACGCAGCAGAATTTTCTCGATTACATTGATGCGTTTAGTTTCTGTATACGAGAACTTGTTGTCTCGCAATCGCAAATGTATGCTTCTATGTCAAGGAACAACACCAGTATCACAGATTTCGTAATTTCAATCTCACTCTGAATCAAGACCTCTCAAAAATCATGTTTTATTGAAAAAAAAATTAATGAGCTCTACACTTTCCTATATCGCTTTTAAAAACGTTTCCAGGCACCCTGTATATATATATATATATATATATATATATATATATATATATATATATATATATATATCGCTTTTATATATAGTAAAACTTTTCCAGACACCCTGTATATATATATATATATTTTAAAATATATATATATTTATATACACATAACGAAAGCTGGCACAGGGCAAATTGCTATACAGACCGATGTAGCAGTATACCGAGAGCAAAAAGACTAACCGTGATTTCATTGTGTCTCTTGTGTTCATTTTGTCTGATTTGCCCAGCAACCAGTCATATTTTACGATTACAGATTACATATATATATACTGTTTTTTTTTCAACCAGCAATATATATATATATATATAGTATTTATTTGCCATTATGTTTAGTCACTGAGTTAAACTTCCTCGAGTCTAGTTATGGCGTGTCGTTATTTGCTGTTGCCGCACTGGCAGTGTCGATCTCTAGTACATGGCATCTGTCCACATGTATTTTTCAGTAGTGCTCGTACGCACATCGATCGATATAAAACAATAGTGATAGAGGCTATTGGCAATTGATTGGCAATAGATGCTAGCGTCTGAAGGCACTGTGTTATAACTCATGTCACATCGAATTAAAAGGCTTGTGGCGTTTTTACGGCCATTTCGTGAAAATTTCGCCAAAATGCATCATCATCATTGCTGCAGTGGTTTTTGTCTGCTGCTCTTTTAAGTACTTTGTCAATGGTGGCCGAGTGGTTAGCGTCACCGCAGGATATTTCTAACAGTCGGTAGTAGCAGTCTCACCTTCTACCTAAATATGCCTGTCGTCAACCGCGTAGCGGCCCCACGACAGACCGAAGCATAAAACTCTTGTTTTTTTATCGTTCTGATGGCAAGCTTGTTTTCTTTGCATCAGATGCTAATTTTCTTTAGGTAAAGTTTGACTGTGCAATCAAACGTATTACATGGCCAGATGCGTGTAAACAATGCGCGGCTATAATGCGTTCTAATTTTTGGCCCATCAGCATAAAAAATGAATCAAAATAGACTCACACGAAGTCAAGAGCAAGATTAAAAACAATACAAATTCTGTGTTTGTCATTTGGATAGTGCTAAACCCTGCAGTTTATATGTTTAGCCTTTTCATGTAAAGCCATTTTAGTTTACCTTTCTTGCAGGAGACCGCGTAGTTCTTCGTGTACAAGGGCCTTGCGCTTCTCATCAAGTCGGGTGACAACCCATGTTGTCAGTATTTTTATTATTACCTTTTCTAGCGCAATTAGACGATCGATTGTTGTATTGGTGATATGACGTTGCAGTAGTTTAACAATTAATACTATGAGTCTAATTAGATATTCGTGTACAGTTGCGTCGGCTTTCTCTTACTCGTTCTGTTACCTCGAAATGAATAGTGACGACATCTATCACAGGGTTCGGCTGTCTGTGGTGTCTTCTGTCGTAACAGAAGTCACGGCTTTCGGAGGCTTTGGTAAACAGTAAGGATAATATATTCTCAACAGTATCGGTGTCTACAGCCTCAACAGCCTATCGGTGCGGATTTAATCTGCAAAATACACCTTGAATAGCGTTTGCTTTTTGTAGCTCTCTAGCTTGACTGTTTACATAGGATAGTAAACAGTTAACTGATTACAATACGCGAACGATATCGGTGTGTACGGGATGAATCGTTTTTGGATATAACGCAAGGGGAATTTAACACATACATTAGTGTAAAATCCGCCTAGTCCGCTAATGTCCTCAATTTTGTTGAAAGATTATCTACCAAAAATGCGAAGACAGAGAAGTTTAGTAAAAGTACCCTCCTAAAGTGTAACAAATCATGTATGACGTCGACCTGGTAGCTCATGGTAACGGCCGCTGCCGGGTTACGCAGGCTTTTCCCCGGTTCTCATAAGCCTAGCAAAAACTGTTACAATCGATCTCATGTTTGGAGGCCGTATCGAATTTGAAGACGCGCTATGGCGCAAAAAGATGCAGGAATACACTAAAAGAAATCAGGATAATCTGAAAGCTTCAAAATGTATCCGATGCCATAGCCCTCTGTGTAGTCCACCTATGTCGCCTCGATTGCCAGCCATTTTTCAACAACGCAAAAGGTATAGGTTTTATCACCACAGGAGAAATGCCAAACCAGACGTGGGCATGACCCAACCATACATACGACGCCAAATAAGTACACAGTTTGCAGTGCATGGATTCTCTTATGAATACTATATATCTCGCGTGGTTTCCAACACAGCCCATCGAATCCTGTTGATGACAGTCAATCCTAATGACTTATTGTGAGGAAATATGTGATAGATATCCTACTGCTGGCTATCCTTAGATTACATTCCTAGCGACCCTGAATCTTTAACGCTTATCCTTATGTATTTTGTGTACTATGACCTTGTCATATTTGCTACCTTTAAACGCATTAGCGCGCACACTATCAATTGTAGGACCGAGTGTAGCCCATCAAGACAGTGCTACGGATTTTGCCAAACAAGCTATGACACAGCACAAAGCAGCCAAAATCGCTTAGCACGAAAACAATTGGATAAAGTTCGACTTTGCTACCAAACCTATTTTATTAAGTATCAGTTCACGCGCATAATTCGATTTTATGCACTCAGTAACTAATTAGACTGCACGTAACCATTTTTGGTTCTTTTCAGATATTGTTCACTGTGCAAACTATTTCATGATGTCCTAATACCCACGTCTACATACGGCGACCGCTATTTGGTCGTGAGTCGTATGATGGTTTTCAAGCTAGGGCGAAGTGCCCCGTAACGTCCACAAAAGTGTTGCTCGCATGGGGATCGCAGCTGACCACGGCTACCCTGCTACAAAGTCTGGTCCTGAACATATTCGGAGTGAGAAATCGACGGAGAGACGTTGTTTCTGCAATGCCTACTGCGATGACAGATACAATGGCTGCTAAGTCGATTGCAGAATAGACCACTTAGCGAATAGACGTCTTCGGAAGACGAGGAAGTAAGAATTAGAAACTTCGAGTCGAGAAACAAAAAACGCGGAGGCGTCTCACAGTTCATTGTGCGGTACTTAGCGCAAGCCTCTGAGCTGAACCGGATTTTGCACTGGCTGACACATGGCTAGTGAAACCCTTGTGTGGAGCACACAAGGCGGTAGTGGCCATGCACTATGCAGGGTCCTCCAGAAAGATTCGAGAGCAATATCATAATTTGTAGAGCGCGTTAAAGCAAATATATATTTTAATGAAACATGGTCTCTGAGAAGTCTTGTTTTGGGGTGAGAGTGATATTACTAGAATCCGTGACACTGCTGTTGTTGTCCGACATAGGAGCACAGAATGTGCAATTGCGACACAACCAGCGCATCGTCGTGTTCGTGAGAAAACTCTTTTTTAAGGTAAAAAACATGTAATGCCAGCTACAAAATGTGGCATGGTCGTTTAGAAGAAAAATCGCAAAAAAATAAGTCATTTTATTAACTTTCACGCCTAATACCTTAAAATCATAACCGTACGACAATTCACAACGCTCAAAACTAACACATTCGACTAAATGCGGCATTTCATTACGATCAAATATTGGTATCAAATCTATGGCAGCGGAGCCGTGATTGTGGAGTAATCAATATGTTCCGGCGGGCATGCCGAGATTGAGTGCGTGCATAGATGGCTTAGAGTGATCTATCTGATAGAGTAAGTAATTTATGCATGCATTCAATCTTGACATGGCCGCCAGAAAATCTTAATGACTACTTCCACGGATCGGATCGCCGTAGATTCGGCACCAAAATAATCGTAAAATGCGATGTGTATGATCGAGCGATGTGACTAATCGTAGAGTTATAACTGTATGGCACTGAACGTTAAATCTATAAAAAAAACCTTAATGCTTTCTAAACTCTCTTTTAAACGGGCATGTCGCATCTTCTGGCCAGCGCAATATGTTCTTAAAAAAGCAGATTTTTTTCACAAAATGTCGGGCAACAACATTAGTGTCACAAATTTTAGTATTATCACTCTCACTCCAAAACAAGACTTCTTAGAGACCATGTTCCATTGGTATAATATTTGCTTTAACGAGCTCTATAATTCCTGGTATCGCTATCGAAATTTTTCTGGGAGATTCTGTATATCATACGTGAGAGCTAGAGCATGCGGCTCTCTCCCAAAAGCTCTAAAACCACCAACCCCGGCCAAGGTTTCAACAACCTTTCTTGCCAGTCCTGCAAAAAACGATGGAACGGTTCAATAATCAGTGATCTCTGCCCGACTCTAATTGTTTCACTTGCTATTTACGCCGGCGAGCACTAAATAAAGCGACTCCTCGCCGACCGAGAAAGACAGACAATCCGTTCTATATTAGTAGCAAAACATCTCTCTAGCTTAGTAAAGTTTGACATCAAGAGATGAATCCAGACTCTACCGAGGCTGTAGCTCAGCATTTGCACTATCTTCAGCTCAAAAAGTCGCACAGCAACGCGCAGTGATAGTTTCCCGCATATTCCTTACTTCCAAATACATGTAGGATATTGTTGCCCGACACCTGATATGCTCTGTGGAAGTCGTACTCATGCAGACCCGAAAATCCGGCTCAGAAACTAGGCAGAGGCCTATGGCTCCAGTCAGAGTCGAATGTCGCGATTACTAAGCGGAAGGCTAACTAAGTATCTGATGCGGCCGCAAACACCGCGATCTGATGGACGGGCTCTAAAAGGCACCTTGCTGTATTGCAGAATCGCGGGACAGGGGAGGGGTTTTCTTGAGTGGCGGTTCAAGGGGTTCTTTACAGCTGCTACGTCTCCCCCAACAGGAAAATACAGGAGATTAAGAACTTCCCTGAGAAGCTTGCCCAGAGCGTCGGTACTCACAAGTGGAAGAGGGTGGCCATCACGTGGGATTCTAGCGCCGCCGGGACACCTTGGGGTAGCCGAACAACGACCGAGTGTCCCGGACGCTACAAGAGAAGACGGCCGAAAATAATTTGACGGCCCTAAATGACGGAAGAGTACCCACCTTCCGCCGGAGAAATCAGACGGCTTTTATCGACTTTGCTATGGCTGACGAAGCAACTCTCCCTCTGATAGCGGAGTGGTGGGTGGAGACTATGAGTGATCACAGATGCATCTGTCCCACACTCACGGCCCCCGAAGACTCCGCCATGCCGCCCTTGGGTAGACAATGATGACAGGTAAAAATGCTGGACAGGGAAAAGCTCTGTACCGAAATTGACAAGTCTTGTTGTACACTAGGGGAAGAGAGGGAGATGAGCACCAGCTCTCTGCCCTGCTCATCTCGGCGTGTAGGAAAACGGGCCCCTCAAACGGAGGCGGACGGGGCCACACTACGCCGAAGTATTGGTGGGATGATGAAATATTACCGATTCCTAATATGATAGCTCCTACAACTCATGAATTAAATGACATCCCCACAGCTCTTCACTTCGCAACGCCTGCCAATACTCTCAACGGTCTGTTAAACCAGGGCCACAGAGGAGAGACGGCTTATGCGCTCAGGTAGCCGTCACAGCCGGCACAATAGAGAATATAACCTGAGTTTCTTTCTGGTCCGCGGTACCACAAATACTTTCGTTCTATGCAGCTGCCTTCTCTGTATAGGCAACAAGGGAAATACTATAGCCGCCGGAAGTAAACCACAAGAGACTTTGTAGACAAACGTGGCACTCTAAAAATATATATTTTTTAAAACTGGTAAAAGGTCATGGCAGCGAACAGATCACCAACTGACTCGTAGCGCCGTCAGGAGAAGGTGGCACGAAGTGCATAAGTTTGAATCACCTGAACCTTTCGAAGAACGCCTCTGTACCCATCACCGCACAGCAGGATTTATAACATAAAATAGATAAAAACGGAGCTTTGTAGACAGTCAAAAGTCTCTCAATTGAAGCCCCTATCTGTCTTAACCTCCGTAAAGTTACAATAACGCATTTTAGCATCAATTAATCTACGTGAGAATGCCAGGATAAATGATCATGTAATAACAGACCGAGACACCTTACCGCTTAAGAACGATCTACCGTATTGGCATCCAGTCGGAAACTATCAGGCAATTGAAGCAGCCTTCTAGCGGGTCGAAACACTAAGATAATGGTTTTGCTCATGTTTACAATCAATCCATAATCATCAAAAACCTAAACAACCTTTTCAATCAACTTAAGTGAAGTGTTAATACCTCTAGAAACGTTCGCCGAGTCGAGCCGAAATAAGATTGTCGTGTCTTCGGCAAAAGCTATCGCCTTTCCCAGTTTATCGTGCCTAATTTTCAAGAGTATGACGTTCAGTAATATCAGAAACATAAAGGGACCAAGGTCAGAGCCCTGGTAAGTTCTCAACTCAACAAGTGGGTTAACTTCTGGGCAAACACGCCATGGTCAACACAATTGAAGGCAGACGCCACGTCCAGGAAGGAACACGCCCAAACAAGGCTAATTCATTTGGGCCAAGTCAACCACATGCTGCGATAGATGTGCTAGAGCTAAGTCCGTCGATTGGTTCTTACAAAAGCCGAATTCGCCTCACGAGAGGAAGTCAAGCCTTTTCCAAGACCTTCGAAATATAGTCAACAAAAGAGATGGGCGGTAGCTGGACGCAAGACACCTATTCCATTTACCCTTGTATAATGGGACTACGCTGGTAGATCTCACGGATTTGGGAAGTAACCGTGCTCAAAATATAGTTTAATTTCTATTACCAAAGGAACTGCAATAGCGGAAAAGATTGCGGTCTTTTTCGATAGTTCACACACTTTGCACGCCGTGAGACGTTAATCTTCGCAGAGCTATCCCGTGAAATCATGAAAGCGGACAAGCACCGACATCATGTGGGAAAACCCAAGACGAAAGGAGAA
Source organism: Dermanyssus gallinae (assembly GCA_003439945.1). Classification (NCBI taxonomy): domain Eukaryota; kingdom Metazoa; phylum Arthropoda; class Arachnida; order Mesostigmata; family Dermanyssidae; genus Dermanyssus; species Dermanyssus gallinae. Next base: position 19,288 of record QVRM01001687.1, read on the forward strand.
CGAGGAACGGCCGCACACCATCACCCTAATACCTAAAATTAGAGAATGAATAAATCGGTTAGGAGTAGTACTCATCTTCTATACCACTCACGTTTTGATGGATAACAGAGACTTTAAGTCCTTGTCTGTTCTGAATTGGAAATGCTTCCAACCCCACGCGTGTTCTTGGCGATGAGGGACTTAAAAACACCTTGGAGCATATCGTCTTGAAGCGTTTAGCGTGCGCCAGTGACGCTTTTAATGAAAGCAACTATAATATTATATATATATATATATATATATATATATATATATATATATATATATATATATATATATATATATATATATATATATATGGGAACGCTGAAAAACCTACTTGTGGGCGCACACATTTAATAGCTTTCGATTGATATCCAAGGAAATCTCACCGCGGCGGGACTAGGAACAATGTCTTGATAATGTGAACCACCATGAACATACGGCTTGGACATAGGATACGAGTAAAGCCGCGACGTCACAGGTTTCCTGGGGACAACTGTTACTCCCATTTTTCCTCATAACATAAAATAAAACAACTGGTTATCTCTGTTTACCCATTTCCGTACCGAAATTGTTATTGGTCCTCTGCTTTGACAATAGAGTAGAACAATTCGCAAATTAAGAGAAGCCTACAACCAATTAGAGTGGGAATTCGTAAACTAATCTCAGTGCCAGCACATCAAACTGTGAAAAGCGATTATAATGAGTATTCGTAAGCTGATATCAGAGCCGTAACACCAGACTGCGTCAATAAGATTTTAATTGTGGCGGCACGCTATATCGTTACAACACTACCTTTTTACAGCGATGTCAGAGGGTCGATTAATCGTTAACGCTTAACCACATTTGTATTTTTCCAACAAACTCAAACAAATACAAAAACAGTGGCAGCATCTTCATTCCATTCCATTTCCCTTCCATTCATGATGTTCGTGAAGCGTTAGAAACGGTACACCTGCGAAAACGAAACACACATTGCGCAAGGATAAATGTAAATACATAGCCGATGCTTTTGTGTCTCTTGCCACAGAATAACTCTTATGTCTAGCTAGTTTTGTTGTTCATATGTTCACAGATAAATCAGTGTCTAGCTAGAATACGTGCACAAGGATCAAGAACTAGTTTCCCAACTAGGCAACAAACCCCGATGAGGATTGACAATCATTAACGTCAGGAAAAATTACTCGAGGACGGCTGTGTTTCTTCCTATTTCTCACTATCTTCCTACCCGAGCCAGTAATCGTTCGGGCATCCGTCGTAAGCTTTTTCTCGGCTTATTATAGTATATTAGTAGTTGTGATACATGTACATAATTATAATAATAAATCCTTGTTTTAATGAAAATATTATCAGTACTATTTTCTGCCCCTAAATCGGCACGAGGATGGCCTTGCAGGACACACGCCGTCCTTCACCGGTAGTTTCCACTTGATTTGCCTTGCTCTCGACCTTAATTGCGACCTTGTTTGAGGCATTTCAGGTATTTTTCTTTGGCTTGCCACCAAACACCCAATGCACTGGCATAACACGAAGACAGACACAAGAAAATAATGGCACGTTACGCCAAATAACAATAAACCGTGCGTTGTGTTACTCGTATTATTTCTAGCGATTGCTACATATAAAGTGCATACATATAATGACAGCATACATATAATGACAATAAAAATACATGTCAACTGAATGCAGGGTTTACTTATAGCATTGTTCAGCGTTTTGTCCTTGGAAAATCGTTTGCTGACTGACAGAAGTAGGCTCTGGTCGAAGATTCGTATTAGTTGATCACGAAAGTATCGTTAAAAATAAAGTTACTTAAATCCACATGTAGCTTTCTGCGCGTTTCTGTCAGAAGCCTTTAAGGAGCCACATCGAGGCCATATTTTTAATACTTAAACAGTGGCGCTTAAACACGGTACCTGTATACTTACAAAAATTACTGATCAATATTGGGAATCATGCCGGTGCCATAAAAAGAACACAGTGCCCCTCGTTAGTTAGAAAAGTATAACTTGTATTACTTTCTAAATGTTGAAAATAGGATCAATATAATCCATTTTCATCTTTATATTGATACTCGGTAATTTGGTCGACAATTCCAGCATGATTTTATAAAGGGTAGGTCGTCGATACCAAGAGTCGTTCTCAATGGTCACCAGCCGTCCCACGCCGTTCATCGGCGCAGTCAAACGCTATTTCTTCTTCTTCTTCAAAAATCTACTAAAGGTCTGCAGAAACGTAGAGGTTACTCATGTGTTTTGGAGATAAATGATTAAGCCACGTTTCAAGCCGCATGTACAAGGGGCTATACGTGGCTTGCAGGCAGATTGAAGCAAGGTGTGATGCAGCATGGTGTACTTTCTGGGCTGACTCTCAGCCAAGACTTAACGTCCATGGAACTGCTTTTCGCATTGCTTCATAGACGGACCCCAATAAATACAAATGTGCAACGGTGGAGCTCGAACCCGCGCACTTGTGTCTCCTCCGGTCGCGAGGCGCAGACGAATGCACCACGCCACCGGGCTCGACATGCAGCGTGGTGTAAGGTAAACGAAGTGATACGACACTTATGTAACGCTTACTATTGTAGTCTTTACACAGAGATGGAAAGAGTACAATTCAAAGCACTATATATATATATATATATATATATATATATAGGGCAGCATATTCAATTGTAAACAAAACGTCCGATAGATGAAATGTATATGGCAGATTGTGTGGAACAACAAACTGTATCGGCGAAATTGTTTCCATCGTCATTGTTAAGCCTTTGGTTCAAATATTCTCACTCTTCCTTGCGTACACCGGCCCGTTGATCGACGGCATTGACGGCGATATCATCTTGCTTGCTTAGGCAGGGATTAGTGTTTGGCAATGACGTTACCTGCCTGCTTCAAGTTCACTCAGACCCTCCCCCCCCCCCCCCCCCCCGCCAGACAAAGCCAGACCAGACTTTTTCCACTTCACCCAACGGTTCGCCAAACTTGTCGACTACCGGCGTCGTAACGCGTCTGTACGTGCGCCCAGCTAGCGACAATTAATTACAACACACCACTTCGTAACGAAAAACAAACGAAAAGCAACCGACGAGTTATGATTTTGATTATGGTTAGTATTAGTTGTAGTAGCAGTAGTAGTAGTAGTAGTAGTAGTAGTGCCGGCGTCAGCGGGGTGAGTCACGTTCGATCGCGCTCCCGGATAAGTACCGCAGAACTTAGTTCAAGCGCGGAAAATCCGGGAAATCTGCGAACCAACGACCGCCCTCGACCCAGTGATCAAATAGGTGCAGTTTATTGCGAGTGAAACGGTGAAAAAACAGTGAAAATCGATGTGACCTACTTTCAGTCGTCAAATCGAACGCTGAACTCGATCTCTAACGGACGTAAACAAACGCAGTCTCAACAGCGAACTAAAGCCTGCAGTTTAGAAAGCAACACCTATAGATCGACAATATAACGGGTAGCACACACCTGTGTCGGCCACTTCGATCGGGCCGCTAGAGCCCGAGCTCTCGAATTAAGCCGAAAAAGTTGTGTTTTTGATGCAGGAGTGAGTGCGCGAGATAGAGGTAGAGAGTGCGATTGAACAAACTTAACAGAAGGTCAATTTCAACGACATATCTGAACAGTTCATCGTCTAACAAGTGTTTTGAATGGTGGAACGCCCCAACTAGTGCAACAGTTTCGCGAGCAAGGACATTTACTCGAAAAACTTGCGTTTTTGGGTTCAAAGCGCAATCAGCTGACTGCTCCGCAGCGAGAGCCGACCAGTCATATAAGCACGTCTAAGCGAGAACTCACTAAACTTAAGGTAGAAAGAGCACATTATCAGGCCTGATAGGTGCTCTTAGACGCGATTTCTGAATTTTAATTGCGTTCTTTAATACAAACAGCGGTTACCAACAAGTGCCTACGAGGTGGCCGAAAGGCCAGCCTCGACAAGCATACATAAAATGGATAAGGAGAAGCGCTTGGGGGAAACCCCCCCAATCCCGGTAAAGCTGACTGGATTTGCCGCCAGGGCAGTTTCGGAGCCTGATATATCAGGCCTGAATGAATACAGACGGGAAACGGAGAAAACTGCAAGCACTGAGGCGCTCAATCAGGCTAAAGCAAGCAGCAGAAAACGAAGACAGATCGACAACGAAATGGACGAAAGTTCAGAATCTTGGATTTGGCCAAGCAAGGAGCTCGATGAGCTACTCAGCACGGTGCAACGTCTTGTTAAAGAAACTGTACCACAAAATACAAAAGATAATATAAAACACGCTATAACGGCTATAGAAATTGGCCTAAAAGCGCTAGAAAATAAGAAAAGGTCGCTACCCCAGAGGGACTCTGAAGACAACATAATTAAGCTCCGGGCGGAGTTAAACGAAAAAGAAGCGTATAGCAGACTGCTAAAACAGCAACTGTTAGAAAAAGAAGAGACTAACAAAAAACAACAGGAAACAACGGCAGAAACGCTGCTAATGCTCAACCGACAACATGAACAAACCATCATGGAGTTGAAGGAGCAGCTGACAAAAGAACAAGACTTGCGCAAGCAGCTACAAGAGCAAATCAAGGAGCTCGAGGCCGCAAAACCACGGACCCCGGAGGAAATCAAGCAAGCTGAGGAGGAGCAGAAGGCCCATGAAATCTTGCAGAACCTCAGAGAGGCCAAGGACATAGAGGCCGTTAAAGCCGAGATTGCGAAAGATTGGCCGCGAAAAGCCTACAAAGGAACGCGGCCGATAAAGACCAGTATCATAGGCGACAGAGAAGTCAGAGCAGTCCTGGTCCAAGACAAGAACGCCAAGGACAAAGAACTTATCCAACGACTAACGCAATACTTCCCGGCAGCCACCAGACTAGGAGAATTGGCAGTCGGCAAAGTAGGTGCTATAGAGATCCATCAGGGAAACATAGACCTGGGAGAACCGGCCTCAACCGAAGAGCCACCTACAACAACATCCCGGACTCTAATCGTGGGAAAAGTCGGAGAGGAAGACAACCTCGACTCCACCATAGAAGTTATGGAGAAGATTATAGAGAAAATGAACCACAAACTCTCCGGAACATGGAAAGCCCAGGACGCAAGGAGAAGGGGAGCACTGCACCTCACAGAGGGAACCAACGCCGAGCTGACAAGAAAGGCAGTTGAATACTGTCTTCTAAAGGCCGAAGGAGAAGTCGACCTCTGCGTTAAGCGCAAGGCTATACGAACGGAAGGGCGGAAACGAGGCCTGCCTAAATCCAAGGCAGAGGCCATCTTAATTAAGACCACTGACAAAAAGACTCCGGCGGAATGGTCAAGCATCCTCCAACGGGAGGTGGACATCGTTAAAGCCGGAGTTACAGTAAGAAACATCGTGCACCTGCCCGATGGAGGTATAAAGGTGATCTACAAAGAAAATCAAAAAGGGGCAACAACAAGCTTCCTAGAAAGCATCAAGAGTAAAACCTCTCTCGATGCTCAGGAAACCCAACCTAGCACGAAGATACGCATCCTAGGAATAAACAAGGAGGCTAACAAAGAGACCATCGAGCACGCAGTTCGACGAGAACTAAACCTGACTGACTCAGAGACAGTCGTGGTAGAGGAGCCCCGGCAAAACAAAATGGGCAAATGGGGAGCAACTATCCAGTTAGAAAGACAAAAAGCAGAAACTCTGCTGGCCAAAGGAAAGCTCATAATAGGATGGGTATCCTACCCCCTAATTGAATGGATTGTACCCCCATGCTGTTTCAAATGCCAGAAGATGGGTCACTGGGAAAGGGACTGCAAGGAAGCAAAAGCAGCAAACATAAGGTGCCACAAGTGCGGAGAAGAAGGCCATCCAGCTAAGACCTGCGACAAAGTGGCAAGATGCTACAACTGTAAAGACGGAGACACCGGACACGCGGCAAACTCCATGGAATGCCCAGCCTACAGGCAATGCATTAGAGAGATAAGAGACCGTAAAAGCGAGGCAAGAGCAAAGGACCCAAAACAAAGGACCCCGGTTGTGCACAAGGCCAAGGAACAGGATCCCACAACCCAGGACGTCACCTTCCAGGCTGCCATCGCGGGCAAACAACCTGCTACAAGCGGCAACAAGGATGACGACGGCTTTGTGCCCTATAAGAAGACAATGAGAAACCCAAAGAACAAGGACAAGCAGGAAGGCCAAAACAAAAGCGATGACGACGAAGAAACTGAAATGCATACAGACTAATTTGGGCCGGTCCAACGTGGCCCAATCCCTACTGGATGCAAAAGCACAAAATGAAGGCGCTCAAGTTTTACTTATTAGTGAACCTAACAGAAGGTGGCTGTCTAGTGGGCAAGGCAGAGAATGCATCAGCGACGAAAACGGCGACGCAGCGCTATGGGTTAAACCTACCATAGCTGTCAAAGCGCAAGGATCAGGAAAAGGATGGACGTGGGCAGAACTCGACAGAGGACCGATCGTGTTCAGCTGCTACATCTCGCCTAACTCGGGACGACAAGCCTTCACCAAATTTCTAGATGAACTCTCAGACGAAATCAGAAGATGCGAGCCACGATCTAAAGAGATCTTAGTGGGAGGGGATTTCAACGCAGCCGCGGTAGAATGGGGAAGCAAGGCAACAAACAGCAGAGGCCGAGAGTTAACAGAGTGGCTAGCGCAGCTGGGCATGACACTCTTTAACGATGGCCGTCTGCCCACATTCGAAAGAAGAGATCAAGCTTCATTCATAGATCTCACATTTGGATGCGAAAACACCATAAATAAACTAGGAAACTGGAGGGTCTCAGAAGAAGACTCCCAAAGCGACCACAAATATATAGAATACGAATACGGAGAAGAGGAAGCACCCACCCAGCAGGAGGGAGACATACGCCGGGCGGCGTGGCGTGCTAACAAAATGAACCTCGGCAGACTCCGCGCCCGTTTAAGGATTGAAGGACAAATACTCCTCAATACTGAGAGACAAATTCGTCCTGAGGATGTTGTACTGGCATTACAAAGGGCATGCGAGGCAGCCTCGCCGCGCCGGCGGGGCGTGTCCCGCAGACATCCCCCACCCAAATACTGGTGGAACAGGGAAATAGCGGGCCTGAAGCGTGCATGCAATGCGGCACGGAGGATGTACACCCGCGCTAGAAGGAAACTTACAGGTGTGGAGGAGGCATGGGAGGGGCTACAGGCCGCAAGAAAAGACCTCACAACGGCCATCAAAAGCAGTATAGAAAGAAAATGGAAAGAGCTCTGTGACGAAGTGGAAGACAACATATGGGGGAAACCCTATAAGATTGTCATGGACAAATTAAGGAGATTACAGCGAACGCTTCCAGAAGAGCTGGCAGAGAGAGCGGTAAGGCGACTGTTCCCAAGCCACGCCGAACCCACCCGCCCAGAAATAGACACAGAGCAGGATGACATACCCTTGATCACTCAAGAGGAAATAGCTGCCGCAATAAGACGGTCACCTAAAGGCAAAGCACCCGGTCCGGATGGAATTCCGGCAGAAGCGGTGAAGATTCTTCTCCAAGAGCAACCGCAAGTCTTCAAAAAGATGGCGGATCAAATCTTGAGAGAGGGAATCTACCCAACGTCTTGGAAGAAGGCCACCCTGGCTCTCATAAGAAAGCCAGGGAAGCCGCCCACGGAGCCCAGCGCGTACCGCCCAATATGCCTCCTGGACACCTTGGGCAAAACACTCGAAACGATCATAAACATGAGGCTAACAGAGGAACTGGAGGAAAGAGAAGCACTCTCAGACAGACAATTTGGCTTCCGCAAAAGGCTATCGACGGAGATGGCTATCGACCTTGTTCTAAAGGAAGCGGAAAAACAAAGGGAAAAGAACCAATGGTCCAGGGAGCTCTGCGCGGTCGTTCTTCTGGACGTCCGAAACGCCTTCAACTCGCTGAGTTGGCAGGTCATCATAGACGTAATGGCTCAACGGAAGATCTCTCCGTATCTTCAGAAGATCATCGCATCCTACCTCAGCAATAGGTCGGTCAAACACGGGAATTCTGAGTTCGCCATGAGTGCCGGCGTCCCGCAGGGATCCATACTAGGGCCTCTGCTATGGAACATGGCATACGACGACGTACTGAGACTCTGCAGACTGGAAGGAGTACAAACAATAGCATACGCGGACGACCTTGCCATCTTGGTCACGGCGCGGGAAGCGGAGACGCTGCAAGCAAGAGCACAAGCGGCCATTGAGATTGTGAACAACTGGATGGTAGGACACGGCCTCGAGCTCGCGCCCGAGAAGAGCGAGGCAGTACTTCTCACGGGCCGCAAGAGACACGGAAACATTAGTCTAGCTCTGAACGGCGTGAGCATAAAGATCAACAGGTCAGCCCGATATCTGGGTGTGACGATCGACACGGCTCTCTCAGGCAACGAGCACATCGACAAGGGTGACCGCGAAGGCGGAAAAGCTAGCAAATAACCTAGCTAAGATTATGCCGAGAACACGCGGCGCAACTGAGGGCAAGAGAAGACTTCTTGCCTCAGTGGCAGAGTCTACCGTCCTATACGCCGCATCAACGTGGGGGCCGAACGCTATGAAACTGAAGAGGAACAAGAAAAAGCTCCTGAAAGCGGAACGTAAACTGGCAATACGAATCGCCAGTGCATACAGAACAGTAGAAACGATGGCCATCCTCGCGATAGCAAGGCTAATACCATGGCCTAGAATGATCGAAGAACGAACACGGCGGAAATCAAACAGATCCCTACGAAAAACCGAGGCCCGGAGACAGACAATTAAGGAGTGGAACGAGGAATGGACCAGCACACCAGCACACGTACCAGGAGCCTGGACCCGTCAGGTCATCCCCAACCTCGAGAAATGGTTCAATAGAGAGCATGGAGAGGTCACCTACTGGCTGACGCAGGTATTGACGGGACACGGATGCTTCCAAAAATACCTGCACAAGATAGGCAAAGCTCCGGATGCCAAATGCATTACGTGCGACACAAGCGAGGATGATGACGTGACTCATACAATCCTCCGGTGCCCAGCATTCGAAGACATACGGCAGAACTCACCAGCAATGACTTCTTCAGACATGACGGTGACAGACCTAGTCTCCGCTATGCTGGAGGACGAATCCAAATGGGAGCAGGGCATGCTACTGGTGGAACGTGTAATGAGAAGAAAGATCGAACTGGAACGACAGCGAGCTGAGAGGTTGAGGCGACCAAGAGATGGAACGACGGCCGAAAACCAACACTAGAAGGGATCAGATATAACGGAGTGCATAGAAGAACCTCCATTTTCAATGAAGTAAAACGAAAGTAGTTCCGTTGGAAATGGTTGTAACATACATTCAATAAAAAAAAAAAAAAAAAAAAAAAAAAAAAAAAAAAGTAGTAGTAGTAGTAATTGTTGTTTGTTCGTGTTCCGTCCGACGTCCCGGATCGCAAACCTTTATACCATAACTTAAGTAACGCAGGGGCCGACGGCAGTGAGGATTGCGAGATCTAGCGACAACGACAACAACAGCAGTAACGACAACACCAGCAACAACAACAACAACAACAACAACAACAAAGACAACAACAACAGGTGTAAGGACAACAATGCGAGATGAAATGAGACAGCGACGACGATGACCGATCACCACCACCAACCACCACCACCTAACGACTAGCCAGAGGCCGAAATAACGAAGTGCGATCGGTCGGTTGAGTCGATGTTGTTGACGCGCCCACCCATGACGCGGCACTTATTTGAAAGTGGTTTCGAACTCTCGTCGGCGTGCCGCCGCCGCTGCTGCTGCTGCTGCCGCTGCTTGAGTTGTCGGTATCGGTGTTGGTGGTGGTAGATGGTGGCCGTGACTGGATGAATGATCGCCATCGTTGTCTTTGTCGTCATCAGCAGTGGAGGTTTAAGCGGCGCGCCGGCCGCAGTGGAGGTTTAATCGGCCGCAGTGGAGGTTAAGCGCTGGCAGTGGAGGTTTAATCGGCACCCACCGTGGCGGCTGCGACCACCGTCCACCGACTTCCGCGAGCAGACGGCTCTGGTCGATCAATCTATCGAGCAGAGAGTTGGGTCACGTCACACCAGCACGCAGAAGAAAGCGCTCTTCGGCGGAGACGATCAGCCAGCCTCTAGCCTCCAGCCGTCAGCCATCCACAGCCAGCAACAGTCCACACACAGTGTGGGGGGGCGATTGTGTCGAGACACGTTGTGTGGGCTGTGTCTGTACGCTGCAGCGGCACGTAGCTCTCTCTCTCTCTCTCTACCTACGTATCTATCTATCTCTATCCGTCTCCGGCCGCCGGGGGTGGACGGCCGACCACCCCCGAACTCGTACGATTTTAACGGGCTGACTGTTTCTCCCCCTCTCTCTTTCGCCCCCCTTTCTTTCTCCCACCCACCCTCTCTCTATTTCTAGCTTTCTCTGAACAGCCACTCATGTGTGATGGTGGTTCTGGTGCTGGTGTGCTGGAGATGGTAGTGGTGGTGATGATGGCGGCGGTGGTGGTGGTGTTGGAATAGTAAGTAGTACTGCGGACTCGCCGCGGCGAAGCGAGAGAGGCTCTTTAACTGTGTTTCGTCGTCGTCGTCGTCGTCGTCCACCACGGTACCGTGGCCGGAATTGGCGACCATCTTAAGAGTGCTTCCTCGTTTGCCCTGCCTTTCCTGGTGTGGTGGAAGGTGGTCGGTTGGCCGGCTAATTAATTGGTCACCCGCCATCTTTGAAGGTCGAGTAGAGTTAGGTTATTCCAAGTAGAAGTCAAGAAGGCAGGATCAAGCAGGGAGCAGCGATCGGAAAGGCGCACAGACACGAGAGGCGATCGATCGATCGCATCGTATCGTATCAAGACGAGGCCACGCAGGCGGCGGACGAGCAGCAGACGCCGTACGGAACAAGGAACGAAAAGACAAGAACTACAGTACCCCCCGAGCTGCGGGGGCAAAGGCGGCAACCCCCCACCACCACCACGATCACGATCACTACCACGATCGACGAGACGAATCTCAATCAGAAGTACTTCCGTCTTAACACCGACTGACGTGGTTGAGGCCGTGCGGCGGCAGAAATGATCTGCAGTGTTTCCGGACCCGATACGTCCTCGATGACCACCACCTCCTCCGTGGGCGGGACGACATCTGCGGCAGCTGCAACCACCACAACGGCGATGTTGATGAATTCGTTCGAGCACGGCGAACCCGCACCCACCGAAAAGCCCGCAGTCGAGCTCATCTGCATCTCCCGAAAGCTGTACGACCAGCTCGTCAATGGTACAGTAGTCGATTTGGTTACCACCAGTCGATTTGGTGGTTGTTGTTCTTGTTGCTCTTGTTAATGTGTTGCTGGTTTTGTTGCTTCTGTTCTTCTACTATTGCTGCTGTTGTTGTTGTTGTTGTTGGCGGCAGCGAATATAAATCTTGTGCTGCCTAAATCTATGTGAATTTCACGTTTTTGGCTTCTCATTTTCGAAACATCTGGCCCTCTGAGCCGTGTATCTTTCGTTGCATGTCGAAGAGTAGCGCTGAACTTTGATAAGTTCATTGTACTCTCGATTCTCTTATGCGGGGGCAATTTAAGATAGAGACGAACCTGATTTACGATGTCAAGTTTGTTGCCATATATATATATATATATATATATATATACATATATATTTACTATTACCATACTATATATGCGGGCATGTGTGTGTAGTACTGGTTAATAGTAAATATCTATCAAGTATTTTTATTGTTTACTTCTTCACGAAACGAAGCATGTTCCAAGGGCTTTAGTAACACCCTCGGGTTCTGTGCTTGTTTTTCGCTGACGACAACGTGCTGCCGATAATGGGCGGTAAGCAAGTGCTTTATTAGGATACAGCGTTTTATTGAAGTATGTATATAATTTTTGTGCTCGACGCAATTGTAAACGATGCAGATTGCGCGGCCGCTTTGAAAATGTGTTCTTCCCAAGCGGGAAATGTTCGGTTTTCAACGTTTCAGGTTAGGGGACTGTGATTGCTTGCGGATTTGCGCTATAGTAAGTTCTCAGTCTAATTCGACAAGAGCTTTTAGGTTATTCATTCACCTTTGTTGTTTGTGACCTTGCGTTGTTTGTTTCCTTTATCTAATCTTGTATATATATATATATATATATACATAAATGGCTAATGACTGATAATGAGTTCATAGGAGATGTGTATTTATGTAATGTAACTTCGAAAGATGTTGCCAAACCTTTAATTGTTTAGAGACAGGTGTCTCGCGCGTGCGTCGTGTAGGATGATAAGAAAATATACGTTCACATCCATATTCAGTGGACACATTGCTGTAGGATTCTGCATTCGTTTTTAATCGGGAAACACGCCGTGTAAGCGTCTGCTGCGCCCAGGCGGAGGTGGTTGCACGCACGCGCGCATTACAAACGTTGCAAATTGCAACTTTTCCCTAATAAAGGGTTTCGGTTTATAAGATCTAACCCAGTGTACCATTGTGTCGGTGATTTGAGTCTACACCAAATTATCTCTTCGTGGAGCTGGTGCGGACAACCCGTCGAAAGGCGGCGCCGCATTCCATCCTTGAGCAAGAGAGAGAGAGAGAGAGAGAGTGTGTCTTGAGCCAGCAGATCACTCAGTAGGTTCACATGGACATCTAGTCAACACACCCCGACCAACAGGTCACCTTCGCCTTTAGGGGCGCATGCGCAGCTGAACATACGCGTTCTTACATTATGTCCAATGGGGAGATCAGTAAAAACAACCTAGCGGCCAGTCGTCCAGCAAAATAGGTTCAAGCTAAGCGAGCAAATTAGTTGAGCGTATAGACTGATGAAAAAAGCGTTTTCAACTTGTTAATGAACACGACCCGGTGACGACTAAAGGTGCACACCGATGATGCGGCGGAAAGAATTATTTCTCTCCAAGAAGCGTATGCCAGAGAGAAAGCTGAAAGCAGCAAGAGCAGCCGATCGAGCAGCGTGCCTTTACGTAAGAAAAAAACTGTGAGAGCGAACCAGAAAGAAGGTTGCTTGTAACGCAGCCGCTGCGCTCTTCGACCATCGTAGGTTTAGCGATGGTCGACGGGAGGCCGCCAGCAGAACAGACCAAGAAGAAAGAGCTGCTTGAGATCGCTGTTTAAACGGCCAGAAATATCGGTGTGATTCGAAGAAGCTGGGCATGTAAAGAGTGTATAATGAAATACAAGCTCTTATACATGTCGACGCTTTTCTTTTAAACTACGAGAAACTCTGGGGAACTCAGTCTGGGGCGTTGCCACAGCAACCACCAAAAATACGCAAGCTTGAACTCCAGGTGCTTGACGGGTTTGAGAGGTTGTATACGAGACTGGCTCTTCATGCTGATTCTGCTTGTGGCGGCGTGGTTTAGGGGGCTAGTGCGCTGGTCATGGTTGTCATCTACCTGTGTGTCGTCGGTTTTTTCCTCGTTGTTGATTGAATTTTCTTTGAACGATACATCAAAAGAGTAAATGATAAACTACCGCTGACAATCAGCGGCCATGCTTGCGGCCACAAGGACGCTTAGGGAAACCCTAGATACCTCAACATGTCCGGCCCTGGGTGCATTTAAGATATGCCTTACGGCGATTCCAATCCGATAGAAGACGGAGGGTAGTCTAGAACTAAATACAATTTGTATAAAAAACAAGTGTTGGTTCTGTTGGATTTAGTTGCACAATGTTTTGCTGCTGGATTCATTGTCAAGAAGTTGAAAGCTCATTTAAGTCCATTATGAGCACGTTATGGTCTGGCTAAGGGCAGACTCGAAGTTATTGGCATTTAGTAGTTTTCATCAGTATTTAGGCACTACGGAGAATAAGTAACATTATTACGCCTCGACTTCTTTCCTCTGAGAAAATAGTCGTCTCTGATGCCTACGGGTTCACTAGGAGCACAGCAAGTATTAGGAGTGGGATCTAATACAGAATTATAACAATGTAAACGTCCTAAGAAGACAAACACAGTAGTCCTATTTCGAAGGCACTTTATAATGTAATGATTGGGCAAGGATGACGTAACCGATCTCGGCCAGACAAGAAGCCCCGTCGTGTCGTTATAGGTCCGCAGATGGTATGTTATTGGCAAAATATTTAGTACTTTAGGCAACAAAGACGCTATGCTTTAACTTCATCTCAAAGCATTGTCGCATGAGTACAAATGCGCGCATTGCGTGTACGATGGACCCTACGTACGGATAATCTCGTTAGCGCATTCGCCATAACTCCAAGCGTTGCGAAAAAGATGGGACTCACTATATTGTTTCGGCCGTATTTTTTGTGCGTTTTAAATACTCGGTTTTGTAGAGGTTGAATGTGGTTCAAAGTTGTTACTGTTTCAAGTTAAATGCTTTATACATTTTGGAGTGTCTGCTATATTCAAAGATTCTCTATGAAATCTGTGGTACCTGCAAGTACATTTGACAAGATTGTGTGCGAAGGCATAGTGTTTAACTTAAGGCAATATGGCTCTTTACAAGAGCTGCGTAATTTCGAGCATTCAGTGTTTCACAAATAACTTTTGATAAGCTTGTGTGGGCTCTCGACAAGGGCATGTTGAACTCGTGCCAAAACTCTTGCGGCGACAACCGCCGGCCGACCAAACCGCACCCGGATGTCTTTGCTAAGTAGCTAGGTCTTAGAACTTTTTTATGAGACGATTGCGCGCACAGCGAGCTCTAAGCCTATGCTAAATCTCAGAGGTACAGTGTTCAAGAAGAACTGAATAGCAATCGACGATGGGATCTCGGAGCTACCTCTTATCCCGCAAACAAGAGACGGCGCGCATGGGGATGATCAGAGCACGTTTTCACATCTACTACCTTCCTGAACGAATTCATAGGTTGAAATAGTTGAAAAAAGTGCTTTTTTGCACAGATGATCTAGTCGTCTTGAGCCGAACTGTTCCCTGTATTTATGGGCCCAACTGCTTTCAATGCAACAAGTTTTGGCCAGGCTTCACAAGACTGTCTCCGAAATCGGCCCCATCTTTCTTGCATCTAACGAACAGAGGCAATGGAATTTAGGCGTGGAGGCCGAGTAGTGGCAAAGAAGAGCCTTCGCTTAAACGACATCCCTCTCTCCTACGTTAATATATCCTGACAGTTGCGCTTCGTTCTCCTCTGCAGTGATTGTAGCTAGACCAAACACCCGACAAATAGATTTAGAAAGACCCTTCCTTCTGAAATGGGCTTAGAGCGCTCTGTGCGCAATCGCCTCAAATATAATTTTCAAGACCTAGCCATTTAGCAAAGACTTTCATCTTGCTGTTCCTCAAGGGCCTAGTAAAGTTTACCTCTGAAAAGGTTTGATCCTTCTGGTGCCATTATAGGGCGACGATATGTATATATATATCGGATTCGGGGCGAGCTATTTTTAGCTTTCCGCGGATGGACTCTATTGTGGAGATGAATTTATCCTTCTCAGAGTCGAAGCCTTTACGGTTCCTTCACTACAGGACCATCGGCGGTGCTGAGGTACTTCTCTGCTTCTGTCGGACGGGAATCGTCGGCAAAAGCAAACCGCTCGCACCCGATGCTGGCCGGATAGCGGCAAGAGCCTTCTTGAAAAGCAGCCCTTGTAGCGCCGGCTTTTAGAGGTTCGGCGACTGACCATAAGCATGTCCTTTTGTGTTTATGCACAAAGGAGGATGCGTTTCTCTTTGTGTTGGGGGAATAGATAAGCTTTCGAGGCTTCCCGTTTGAGCGAAAAGCTTCTTTCCAGGCCCTGCTTTCTTTTGAAAAATCATTGAATTCGTTTTTATCTTTGTTTATTTGAAGACTGAGACTTCCTGGACATCTGCTATTGTTTACAGCACTGTCGTTTAAAAAAGTAGTTATTTTATTTTGTCTGTGAGGAGTCGTAGCAACCTCAGCGAAACTTATGTCTTGCGAGACTGGATCGTCAACGTTGGCCACCGCATGATTGATGATTCTGCATGATTATTGATCTGTTGGGTGTCCCGAATATGTCCCTTTGACCTACGGGCGCTAAACGATGCGCCCAAGAGGAATAGGGTTGTAGGAATAAGGAGTCGCTTATTTTAGCATATGGCCTAGCGTTGCGAAAAAGATGGGACTCACTATATTGTTTCGGCCTATTTTTTGTGCGTTTTTAAATACTCGGTTTTGTAGAGGTTGAATGTGGTTCAAAGTTGTCACTGTTTCAAGTTAAATGCTTTATACATTTTGGAGTGTCTGCTATATTCAAAGATTCTCTATAAAATCTGTGGTACCTGCAAGTACATTTGACAAGATTGTGTGCGAAAACATAGTGTTTAATTTAAGGCAATACGGCTGGATCTTTACAAGAGCTGCGTAATTTCGAGCATTCAGTGTTTCACAAATAACTTTTGATAAGCTTGTGTGGGCTCTCGACAAGGGCTTGTTAAACTCGTGCCAAAACTCTTGCGGCGACAACCGCCGGCCGACCAAACCGCATCCGAAAGTCTTTGCTAAGTAGCTAGGTCTTATCATTTTTTATGAGGCGATTGCGCGCACAGCGAGCTCTAAGCCTTTGAACCTGGCAAATGGCACTGATTCTAGTTAATGACGAATCAAATTGTTGAAATCGTGGAGCAGACAGAAGCAATGGAAATTAACCTGGCGTCATTTAGTGTTGTCGGAAAGCGCGAAACTAGATGGCCTATACGCTATAGTGTATGTAGCTATAAGTGTGTCGAGAGTCGTTGTCGCATGCAATTGAGATTGCAACTTTCCAAAATAATTTTCTTCTAACAACTATGGCTGTGTGTAGTTACTGCTATATGCAGAATCATCAACGCAGTAATGTTAGTCCCCGATTTTCTCTAAAATAAAAGGAATTATCTTCATTGTGTAAACGCGTTGCATGAAGAGGACGGGGGTGAGGCAGAAATTTCGTTAGCCATGGGCTCTGCGTGCGAGGTAAGTTTCAGGTGAACAAAAACCCTTTGTTTTCTCATATGTGTTGTGTCTATATCACATAATTCCGTCCTTATCAATATTTGAACAGTTTAGTCCCTACTAGGGAGGTGGCCATACTCGGTTTAATCTTATAAAAGACGCGTTTGGTGTTTTACACACTAAAAAAGAGCACGAGTTGAAATTAGGGCTGTGGGAGAATACAGACGGGACGTATATATAGATTCTGCGCTTTCTGTCCCGCCGCCACGATGTCCCGCTGTATTATCAGTGGATAACGGGTACGCAGCCGATATGTGCCCAGGGCATTCCCCTGGCTCTACTGATGCCACAGATGGTGTATCGCTGAGTCAGCGCGAACGCCGTACTTGAAAGCCACGGGAATCCTTGGACTTAAGGTGACAAATCAAAACCCAGAGGTCATGCCATCAACATCTTAACGTTAGTGGCCTAGTTTCTTCCAGGCCAGGTTTCATGGCGTTTTGAAATTGCAAAGTATTCGAATCGGGAGCTGTCGTGTGTTCGCTGTCGAACTTCGCCGGCTCTGACGGCGAGACACCTTTGCTGTTTTGCTCTTTGTATGTCTAAGTTTCCACGCAAGCGAACGTTTGAGTTTTGCCCCGCCTGTTTATTTCACATACTCATGTAGTATTGCAAATGAACATTGCAGGTAGAGTAGCGACTCGAATTAACTGTTGCACAGTGGGTGAAGCAGTTCGTCCACTGTGTGCCATTATGTTGTTGCCTAGGTTAATTTATATAGTTGATCGATTACAAGTCTTACGTCGACGTCGCTTACATGTCTAGAATGTTTCGCACTTGTCGACAGCCTTGTCAAGAATATACTCTACTAAAGTCAAGTTCCAAACCTTTACAATGATATTACCGCCTGGAGAGTGTTTTATGAGGCCTTTATAATCCTGTTGATGAATTGACTAATTACTCGAAAAACCACTAATCTTTCCTACGTAATTTTTGACACTGTACTTTTTCCGGCTGGACTTTTTCCAGTATAGCGCGTCCACTACTACTATTACTATTAAAAAAGTGATCACTTACAAATGGACTACAGTATTTTTTGCGACAGATATTTATTAACTAAACTAAAAATATCTTTAGCTGCTTCTTTTATTGGCTGCTTGCAAACTTTAAGCGAGTGAGCGTTCATCTATGATAGTGGCAAGGGGCTACTTAATTTGCGTTCACATTGTTTAATTTTGCCTTTGCTGGAATTGCATTGGGGGTTACCAACGTTTCTCATTTAAGTCATCTAAACACACACACATGCAAAAGCTTTCTAAATTGGACTAGCTCGAACTTGATTACCCGAGACATTAGCACTCCATTGGAATGAGCCAGCCTCTATCTGCAGCGTTTTCCATCAACCTTGACCTGTGCATGTTCTGGCCTCGAGGAGACGAGAGAGAGAGAGAGGGAGTCTACTTACCAATGGCGCTAGTGTCGAATTACTGACTGTACTCTACCGAGAAATAAACATAAGTGAGCTCTCAAAATGCCGTATTTGACTTATGTCCGCAGATGCGACGTTGGCTCAGAGCATGATGTCACGCTTTGCAAGAGCCTCTGGAGCTACAGTGGAACTGGTGGAGCATCGACAACAAGGTCAGCGTACCAGACCGACTTCGGGCTTCAACAATGGCGGCAGTAGCACCAATACCACCGGTTGCTCATCTGCGTCGTCCATGTACCAGCATCTTCTGCATCATCAACAACAACAACAACAACAACAACCCCAGCAACAACTGCATGCTGGCGATCAGCAGACAGCGCGTCGCGAGTACTTTATTCGTGCCTCTGGCACGCAACTGCAGGTGGACCTGGCGCGAGAGGAGATCAACAAAACGCTACGTAGTGTAAGTCTCAAATCAACGAAAACACAATCGTTGTATTGCCCCGTACCCCACTGAATGAACAGCCAGTTCCCGAATGGAATTCGTGCAGTTATTTCTTGTACAGCAAAATTAAACACATAAACAACAGAGGAACAGGAGTCCTTTTTTGCGCGTTTGAGCTTGACTGGAGGCGACTGCGCAGAATTGCCTAGAACCAGGTCTTACGATACGTGTTCCTAAATAGCGTGTTCCTAAATAGCGTGTTCTGTGCCGCTTGCGGTGTTATTGCAGGCAAATGCCGGTGAAAGGGTGACGCTGAAGATGGACGTTTCGTTCTCGGACCACTCGTTCATCATTGGCCGCCTGGGCAAAGGAATTCAAGGCGTGATGCGGGCCACTGGTTGTCACATTCATTTTCCGGATTCCAATCGAAATCATCGTTCCGAGAAAAGCAATCAGGTAGGAGACGCACGAAGAGTGAGTGGGCTTGACGCTCTGTTCAGCAAGTGCACTCGGTACAATTTATAATAAGTAGATAGGTGATCGCCAATCGAACAAGTTTTTTGGTTTTCACTTGCACACAATCGTGGTTCAAGGCTTACGCAATTTGTCGAGAGTCTCAATTCAAACTGGACAACATTCTGAGTAAACTTCATCGAGTCTTGTCCGGCGTACCGAAGAGCGAATGTGTCCCTACAGCATGCCATCCTTGTCCTAGATATGAGCAAATACATGCCACCTAAGAAAGACCTTTAAAGTGCTGACGATCCAGGCTACTTCTTGGATTCTCGCGCCTAGTGTAGTGTGCGGTTGATGGCAGTGTCCGATGGTTTACAAATAACAGTATTCTGGTTTATAGTATGAAGTTATTCATTTGAGTAAACAATAGACGAGAAAAAGTTATATAAAAGTATGAATATATTTATCATCACCATGATAGACGAGACCGTTTTACCAACAATGGCTCAAACGCATGATTAGAGACTGAATCCATGAGACTGAATCTTTGTTTTAATATTACCCAGCTAGTCAAAACATCATACCTACTCTCCAACGCGAGTAGAATGATGTTTTGACTAGAATGTAGTCATTCTTTTGTAGATCATATGAGATCTCGGAGTCACAATGATCCAATTGGAGTCTAATTGGATTTGTCAGTCTCAGTTGCAACACTATATTTTGTTGCTTCATCCTGAAAATTCCTTTTTTAATGTTAAAACTGTGTAAAAACTTAGTTAAGAGAAGTGTACGTATTGCTGCGAGGTGTCGCAACTTTGTCTGAGTAAACATGAAGAAGCAATGGTGCGCGTTTAGTCAAGATTTGTATGACATGTGGCTCGAAGGAGTGATACCGAACGAGATCAGTCTTACATCTAGAACCCATTATAAATTTATACTCAACGGCGGATTTCCCCATGCATAATCGCAAGTAAATTATATTGTCGAAACCCGAATATTTGGGGTATTTTTGTCGCCCCCTATCTGTGGCGAGCCGATTTTCTGGCGCACTTCTCTGGTATCGACTCAACTAACCTAGGTTCTCAATATTCCGTGAATCCTAGACTAAGGGTCAGCTCGGCCTAAATTAGCTGCCTGTGTGCATGACAAATGGCTAGATAAGCAGAGAAAAACCAACTCATTTGCACCGGTTTGCACTTCATTGCACCAACAGATAAATGGATGGAGAATATGTTTTAACTATTTTAATCTCTGACATATATATTGAGACACTTTTGATACTTGATATATATCGAGGCACGATTGGTACCTAATGTGGTATACGGTATGTATACATATTTTGTACTTAATTTTTTTTATTAAGATCAGTATACTCATGCCTTTCTTCTGTTTCAGGTGTCTGTGGCGGGGCCGCCGGCTGGCGTGGTAGCGGCCCGCGAGAGAATTCGCGAGCTACTTCCCATATCTCTAGCATTCATGGTCGACAAAGACGATTACAAGAGAGCTGTAACTACATCTTCCGAGTCCGGATCCACTGGAGGCAGACTAGAACCGAGACCCAAAGTGAAGAACATGATTGAGGTACGTCTCTTACCGAATGTTGTATATCCACGCTTGGCGAGATCATTGGATGGCGCTTTAATTTGGCTGCGACGTATTTAACTTTGAAGACCTGAACTTGAAGAACTTTAAGACCTGTTTAATAGTAAGAAGTTCCTTGAAGAACTTTAAGACCTGTTTAATAGTAAGAGCCAACAGTCAACAACTTAATTAAGGCAGGCTCTGTGTGGAACCGTGTAGGTATCGTTTGACCACATTCGTAGTAGGATCACGTATTGGAAGCTTGAAGTAGTCTTTGCATACGACGCTAATGCATACGACGCGCCGCCTTATATAGCACACCTGGTTCGATAAGTTCTGCTGTGTACGGGAGATTCTCTAAATGCAGAACTTTGTGTCGGCGTTCCGCAGACCCTGCAGAACGAGTTCCGCATGACAATAACGTGGCTGCCCATGGAAAACTTTTCGTGTGCCATGGTCACGGTGCGCGGTCGCCGAAGCAACTTTGAGCGCATCCGAGAGGGTCTTCGCAGGCTGACCGCTTTCCTCCGTCCTGGACAGCCGCCGCCATGCGTACACCTCGGCATCGAGGTTTCACCCCACCATCTGAGCTTCGTCGTCGGCAACGATGACGCGAAGCTCCGCGCCCTCATGGACGCCACTCGAACCGAGTTTATAATGGCGCCAGTGAGGTCGGACACGTCGCACCATATTCCCACGGTACGGATCTTTGGCCAGGTCGACGACGTTTACCAGGCGTGGCTGGCGTTCATGGATCTCCTTCCCGTCGTGCTTCTGATTGATCTGCCAGAGACAATGGGTGGTGCAGCATGGCGTGGTCGAGGTGGCGTAGCTGAACCCTATCGCGATGGCCAAGCAGGAGGAGCACGCAACTTGCCCGACGATTTGCGACCTCTTTGTAGGGGTTCGCCCTCGTCGCCTGGCGCTGGCTGGGGACATGAACAGCAGCACCACAATCATCGCATTACGCTCGAAGAGCTGCATGCACTTCGCGATTTAGGAGTTTTGTCTCCGGAGGCGTTGACGACGGCGGTTTCCGCTGCCGCAGAACCGGACAGTGACACCACCGGACTTCTGCATCCAGGTGAGACTGCAGGCAGACACGTTTTCGTCGTATCTTACAGGATTTGTGAAGAGACGTGTTGGTCTGAGGTCTCTCCGTAATCACTTGGTGGAGTTTTGACGATTTTTTAGGTTTTATTGCTCTAGAATCTTTAAAAAGTAATTATTTAAAAGTTAACAAATCGTTCTCTCTGTTTCAAATCGGCTTAGGTTTTTAACTAGACAGACGTTCCAGTGTAGCTCATAAACAGAAGAGAAGTCTACTAGGTGGCAGACTTCTTATAAACATGTGGCAATTACGATGTCTGTCAATGCTATCGACCGCAGGTTTCCGAAGTCTGATATCAATGACAGCCCAGCTGAACTCGATGCTTCAGAGTTTCGAGATTTCGTTGACGCTTCGCTTAGGCCGTGACTCGCGCCACTGGAAATGGTAGCAAAAGGCCCCGAGAGACACGTTGATCTTCTTATGGACGTATATCGGGTACTCCGAGATCCCAAACGAGACGCAGTTGCACTGATGAGGGATATCCTTATTGCTACTCCTCCACCGCTGCCGTAAGTATATATATATATATATATATATATATAAATACCGCCTCCACCGGTATACAACACTGGGAAATAATATACTATATATATATATATATATATATATAATATACAATTTTGAATGAAGACATTGGCTTACGAAAACTCTTAAGCAAGAGCATATTTTTATTGTCAGTAAAAGCTGCAGCATAGTCCTGCACAGGTAGTACAGACTTTGCTATTCGAACGAAACGAAACATTTAATTCGAATGAAACATTTTATGTAGTCAGTCAAATGTCTAGCATATGTATGTTTACAGATGTCATCCAGATGTCTGTTGTACTTGCCATGGAGATTTAATATTTGCCGTGTCCAGCCGGTTGACTTGCTTATATGTGTGATTGCAAGCACGCACACACCACCGCGCCTTGCTGGCAGATGTAAACGCGTCACGAATTTCACTGCTGCAGTGCATTTATAACTAAGACTTACTTTTGCTCAAAAAACATCCGTTGCTTGTGCCAAGTACGATCTGACGATCTACTGCGACTGTGCGCGGCCTACTGTACGCAAAGTGGTGGTGGTAGTGGTGCACGTTTTTGCGGGCACGTGAATTTTTGCGCAACAATTCGCACTAATGAACGATTCAATTAATTAGTGTATATTTTGTTTCCTTTATGGCTGTTGCATGATATGTCATGATGAGTCTGCCTCCTGCGGTAGTTTGATTCGCCCGATCTATGTATCTCTATATCTGTGTAACGTATCGTTTGCTTTGTTGTTTTTGCTGTTGTTGTCGTCGTTGTCGTTGTCGTCGTCGTCGTCGTCGTTGTTATCGGCGTGGTTGCGGCTCGCCACGGCTGGTGCTTTGTGGGAATGTGTGCGCTGTGTAGCTATGCAATACCATCGTCATCGGCATCAGCAGCGGCATGCTCGTCGCTACGCGACGGCATGACTGGTTGCGCTGGCATCATCGGTGGAGCGGGCAGTCCACGACGCCTGAGCTCGAATTGTCGCCGCGGAGATCCGGCTGGATACCACCGGTCCGTTCGGCGGTTACGTCACCGGCCAATGGGCGTCACCACCACCAACAGCATCACTACGATTTCGGCTGTGTTCCATGTGAAGGTGAGCCAGCGGCCCACATGCCGTAGCGACAAGTTGTTCGTGTCGAGTGAATCGTTCGTTTGGCCCCGATGTTACATGAAAATTACATCTGCTGTAGCATGCATATATATATATATATATATATACATACATATAAATATATATATATATATATACTATATAATATATACGTGTGTGCATCATGTATTTTGTTTTATATGCATTGTTTTTGGCACCAAGACGCCAACAGGTGCAAACATATGTTTGTGAGGCTTCGGGAATTCCGCTCTCTAGGCACGTGTGTGAGAAAAGGAAGAGCCCCTCGAGGACTGTACGTTATAGTGAAGCATACAATCCGTTGATAACTTGGGAGTATTATGTGTAGCCGTGCCACTCGATAGTCGAAAGGATAGGCCAACTTGACGGTCAGCGGGGACCTGTTCAACATTTGCCACCGCCATATACCGAAAGCACTCGTCTAACGGTCGGTGTGCGACAGGCATCCGCCATGATCATCTAAACGACCACCTTTGAGCGGATCTATACTCAATAGAAAGGATAAAAGGTGACCTAACGCCATGCAGAACCATTCACCAGAATGTCCGCTTCTGTTAATGTTTTCAATGATCGAGCCCTTAATTTTTTCATCGATCCTTCCGGTCCCTGTGGTTTTGCGCCTGCCGTTCAACAAAACAAATCCCACTTGTTACACGCACGTCATCATTTTCTCTAACATCCAGGCGTTCTCTAACGGCTCGAGACCAAGCGCGTTGTCTCATAGTCTGTACTCGGCCGCATTGTCGACTTTTACATGCAAATCCGAACTGGCCGACTCTTGGCGGAGCTGACCGACGACGATGTTTCCGCGGTCCCAAGCTATCGGTCGCCTATGTTCTGACTCCGATCAAATGGAACAGCTTCGCAAAATGCACTTCCTTCGCACAGCAAACATTCAGCCTCGACCTCCTGTTCAGAGGAAACTGACGGTTCACCGGTGATATAAAAAAAGGAGCTTTAGAGCCGTCAGGAGCTTCTCCAAAGGCGCGTCAGAGCCTGCTAGACTTGCTGTGTCTTAATATGGGGAACTGGGCGAACGTTTTCGCTGCCGCGCTGGCCAAGCTCATCGACATGTTCTTAGGGGCCGAATGCCCATCATCTTCGGGGCCAAACCATATGCGTTAAGGACGAAAAACGACTCTGTACGGTCCTTTGTCTATTCTTCTATACCTACGCCGTCTCGCCGCTTAGGTATGTTGCTGGATCAACACAAATTACATTTTTGAGGAGAACGGTCACCAAGATGCTAAGACCTCGAGCTTTCCGCGCGTTTTTGAAAAAAAACAAACGAAAAACGACTTTGTGTGAGGGAATCGCTGGAGTTTCACCTTCTTGCGTTCTACCTACTAAAAATTCCTGGACTATTTTCTACTTCTAGAAGGATCAGCCACGTTTGCAAGTTACCCGAGCTGGGGACAAGAGTTAGGTAAAATTCACTTTGAAATGCATTTTCTGTATGACTTAAGCATATTTCATATTTTAATTGACTTCAGCATATTTCATATTTTAATTGACTTAAGTGTATTTCATATTTAATTGACTTAAGTGTATTTCATATTTTAATTGACTTAAGCATATTTCATGTTTTGATTGACTTAAGCATATTTCATATTTTAATTGACTTAAGCATATTTCATATTTTAATTGAATTTAGACGGGTGTTGAAATTACTACTTTTTACTGATTGCATTGGAATTACTACTTTGTTGCTGCTTCTGATCTGAATTGATATCCAGTACACCGCAATCATCTGTCGAGATGCCATCGTTCGGATGAAATTGACATGGTTTAATGGACACAGAGCGCGTGCAGACAATTGTTTGCGATTGTTATGTTTCTTTGTCGCAATACTGTTAACATAAGCAACTTTAGTCTCCACAAAGGCAATATGCCTACAATTTTCAACAGAGTAATTACGTGCACAGTTACAATAGAACTAGCCGGCGATTTATTAGAAAATTTGGATTACGTCTACGCCTTTTGCTTTCATTAAGCTGCGCCTTATCTGTAATGTGTCCGTCTGTTTGGAATAAACAAGCGCAGTGTAGTAGCTAAGCGACTGAACAATACAGGAACTCAACGAACGAAGCTATCAACGTGTCATAGTGTCGCTTTCTTCCTTTATTCACCACTTGCGACGTGACGGCTTAACAAAGCTACAATGTTATTCTCCAGAAGAAGATT